>JAFIDM010009631.1:83395844-83434295 GCA_023159025.1 Thereuonema tuberculata | reverse complement strand
CTGTGTATTATGAGTGTTATTACAGTTTAATAACGACTTGTTCGACATCTCGGAACATGATTTGACCTGTAACAATTTCTAACGTGATAGCGGCCTTCCCCTGTGTGAATTGAGATTCGATAGTCGGATACAATTCTCCTGCCATTTGAACCAACCACGTATCACACGAAGTGAACCCCCTGTGAAGAATAGGAGAAGAATAAATAAACATTTACAAATTCTATCACAAAGATAGCCTGAAGATAGAATTACAATATTCAGAATTTTTGGCCTGCTACCTGTTTTTTGTCCATTATTAGTTAATTGCTGTAGCCATTGTTTCCCTTGCGAAAGGTCTTTTTTGATTCTCTTAATGGATTTAGAAGATTCCATGATGATTCTTGCATTTTCATATTTACTTTTCCTGATATCACTTCTGATTTTATATTTAGTTAATTTGTTCAGCTCAGCATATTTCACTTTGTTTCTGTCACTCAGGTCTCTGGTTTTCTTCTTTTCCTCTCTAAGATCTAACAAATCTCTGGTTTCTTTGCTCAATCTACTGTTTTTGATACTTCTTGTTCTACAGTCTTTGGTAACTTGTTTTAATTGATCAATAAAGGGTATGTATTTCATGTTATGGTCTTCCTCTAGGGAATGAACTACTTTCCTTATCTCATTTTTGAATTTGTGTTTATCAATGTTATCAATTCGGATTGCTTTATTTTTTGTAAACCACTTTCTCTTGTTTTTCAGGCCAGATATTACTAATGACATCCTTAGGAGTCGGTGATCACTGTCAAACTTAAATTGATTTAAAACCTCAAAGTTCTTTACTATTGTCAAATGTTTAATTTCTTAAGTAATGCTTTTGTGCTGTGTTTTGGAATATTTATATGAACACAAAAGGTATTTAAAAAGAGGGGAAAAGAAAAAAATCTGAACTTTTTACTTAATTAAAAAATCTTTTTATTTGAAAAATACATAATCGCAAAATTAGGTGGAAATTTTAATTAACTGCAAAAGTGGATGAAAAATGTATAGAGGCTGTTTGTATCCAGAATTTAAAATGTTTAAACAAAAATAAAGGACTGGAAGTGGATGGCCCATTTGTTTTATTTGGCAAAAAATAAATTTGAAAACTTAAATTTAAGAAAAAATAAATTGATAAAATTATAATGATATTGTAAAATGATGTTATACCAACAAATTGATTGTGTCAGATTGATAAACAATAACTGTGTTTAATATTATGTGTTGTAATGTAGTATCTGACTAACTAATTCTTTTATGTTATTCTTTAACTGAAGATGGTTTGTAGCTTTGTGTATGATGCTTGAAAAGAAGAAACAATGAAAATTTGCCTGGAGATATGGATTTGTAGTAAAATTTTGAGCAAGTTTGATTAAAAAGAGCACACAAATTACTGAGTAAAATATATCATTTTTTTTTATTTTCTCTCCATGATCTGAATTATGTGTATTGTCCTTTCATATTCTGTATCTGTAAAAATATCTATAAACTTTTTCATCCTTTTTTTTTTTTCCTAATAAGTAACAACTGTATTACAACTATGACAACAAACAATATATTTCAACTAGAGTGTTGACTCTTTAAAAGCTTTAAAATGAGAGAAAAAAATGAAAAGCCATAAAGATGGTAGCAGTATAAAAACAAAAGGTAATGCTTTTGAATCTTGTAAAGATGGCAATTTTGGCAGATTAATCCTACATAAGACCAGTATTTATTTCCTTGAATAGATAAGATCATGAAATATAGAATTGAAAAGGTTTTTCATAAATTTGTAAGTTGTTTGTCTTCATTCATTCATAATAAAATATATTTTATGACTAATAAATGTATCATAACTTCAGTTTGTGCCAGAATTACTGTTTTTGTAATCTATATTACTAAAATCTTTTATTTCTCTGTCTGTCTGTCTGTCAGACGCAATTGTTAATTTCCTGTGAAAAATAGAAATAATTACTATAATGAAACATTGGCGATGGGAATCGAACTTGCAGCCTTTTGATCCGAAGTCAGATGTCTTATCCATTAGGCCACGGGGACTACATTCAAATTATTCTTTCTTATCACTCCTTTTGTGTGTGTGTGGCGCAATGAGAGAAGAGCCAGAGGAAAAAGAAAATAACTCATTAATTTTAGTCTACTAGTTTAAAATTTAAATTTCACTTTTTGCCATAACCGCTTGAAATCGATTCTTCTTGGATTATCTCATACTTAACGGGAGACAGGGGATGGCCTAGTGATAGAAAAGATACTAAATTTGTATATAACAAAACTCAGATTTGTTTATTCTTGGAATTATACATTTATCACAATATTGTTATTTGACTTAAAATTTGTGGAGATAAAATGACTCAAAAAAATCTCCTCCTCTCAAGTCTCCCCGTCTGCCTAATAATGAAATAGTTTCAGTTCCTCATGAAAAAAAAAATGTAAGAGTACTGATTCCTCTTAAAAGGGACTCTAAAATGTCTTTTTAGTTCAGTTTTATAAATAATAAAAAACAGGAAGATGTAATTATTTTGTCTTTCACATGCTCACAACAGGATTAGAAAAATAACAATTACTTACTCAAATTGCACAAAAGCATTGGAAGGAATATCTGCATTTGCATGCTTTTTAAAATTTATAGAAAATTTATAAGGAAAGGAACTTGGAAGGAAGTGTAAAAACCCATTCATTTTCCAAAAGGAATTTTGGTGCCTTCCTGAAAAAATGAATGCCTTCCTTCCTAGCATTGGTTTTTCATAATTGCAACTTCAAAATTTCAGTGAATATGCACCCATAATGAATCTGACTGTAATTAAGCATGATACAGATGAGGAACGTGAATTTTATTAACTGATTATACTAATTATATCTTATCAATTATAGAAATTCTAAGAAATTTTTTAAGATTACGTATACAGAACTAATAGTCAGAAGTTGGCAAGAGTTTGGATTTCTATGCCAACAGACTTTATTTCATAGAGGAGACATACTAGACCACATTCATGATACAGAATTAAAGTGAAAAAAATGATTTAGCTACTTATTAAATATAGGTTGTCTCAAAAAAATTTACTAAGACTTTGATGTACTAACTATCGAAGTGTTAGTGCATTATTTTGAGACACCCTGTATTTGTCTTTTTTATGTTTGTATGTGTGCCTATTGGTATTCAAAAACAGCTTTATTCCCATTAACTGTGAAAGTTTAGGACATAGACATGCCATTGAAATTTAGTGGCCAGCCCCAAATTTCACGAGATTAGCTGCATATTAACGATCTTTCTGTCTTGATTCTTCTGTGTGCATGAACAACTCTTAGTCCCATTGGATTGATATTCCTAAAACTTGGTACTTGCCAAGATCAATGACAATTAAGGGACCTTCTGATCCATCCATTTTAAATTTTTCCATTTATCTCCACAGCTAATGCTACAACTATGTACAGTCCATGTAACTCAGGAAGGCAGTCCCTTCAGGCATTGGGAGTGGGAACTTGATAAAATAGGGGTGAAAGGGTATTAGGTAAATGAGTGGGGAGAGAGGATTAAGCAGAGTGGGGGTGGACCTTTCCGTTGCCTAAGAAGAGATGTAAAGAGATCTTTTGCACTCCTGAAAAATGTCCGAGCAAGCAGTTTGGAATTCACATTCTACAAACAGTAATGAATATGAAAAAAAGTTTTGAAGAGGAAAAAAAAAAACCATCAAAGCAGCCTTTGATAGATTTATCGCAAGGACTAGTGCTGCAACTGGAGTCTGTAAAGAACACTTTTTGAAATATGCAAAAGGAAAAGAAGGCCAAAAATGCAAAACACCAAAAAAAAAAAAGCTGCCATATAAGAAGATAGTTTAGGATGCAATGGATGTATGGATTGTGAGAAAAACTATTCATGACTTTTATGTTTTGGAAAAGGAAGTTCCTACTTTGAGAAAACTGAGAAACAATTTAAGGGATGAAATTTGTTTTGATAGATATATTGAAGCCTCTCCTTGAGATTGGATTTGTGTTTAAGAGATGCTAGCCAAAAAGAAAAGCTTTGATAGAAAAATCAGGCATAGTTTTGCTTTGCCACAGATATCTAGGGCTATAAGAAATTTTCATTATGACCCCCAACAGATCATTGATTTTTATTGATGAAAGTTACATTCATATTAAACATATTCAATCCAAGTGTTGGCAAAGCATTGATGTTGAAGATATTTTAAAATCCTGCAATAAGGGAAATAGATTTATAATGGTTTCTGCTGGAGCTGTTAATTGTTTCATTTCCAATGCCACCTTCATTTTCAAATCTGGCATGAAGTCTGGTGATTACCATGATGACATGAACCACAATGATTTTATGAAGTAGTTCACTACCAAGCTAATCCTAATTCCCCATCCTCGTCAGTTATTGTGATTGATAAAGCACTGTAAACAGTGGCCACCCTACCATATGGCAAGAAGAGTGTTCGCTCCAGGTGCCGGTTTGATGGGGGGGGGCATCAAAATTCAGGATGACCAAAGAAAAAGAATAGCATCTCAGCAGAACCTCCTATAGGAAAGCGATGTTTTAGTAACCATCTAATGTCTATACACTAGGCTATATACAGGGTGGTCATAATTAAACAGGAGGTGTTTGGAGTGCAATAGGCAAAAAACAGCCGAATTTGGTGTACATAGTATTCAGATCATGAGATTATGATTTCGCAGAAAAACGTTTTTAGTTCCAAATGGTGCCACCAGGGGAGAAACTGGTGCTGTATGGTTAGCTAATCAGACATAGGAAAGAAAACAAAGTGTACAGTTGACAATAGGTTTTATTGTTAGTCAGTTACAGATATGGTTCAGTATGTTGTCCTTGCACGTTGTTCAAAATCTGCATTTTATGGATTGTAGATTCTACTGCGGATCGCAGCAAATCTCCAGAGATTTGTCTCACGTGAAGCAGTATCGAACTGACCGATGCCACTCATGTCGAGGCTTATATCCGCGTACCTGATGAGGTCTGTTGTCTGTCACTGGACAGCTGTGAGTGTACAGTGCCAGTTTTCCCGCTGGTGGCGACATTCAAAACTAAAAAAAATTTTCAGCGAAATCGTAATCCCATGGTCTGAATACTACATACACCAAATTTGACCGTTTTTGGCTCAACAGTTTTTTGCCTATTGCGCTCCAAACACCTCCTGTTTAATTATGGCCACCTGGTACATGAACTAAGTTTTTTTTATCATACAATAGCCTTTGATTATGGGCATCGATTTAAGATCGCTCTCCACCCTGAAAACATGCTGGGGCCACTGCTGACCAAATCACAACGTTGTCACTGAAAAGCAACCTACAGCAAATTGGAGAAAAAAAAGGAAAATTACGACTAGCTAGTTAAAGAAAAAAGACCCAAGATCTTGTACTTCCAGATAGGCTTTAAGATGCAGTTCATTTATCTCCAATCAGCTCTTAATATTTTCAGCACATCTGTGGATACTTTTTCACAGATGCTGTGCTGTTTTCATTCCTTTAGTACAGTTTCTACAACTAGCATTTATAATTATTTGATCTTTCCATCAGTTTCTATAAAATTATCATTTGACGATTCCTCTTGTACAAAGTTCTATCCATACTTCAAGGTCTTGATTTTTTTTTTTATACCATCTGTTTCTCTAAATTGAGAGTTTTCTTTCAAAATATTTTTGTAACTTAATTGTAAACCCAGGATTCTTCTGGGATGCCTTTTTCAACAAATTAAATTATCTGCCGGTTAGCCTTTTTCATTATTATTCATGTTTATCATTTATCTCTTTCAGCCATATTTTCCATATCCTATTGCTTTTATAAAACTATTTTAAAAGTTATCTCCTATTGCACCAGTTCCTTGCTCAAATGTCCAGCTCAAACCGTCTTGTATTGTCTTATCAGTCTACCCTCCAAAACTCTTTCATTCTTTTTCTATATCAGATTAACTTTTTGCAATGTTTATTTCACTGTTAATTTTTCTGAGAATTAGAAATCTCATAACACTTAAAAATAATGTAGAATAAATTATAATTCTGCCTACAGATCAAGCAACCTTACAATGTAATAAAATATGGATTAAAATTTAAAAACTGAGTAAGAATGGAGAACTGATGCCATCTGAATTTGATCAATTTTCCATATTCAGCACGTGTGCATATAAACAACTAATTTTGTGAAGTAAACTTCTTTTCAACGATTGTTTTGCATTTGGAGCTAAAATCTTAATGTATTATTGTTCTTCACATTCAGAAATTTAATCATCTTAAAACTGCAATTCGAGAATTGTAATATAATTCTGAGCAAACAGCAATTTCTGTGGTTCTGCTTTCAAATTGTACTTTTATTTAAACTCGTTTTATTTAAATATTTTAAATTTGTTAATGCAGTTCATTAAATAAATTTTATTGAGATATCACAACAGTTTTAGAAACAAACCTTTAGATAATCATAATAATTTACTAAATTATTATTACTTGAACTCTATCTTTTGACCTTTGTTAGCTGGCCCCGATTTAACATGAAATGGCTGAAATTTGGTCTTTTGAGAAGAACCAATAAAATTAACTGTAATTTCCTAATCAAAATTTATTAGATATTTGATTTGCTGTGAATTTGAAGCTAACTCTGCATTGAAATTCAAAAGCGGATAAAAGTTACTTCAATCAACTTATTTACAAACTGTGACCAGAAATTATGGGACTGAAATTTGGTTACTTTACCATAGAGTTAGTCTAGGAGTGGGCTTTGGACTGGATACATTGTTCATATGATTTTGTTTGTCAATCTGGTAAACTTTTCTTTCATGTTCATGTGTTTAGAAGTTTTGCTCTTTGTCAAATAGACAGAGCAGTTATGAGTAATAGTTATAATTGCTCTGATCTTGAAATAAAATGTCAGTTGTAACCTGCATTAAGTAGACAATCAACAAACATAATTTCTTTGAAATTATTTAAAACAAATAAATCCTTTGAAATATAAGGTCCTTATTACACTAGGCCGCCAGGCGGCGCAGCCAGCTGCAGCACCAGTGACTCAGTCTGCGAATTGTGCAGGGGCAACCGGTGGCGCAGCCACTCACTCGTGGTTTGGTCCTACGACCGGATGTTCAGTTCTGTCTATATGTTTGTGACTTTCAAATAAAAAACTGTAGCTTAATAAGTATGTCAACTAGAGAAATAAAATTAGTCATGTATGTTTCTGTTGACAATTTAATAATTGGAAAAAAAAAGTAAAAAACAAGTTATCAATTTTTAAAATAGCGGCCGTTTAATGTTGTTTTTTGACAAAAAATTCACGTGGTTGTAGTTATAGGGAAACAAAATAAAAACACCTAGCAGATTATATCCACGAAACTTTATGATAAATAGTTTTTTTTTTGCTTCAGCGGTTGTGCTATTGAGTTCATTTATTTAGATTTTGTCCATTTGCCAAGGTACAGCTCCTTCTTCACTGACAAAATAATCACAAAACTTGTCTCCGAGTTGTGTTGTCTTTTTTGTTGGTAGTTAACAGTCTTCACACCATTAATATAAACCTTCGATATATACAGGTATCTTCAATTTTGAAACCGTCACGTTCTCTTGACAAAGTTATGTAAAACACAGCAAACTCGTAGTATGGACTCACAAAAAGGAAGGTCAACATTCAATGGTCAATGGAAAAGTGATCAACAACCATAAATTCATTTTTTCCAGACTCAATTTCAACAACGCCAAGATGCAAACATGCCCTTACAATCTCTTCCATCTGCAGACACTTCAGTTACATCAAATGAAGATTCTGATACTCAAATGAGTGAACCTTTGCTGTTCAATATGTATTATATATGCATACAAATACTCAACAAATACATGTAAAACAATTTTTTATTACTTTTTGAAAATAAATGTTCTTATTAGTTTTAGTCATACTGTGCATCAATTTCCTTTTGTCATAATAGGATAAGTTTCGCATTAACTTACAAAATTACATTCAGTAATATGATTGAAAAAGGAATAAAAGTAAATGTATATTAAGAAATATGGAACTAAAATATTCATATTGTTTAAATTTGAACTGTTTTCAAAACTAGTAAATATTTCCTAATGCAATACAGTTAATAACTTAAAATACAATTTATCGGTTTACTTGCCTCAAAGTGACTACGAGTTTTTTTTTTCGGGAATGATACACTTTCTAATTTTCGTATCTTTCCCGGTGATATCAATCTTTATTAACAACAATAAATCAACGAAAGACGATTTAGACATTCTTAAGTAATTAAAAAACTTGTTGTCGTCTGAACACAGTTCATCAAACAGAGTATAGAACAACCCTTTCGATTCCCTTAACGATAGCATAGGGTGTAAATGCATCTTTTTCTCCCTTCTCCTTCTCCTTTTCATTAAAAGTACAAGGAGGAGCATATATGTATACTTGTTGTCCGACATGTTCTCTCATCACTAGTCACAGTTGACTGACCACGTGGTGACGGGACTGGCTGCGCTGCCTGGCAGCCCAGTGTAATAGGCTCGGTATGATACAATGCCCCGCCACGACTCTCCGCCACCCGTGGCTGCCAACGTGGTCGCGGGGCAGGGCAACCAGTCAGCAGCCAGTTTGTAGTGACGCCACCAGCTGCCCTAATCTAATAAGCTCCATAACAATCAACGCCCAATGACGAGCAGCGTCACCGGTGGCAGAGCTTGCTGCACCTGGCGGCCTAGTGTAATAGGGGCCTTACACTTATGTAAGGGTAGTGCACCTAATGTACATGAATGTGTGTGTGTGTGTGTATATATATATATATAGATAGATCAGAGGCGTATTTATACGAGGGCTAAAAGGGCTAAAGCCCAGGGCGGCAACTTTAGGGAGCGGCCAAAAAAAATAGGAAAAAAAACAAAATAATCAAAAAACAAAACATAATATTAATATTCAAAAATATTAAATGCCATATTACAAGCAGAAAATGAGGGAAACATAAAAAGAAACAGACATTTCCTGTTTCATGAGTCTGTACAGTATATGCAAACAGAGCGTATTTTTGGCTTCGAGTATATGTCCCAGGAAATCAGGTGAATGATGACTGTGGCCGTAGGTTTGAAGTGGAAGGGGGTAGTGTCTCTTGTAATGTTGGTCTTCAGGTCCCATAAGTTGGATAGGTGTTCACAATAGACAAGGTCTTTGAGATGCACCCACAGCCAAAAGTCGCAAGGGTTGAGATGAGGCGAAAGTGCTGGCCACATTATAAGGAAATAACGGATGATGATTCTGTCTTCAGTAAAAGTAGCCCAAAGCAACTGCTTGATGTTGAAAACTGTTGCATCCAGACACTGATGCTGTTGGAGTGTGGGAATCACCTGATTGGCTAACAGAGATGCATAACCCTGGCCAGTAACTGTGGAGGTGATGGGACACTGAGCACCGAGTTCTTCAAAAAAGAAAGGTCCATGGATGTGAAATCACACCAAACAGGGACCTTAGGTGAATGAAGTGGCAACTGTTGCAAGACATGTGGGTTAACAAGTTGTCCAAATTCAGCGGTTGTGCATATTCACATCACCATGCAGATGAAAGTGAGCTTATATATATATATACACATACATACACACAAGAGGCCTATAAGGCCATACTATTTTCCAAAACTTACATTCTATCTCTAGAAAGACTGTTTCATTTCATTTTTTTTAACAAGTTTCCCATAAATTAAGAAACTCATCACTGCCAAAACTAGGAACTAAAAACATTATGAAACTGCAATTTGTCTTTTGGAATCTGAATTACTTGTACATTATACAGGGTGTTTCGGAAATGGTGTCAAGCAAAGAGATACGGGCTCCAAAGGTCATTTGGAGTCGAAAATGTCATAGAACATTTTCGACTCAAAATGATCTTTGGAACCCGTATCTCTTCGCTTTGTCTACCATTTTCGAAACACCCTGTATAGGCCTATGATATGGGTAATAATAGAGAAATGATATACAGTAAAACCTCGTTAAGTCGTCACTCAAGGGACCGAATATTTTTGACGACTTAAGCAGAGTGAGGACTTGAGCGAAGTGGGCATTTTTGAAAAAAAAAACCACTGAAATACAATATTTTTATGAATTGCTGTAGGATTCGGTGAGAAAAACAAATTTTCAGAAATCAATACATGCAAATGAATGAGTGGAAAATTAAAAAAACAAAAACACATTTTATACCTACCACATTTTATTTTCTTTTACTGGCATTAAAATAGTCCAACACTGTTTGATGAAGGTGCTGATTACTGGTAACAATTCGAAACACTTTGTAATGAAATGGAACTCCAACTTTTGTGCACATAGTTAATCGTATCTAAAACCGAAACTTCTAGCTTTTCGTTCCATTTAAAGTCAAGAATTATCCCTTGATCTAAAGGCTGAAGAAGTGCAGTTACATTTGGAGGAAGAAAAACAATTTCGATCGCTTTTAAATTTTCGGGGCTTACTCGCTATGAAATAAAATCACACACTACTCTTGATAAACGTCTACTCTTGACCAGAATCGCAGCGAGAAGTGTGTAATTTCCCACGTGGAAATTCCCCGTAAAGACTAGGCTTTCTTAGAGTGAATGGGCGGGGCTGAAAAGATAGCAGGCAAAATTGAGAATAAAGATGCTTTTCGCCATATTTTAGGATGACGAGTTATCCTGAATAGAATTAAATTTGGTGACGAGTAAAAGAGGGTTATTTTACATAATTGTCTATGAGACCTTGTCGGGACCAAAGGAAAACGACGACATAAGCGGAGTGACGACTTATCTGGGTGACGACTTAACGAGGTTTTACTGTATAATCATAAGATAATTACATTATTAAACAATAGGAAAAATTGTTTTAATAATATGGCTTTTATTAAAAAAAAAATAATAGCTCTTTCGTTACTATGAAGATGTTTAATAAAAAAGACAAGTACTGTTTTAAATCAGAAGGAAGAATATAAATAGCAAACCCTGGAGAAGATTTTCTTTTTCATGAAAAATGCCAGATATCTGTTATCAAGCATAATAATGTATATTTCTATTAAATAAACAATTAAAAATAAATATTGGAGGGAAAAAAATCCACCTATTTCCGTACGAGCATCAGCATTCTTGAAATAATTTTTGTCTTAGTGGTTCATATTGGTTTATTGCTTTTTAGATCATTCATTTTATTTTAACTCTTATACTACATCCTTATATTCATACAGGAAGACATAACAAATGGTCTAGTCCAGCGTTTCCCAACCGGTGGGTCGCCGAAGGGTTACAGGTGGGTCGCGACTTGATCCTAAAACTATCAGAAACCATCGAATAAACCATCAGAAAATTCGAAAATCGATCATATGTAAGGAAGGGATACGATATAAATATGGTTTTATTCTATATTCTTCTATTCCTATATATGTGGAGGTATTCCGATAAGGAAAGGTGGATCGCGAGCTGAAAAAGGTTGGGAACCGCTGGTCTAGTCTAATTTAAAGAAATACAATGTATATTACATTTCTTTGGTTCTAACTTGTAAGTAACAATTGGATTGTGACGCCATTACTGTAACGCAATGTAAGCTGTGTACACGTTTGAAATTACTAAAACAATAGATATGCTGCTTTTGATTAAATAATTTGTAGATTTACTACTAGGATTAATTGACTGAGCAATCGAATCAAGATATTTGATTCACATCATCAAACGTGATTTTTAATCCAGACAAGTCAAATATTTAAACTGTTATTTTAAGATTCAGACTTTCTCAACAAATTTGATATAATTATACATCTGTGTTGTGATTTATATATAAACGAAATTTTAAGTCGTTAATAGTTAAATTTAAGAGGTAAGGGTTAATTTGAGAGGTAAGAGTAAGAACAACTTCCGCACATCTCCACCTTTGCTAAATAAAATTTCTAGTACTGCGGTGTCACGATTTTTCTTCCCGCTCAGTAAACGTACTCTTACTCTAAACTATGTTTTAAAATCTGTAAAAAAAAAACATTAATGACTTATACAGAAAAATCAAGCTTTTATATCCCAAATTTTATAATCACATCGTAGTATTTTCATGGTTAGCTGATTCAATGACCTTGAAAAGCAGCCGAGCAATGGGAAGGAGGGTATTTGTATACACTGGCAAAGTAACATGGCGTCGTCGTCATACATCGCTCGCTGCTCGCATCTTCTGTATATTTGCCGTACACCAATCAACAATTGTAATTCACTTAATGTAATCCAGTCTCGTTTTCAGGGGATTCTTCGACTACAATGAAGATCCCTTAAACTGTTAACTGTGGAAAACATGCCGCTGTTTACAAGGAGAAAATTAGGTAATCAACTCAATAGGCCTAAACGCATTTCATTTCAATCTTCGTATTGACATAAATAGTTTAGAAATTTATAGAATTAACAAAGTTCAGTATCTAACATTTACTTGAGGTCATAGCTTGCGCTTATTTTCGTTTTTAAGAAACAAACTGTTAAAAGACATTGCTGTTGATAAACATAAAAACAAAATAAGAAATAATGGTTTGTTTTCGTAAGCTTTCGTATTCGGTTACACCATCAAAACCTTTCTGTTTGACCGTTAATAATTTTTGTTTTTTAAAGCTGAAAAATCTATCTTAAATCTTTCTATATGTGTCGTTTTCTTGAATTATAGAAGACAATATGGTGATATTTTCAATTAGAACTGAAGTTGATTGATTTACAAAGATTTTAATTTGAAATACAATTATTTGAACAAGATGATCTAATAAAATTTTAAATTAAATAATTACAAAACAGTTTAAATTTTCAGTAGTACTGAATATGTGCAATGACGGAATGATAATTCTTTACATTTTAAGAATTTTCAATAGATCTTTTTGAGTATTAATTTATATGAACTGTTGACATCTATGAAATGATGTTATGCGTATCTTAAAACTTTTTGGTTGAGAATCTGGATTATCAAAAAAGTCATAATTGTAATAAAAAAAAATGTAAACTTCTCTCATTTAAATTACAACATAATGTAGAAGAGATGAACTACATTTTTCACTCATAACATTTGTTGATTGAAGTTTCCATTAATGTTTTAAATGAAATGATTTATTATGTTTTTATTGGTTACAATATTAATTAGCCTGTTATTTTTGTTGATCAAATATACATAAAAAAGTTATCGATTTTGTTTCAAATGTAGCAGAAAGGTATTATTATTATTATTATTAACCATTGTATACTGTATTATTGCCATTGACCAGAATATTTTAAAGAGAGAATATTTTATCAGAGTATTCAAATCGATAACTCTTTATTTGTAATACACTTTTTAAACATGCTTCAAGAAATCATACTATTTTCTATCGACTATCAAATTTTAAACTAGATGCATATTAATTGTCAAAGTTAGTTACTTTAGAAGAAAATTTAGTATCATTGTAATATACTCTAAATAAAACTTTACTTATGTTTCAGAAACCGGATTTCTATATTTGAAATTAAACAAATATGAAAAAAAAAATTTCAACCTGATGCCCAAATAATATTGTAACACTAGAGGAAGTCTGTGCCAATAACTGATTTGGATTTATTTATTTATGTTTGCTTCTCTGCAGTATACAGGAAAGTCATTCTTGGGTAGGGTTACAGGATATACAACAGATTAAAGATATCTCTAGAACTCAATCATTTTCTCAATCCTTTTTGCTTCATAGAACACTTAGGTATTTGCAAATCCGGCAGCACACTAAATGTTCTTCATAATATCCCATGGCACTCCAAACTTTTTCGTTGCTTTATTAATTATTTGACCCCATATTAAACAATTATGCAAATGTAAACAAATCCATGTTTCTCATTAAATTATAAAAATCATGTAATTATCAACTCATTAACTTTAACCATTCCAGTTTATATTACTTACAATTTACTTGTTCCTCTTGTGTTAATAAATAACGTTGTTGAAAATATTTAATACTTATTTTATATTTTCTCTTATTTTCCCGTTTTCATAACGCTTTTTGTTGTTTTTTTCTCATGGAACACCCTTTGAGAATCGCTGCTGTAGAATATTCATTAGAGAGATAAATCCAAAAATGAGAGGGTTTTTGTAGGAATAAAAATATTGAAATTTTCTGGCTATAGCAACATTTTGAAAGTTATTTCGTTGGTTTGGTCAGAAAAGAGAAACATGATTGTAGGATTTCTTTTCAAAACTGACTATTTCCAAATCTTTTGTTCTTTTAGAAAGCACATATTTTGACTTATTGCTGGGAGATTATAAAAATGTGGGATCACTAAATGTTAACTATTATCCATTTTTCAAATTTTGAAATTTTACTCTTAATTTTTTTTTTACTTTATAGTATATAAGCCTAGAATACAGTATACAAACATAAAAAGACAACAAGTGTTCTGGAAAATTACTAATTAAAACATTTGATTATCAGATCTGTAGGTTACATATTTTGGACATTGTTGATCTGTAGGTTACAGATTTTGGACATCTTTGATCTGTAGGTTACAAATTTTGGACATTAGATTATTAAGATATGCGTATTAAAAAAAAAAATGCTAGGGGCTAAAAATGCATTAAATAGGATCTATATAATTGCATTGTTTAATCAAATGTATAACATTTTCTTACCTTTTTTTAGAAGTCTGTTATCTTTTTTGATCAGAAGTTAGCGTTCATTAGTCACATTTAAACAAAAAATTTGTAAGCACATATTTAATTTCAAATACACATGTTATATGCATTTAAACATACATGTTTTTGATCTCATGTTGACTCATTATTAGAAGTATCCAACTTGCAGTTTGTTTTAACCAATTAAAATATAGATTATTACAATAGAACCTTTTTATTATCTATTTAAGTTTATTAATAGTCATGTACAAGAGTTAAGTTTTTTATAAAAATTATTAACGATCAAAATTTGAAGATGATTTAGCCAAATTTGAATTTGATTATTAAGTTCTGTAAGATAAATATATAGCATTTGTTTTGCACTTTATTAAAAAAAAAAAAAAAAACCTGTCTTGATCTAATTAAGAAAAATACATTTAAAATTTTTGGGATTTACTTCTATGAATTCTAAATAAAAATTATATTAAGTCTTGTTCATACCTATATATATATATATATATATATATATATATATTCTTTTTCAAGTGATTTGGACTCTGTAATCATAAATTTATTGAAAAAATTATTAGTGTTTCGATTGTTAGGCAATTTTAATATCGTTAAATAATCTTTTTAAGTACCCTGGTACATTTTCTGAGAAAAAAAAAAAAAATTCCTAATTCCTAAAATAAAACTCTTACAAACATTGAAGGTCAATTTATAAAATAATTTAGAGAGGTTTTACTACTACTTATACATCATACTTTCCTTTTTAAATAATTATGTCTGAAAATTCATCACAATCGAAGCTGCCGCCATTTTTTTTTCGATCGTTACACATGTTTGACATGCTCATTAATGATGTTAATCATTATTTCAACTAAATACACACTATTTCTCAAAAAAAAAAATATTGAATTGGAGAAATAAGATTGTAATTAATGACTTTCTTACATTTTTAGGACACTGGCAACTCTGTGAAAATAAATTAAACATTAAAATAATCGATGTTTCGATCGTTACGCGATTTGGACATCGTGGTTCAATAACTTAGAAAAGTATATTTACAGCAGATAAAATGCTTTACAACGTTGAAAAAATTATTTTAAAGGCTGATAAATGAGTTGACATACTTACTTATTACTTATTTTAGTACCCGTAATAGCTTTGTTTCGATCGTTACTTTTTGACAAACAGAACTGGCAAAAACATATGTGTTATATATCTGTTGTAATTCCTCAATATTTTACACTGCTGCTGTCATCTGTCGACCAAAATAGTAAGCAAATCATCATTTTATTGTATTCATTCAATATTTTGATTATGAAACTTCTAAAAACGTGTTAAGAATTTTTTTCCTTGGTGTTACAGAGTATCAGTTAACATAAGAGATGTCCAAAATTAACCATTTGTAGCTAAAATGTTTTAATTTAAGGACATTTACAATAAACTTTCGTAATAAATGATACCAGTTCTTGTCTCTGAACAGAACTAAAAATTCACTGAGAAAAATAATTTAAGTTATAAGATCTAAATTTAATTTCTGAGCTAACTTTAAGTTAAGAAGTATGTCTTGTCCCCACCTTTTTAAAATCACTCTGATACACATAAGATATGTGCTGGCAAAGTAATATTTTAAGGTGATTTGATCATTTCTGTGAGAACTGACCTATTTGGTTACTTTCTAACCTTGCAAACTATTCAGCATAACTTCATTGAAAGTTCACTTTTTGGAGATAGTGAATTCTGAAAAGTAAGCCTACAGGGTTGTTGTAATTTAACCCGACTCAAAAAAAACCATAAGGATTTTTTTTTAATAAAACCCAACTATATTTAATTATGGAAATAATTAGCTTTAAGGAAACTATTAAAACTTAATTTTGTGAAAAGTTTTCTTAAAATACAGATAAATGGTAAGGAAAAAAATAAAATAATATCAGTTTGCAATTTAAATCGAAAAAAAAAGGACAATTAAGACATTCTTATGAAAATTATCAAAATACATAAATATTTCAGTTTACAAAGATTTATAAAGAATAATGGAGTAAAGAGTGAATGAAATTACTCACTAACACTTTCCATCTAAAATAATTTCTATATTTTATTAGTAAATGGTTTCTTATGAAAGGCTTCAAAAAATTTAAAAAGAAAACACGTGTGTTCAATACCTTTTACCTGCTATGGAAAAAAATAGAAATCCAAGAAAAACACATGACTAAAGTAAACTCACCTTTATAATATAGATCCAATGCTGGAACAAAGCATGCATTTTCACAACTAAATGGTCTTTACAACCATGTGCTTAAAGGATTGTGATAATTGTGCAAGGCTCTGTCTGCCAACATAAGAAAATTTAATTTACCAATTTTTGCCTGTTTAATTTATCAGTTTTTTCCACTAATAAAGTAGTTGTAAGAATGGGTTAGTGTTTTGATTAAATTAATCATAAGAATTTAAATTGAACTATTTAATTGTCAATACAAAAAAAAAAAAAAACAATGAAACCCAATTTAACCCATTGGGTTGGGTTTTTTAAAAAATACCTGTTTTTTTCTCAACCCTGACAGATACAGACATTACACTTTGAATTTATATAAAGCCTCCTATTAATTTTTCTTCCATTGTAAATAAGTTATTTGCCATAGTTTAGTCATACTAAAATGCTTGTTTCAGGAATTAGTCTTGTCTGAATTTTAACATAATTCACAATTCAGCATCAAATCTTGTAACTGAACTGAAGGAAGAGCTGAAATTTTACAAGAAGTTTGTTTTATTGCTTTTTCATTAAAAAGTTTTAAGGATCACAAAACAATAACCCTTTTTAATAAATTTTTCTTTAATAGTATGTATAGTGTATTAAAAGCTGATTCCTCATAAGCTGTGCTTTTCATAATACAAGCTACCAATCTAAATTACAATATTTCCACTGAGAGAATTTGTTGAAAAAAATTAATGTTTCAAGAATATCATTAAGTTTAACTGTAATAGTATTCAATTAACCGTCCTCAGCAACGAAGATTGCTCTGCAATGCATTTTCAGGTTTTATTTAAAATTTAATTTACATAATTACTAATTAATGAGGGAAATAAAACAGGAAAAAAAAATCTAAGGTTTTCTAACTTCAGCTCTTATGGAATAAAATGATCACTATATGTGTGACACCATCTGATGACACTGGCTACAGATCTGATAGTAGACAGCAGAAGGATTGAGAAGTTGGTATCAAGACATTGACATTGAAATTAAAAGATATTAGATATTTTATACTGTTTTGAATGACTTATTTCCCTCATTAATTATTATTTATTAACGAGCCATAAATTAAACCTGAATATAAATTGAAGAGCCATCTTACCTGCTGCTGCTCCTGGTTTAATAGTTTATTGAAGCTGTATGAATATACTATTTTTATTAATATAATGATTTTAATCATGTGTGCTGACTTTTCTTTTTAACCCTGTTTTCTTGAAAATCCATTTTTATTGCAAGTTAAAATATATTTTGTAGAACTTTTACGTGTGCACTTGAATGGAATTAAATGAATGATGCCGACACACAAAATTCAAAAGGTTTAAAAATATTTAAAACATTTAAAAATACATAAAGGACCGGTTTTGCCCTGTATTAATATGGGGCTTCTTCAGCTGTGTTACAAATAAAGGTTACAGTTTCTTAAATACAATATTTGGAATTTGAATGTGAGGCTGGAGGCCGAGAACCAATGGCATGGCTGAGCTGGTTCTACTGCGTGATGTCATCTGCGTTTATTTAACTGCCATCTACCGGGTTTTTTGTCAAAACTATTGTCTAAGGAATCTGGAAAAAAAAAGGGGGGGGGCTAGATGAGGGTTAACGTTGTATGGAATAGGACTTATTAAATCCGTATTCTGCTATGGTCTGAATGGAAATTGACTCGTTGTAGCAATTAGGCATTTTCAAAATAAGCAACGACTCTTTGCATTGCGGAGAAAGTTATCTTGGTTCTTTGCATAAAATGGTAGGATTAGTAAAGTTAATGGAATGGATGGTAAGAAGGACATGTGCTGCAGTGACATAATTCATGTCTTTAGTTCGAATAGCAGTAATATGCTGTGATAAACGTTTGTGTAACCTCTGTCTCAATTCACCTATTTAGAAACAACGATTATTATAACATTGGATGGAGTACACATTACCCGTGGAGGCTAAATGATCAGATGAGACATCTTTAGGCTGTAGTAAACGCTGGATGTGTTGGGGCACTGAGGTGATATTGATGTTAAGGGGATATAGTAAGTGTCGGAGTGCCGCAAACAGTTGAGGATGGTAGGGTATAGAAGTATAATAAACTGTTTTCGGAGTTGCCAATGTATCATTAAAGTAATGCTTATGCATAGCATTTCTCAAATGCCTACAGATGAAGGTGTCCGGATAATCATTTTTACTGAGAATATTTCGAATTTCTTCAATTTCATTATTAAAACTATTGAGGGTATCACAGAGATTGAAAGCTCTGCTAACAGCTGTATATATCACATTAATCTTAAATGAAATTGGAGTGAGAAAGATAATTGAGAGTTAAACCTTGGTTTGTTGGTTTTCTATAGACAGAAGTAAGGATAGAACTATGCTTGCAAGTAATTAAGACGTTGTGGGATTGAATCGTTATTTTCTTTTTCAATAGTAAATTTAAATAAAAATATTTTTAAACCTTTTAAATTTTGTGTGCTTGCGTCATTCATTTAAAATATATTTTGTTACATTTTTTTTTTATTAAAGTTGAACAACAATGATTTTCAAGAATATTTATAAATTATTCTCATTGATTCCTTAAGACCAAATTTTAAATAAAAATGTGAAATAAAACATACTAATAGGAATACATTAAATGTTTGATTTGTTTGTTTATCTTGCACAGTATTTTTGAATTTAGTATGTCTTCCTTAAGGAAGACAAATAGCTCTGGTGAATTAAATTTAAAAGTACATGGAGACAGCCAAAGGGATACACATAAAATTCACTCAATTAACTATTTTTTATATTTTTAAACGGATAGAAATGTCTATGTTTTATGGTAGATAAAATTGAAGTAAATAGTTGAATAACTTTCAAAACAAATTAATTACATCAAGACAAGAAATTGTTTGATTGGGGATAGGGCAGATGAGAGAACTTTATTTTACATGGATTTACAGAAAATTAAATTTAATCCTGTCAGTGTTCTAAATCATGAAAATTTTACTTTAATGATTTCTTATTTTTTGTTGTTATAATGGAACCAAAAAAAATGTGCATTCAATATATTTTTAGAAAACTTTGTGCCTTTTACACTAAGAAAAAGAAACGCAATATCAGTTGATTGTGTTTGTATCAACATTTTAATTAGTTCTGTGGATATTGTGGTAAATGAGTAAAGCCATTTATAGACAGTAGATGTGATGTTGTCTTTTTAAGATGTTTGTTTTTAATTACTAACTATAACTTAAAGTTTGAAGTTATTATGACTCATTAAATGAATATAACTTCATAATTCCCTCTCCACTTTAATGCAGACAATATTTTGATCAGTAATTTACTGATCTTCAGACCTAAAAGGTGGAAAAAATAAATTTCTTCTTACCTTTATATAGAGGTAACAAGAAATTTGCTTTTTCTGCCTCAACCTAAAGAAAATCGGTAATTTACTGATCGAAGAATTGTCTGCCTTAAAGTGAAGAGGAAATTTTGAAGTTATTAGTTATTTTAGCTAATTTAATTTTTCAAATTCCCCTAAAACCTATGAAATAAAATAAAGAAATTTGCTCCTGAAAAACGGAAAATGTAATCATAAAACTAAAAATTGTTTCACATTGGACAGTTTTGGCTGACAAAAGATTGTTCAGGAATTGCTTTAAGCTATATGACTTACTTTTTCATGTATGGATTAATTTAGTTATTTTATTCAATTAATCATTTAATTTTAAGTTTTCCAAACATATTTCTACATAAAAGCTTAAATATAACTTTCTAATATCTAACAGTTGTGTTCATTGTTTCGCATCTTAAAAATTTTACGATAGGTTCATACTGAGATGAAATGCTCAGCAAATAAATATTTTTAATAGCAAAACCAATTTAATTTCAAATTATATAGAAAATTTGTTTTGGTACTGATCATCTTGCCTAGCAGTTATGTATAGTAAAATATATACCATGAATATTATGTACTAATATAAAACATAACACTAAAATTGGCTGCTGAAAAAAAAATGCTTATTTTAAAAAACAACTCTATAATTTAGAAATAAATATATGAATGACATAAATAATCCTGTATATTACCAATTCACTATCTAAAAATCATTAAAATTTGATTTCAGCATATATATGTAGATCATAAGAATTTTTTTAAAGTTTGTTTCTTAGTCAGTGTCAGTTTCACAGATCCATAAAAAAAAAAGGAACTTTTTATAACTGTTTCTGATCCCTAATATACATATAAATAAATACTTCTGTAACACCTCATAATATATTTAAAAAGTTTTGGAAGATAAAAATTTTTGGAGGATAATTTCTTCCTTTTTCAAGTTTTTTGATGATAACAATACATTCTCAGGTGATATCTTTCAATTATACATCTTAGACATAGTTGGTAACAAACCTTTTACATAATTAAATGCTACAATCAGTTATTATTTAGATGAACGTAATTCATAATTGTTTGAATTCTTCAATTATTACGGCTTTTTTGTTTTTATTCACACATTTCATTATCATTTTTTTAGCTAATTTTACAGAAACATTATCTATCTCTAAACCATTACTTCTGTTAAAATTTATATTCCTAGTGTTTGTTATTATCAAACTTTCTAGTAATTTTCTTGTTTTACTATCTTTTTCCAACATCAAAATTTTAAATTCATCCCTAATATACTGCAGGGCTGTTCTTATATCCTGTATCTTATTTTACCAACTTGCTAAAACAATCATTATAGAGGATAGGACAATAAATCTTAAAATGGTCAACAATGAATATAAACATTGGGTGCGAAAGTGGTCCTTTTCTTGCCAGTACCATTACATATAAATCGCTGTTGTTTTTAAAATTGTGTTGTATGTGACCAGGAAATGCACATTTTCCATAGAAAGCTCCGTGTTTTTCACTTCAGTTTTCCTTAAGATGTTCATAGCACATTCTTTTATTTTCCATTTTATTTCCAGAATGTCATTTTCTATAATGAACAAAATTAATATGTAAATAATAAATTCATCATCTGTTTTCAAGCTAAAAAATTTAATTTTGACACATCACATACTACATTCTCATTTATGTAATAAGTTATGTACTAGTTAACTTCATTTTTACCCAGCATTTATGTTTATTCATTATTATTTTGTGTTGATTATATTTTCATAAAATGAAAATAACATAACTAACAAACCTTGTGTGTATAAAATTCCACATCTCAATCTTGAAAGGTATGCATACACTGAGAGTACAACACATGTTAAAGCATAGAATTAACCACAATTTTATATCATTGTGTGTAGCTTATCAATTTACAACACTGAACCCCTACATGCTGCTGATCTTAGAACAAAAAAAAAAAAAATACAAAATATCTTAAGATAATCCTAAAAGTAGCTGTTTTAAATTTTTACTATTTCCTTACAATTTTAGATCTTCAATTTAGTGTCATTCAATACAGTATATTTCATTGATCTGTACTTGAATTTTTATCCCATTTAATATTTGCAAGCTGATAAAGCTTCCTTCATCTCTCAGTGTTGGCTAGATTAAAAATAATTTTTAAAATGAGCAAGTTTGGTTTCATTTTAACCTTTCAATAGTTTGGTTCGTTTTCAATTCATTTTTTTTTTAATTCCACTAATTCATTTCTCTGTAGGCCACATTGGCTCATATATGTATATATATACACACACACACAGATAGATTTACGTATACAGTGATACATTTCTTTTAGTGGTTATCCAAATGCTCAGGCTTATTTCTTTTTGTACAATTATCAATTGTTGACTTCTGATTTTTTGATACATATATACGGCAATAGATGCTTTCCAAAAACTGATTTTAAGTTTGGCAGTAGTTTTGAGCAACAGTTTTATATATATAAAGCCATTAGAAATTTTTAAAAAAATGCTTAAAAATATCCATTAATCTTTTATGTAAGCATTGCAATATATTTTCAGTTGTTATTTAATTTAATAAAAATTATCTTAATTTTTATTTCACATTTTTGAAATTTTTTTATTAGTCTTTGAAGGTAAAAAGTTTCAGTTCAGAGTTACTTAAATTCTTCCCTCCCTGCAGCCCCTCTACAGCAACTCCCTTCAGCTGTGAATATAGATTGGATTAAATGGGGTTTACAAAGGCTGCTGTCTGATAGACATTAATATTGTCATGATGATGATTTCAATTGCTAATAAAAAGCTGGCGACTAGCATGCACTTCAGACTAACAGGTATAGTCAGCCCTTCAGAAAAGTTAGCCCCTCTCCCCTTTGAAAAACCCTGGACCCGCCAGTGGATGAGAAAGGGATATGCTGAATTTTAGTTTGTGATTCAAATAAGTCCAAATAATTGTTTCCTTTTTTCATTATTTTGATTTTATTTATTTATTTATTATATTTTTAAGAAGTTGGTTTTGGAATTTTAATAATGTACAAAAAATAAAACATTGATACAAAAATATCTCCCGTAATATATTTTGTCTGTTGTTTAGCCTTAAGAAATAGATAGTGTATATTTCTCTCTTGAAGTAATAAGCTTTTGGGGTTTTTTTTTTGTTTTGTTTTTTTTTTAGCTATTACTTACAACTAGGATATTAATTGAAATAATAATTAAACATGAAATACAAAAGGAAAAACTTTTCATTATCAGTTTGTATCATGAAGGTAAAATACAGACTAATTGGTTCATCACTGTAGCTCCATTGAAAAAACCTGACTATTCAACTAAATTATGTTAATTATAGATTTCCATAAGCATTTTTAAATATGTATGAGAGCTCCTTAATATTAATAACTTAAGGTTTCCTATTCTTTCTTTTTACAGGCATTAATAGTCAAAATCAAACAAGTTCAGCACCCTCATCCCCTTTAAAACAAAGTTTCCACAGTACATTAAATGCAGAAGGGGAACTGAGAAGGAGAAGTTGTAGTCAAGGAGAATCTCTATTGGATGAACTAGGTTATTATTAATTTTTTGTTGTTAATGTATCATGCTATTGTATTTTGAATAAATGTTATTTAAAATTTATTATCAAATTATAATTGCTATTATTATTTATTGTTTCAGAAACAGTGTCAGCTTTACTAAAGATTTTATTAATTAATTATTAAGGTGTTAACATAAAGATGCTTTTTTTTTATATCATTAACATACTTCTTCACATAATTTCCCTTTTATTAATTTTTTTTTGTGGGTGAGAAAAATTTCATCAGAAAAGATGGGAAATGGGAATTTATGCAGTGAATATCAACCTGAAGAAAGATCAGTTATGAAAAAAGGAATCATATATAATATTTTTCAGAAAATGTCATAATTTTCTCTCTCCAATAAACTTTAGTGTTTTCTTGATCATTTGAAGAATTTTTGTTTAAACCAGAGAATATGGTACCTGCCAATCACAGTCTTCGTAAGAATACATGATGGTGCATACTGTTATCTCAAATCGCAGATAATGAGGGTTAGCTATTTTAAGAAAAGATCATACAAAACCATTTTTAAATAAGCTTACATGCAAATCTCATTCTACTTTTCACTAGTTAATTGAAAAACTAAAATTCATATCTTAAAAGTAGTGCCAAGACAGCCATCTTGTCAAAACTCGACCATAGTCCAAAACAGCCTGGTACCGTAATCTCCAGTTTCACTGAATCTTCTATGGGACTGCCACTTTTAGTAATGTGTAGTCCAGAGCTTCATATCAACTACTGAATATCTGCTGCACTCCATGAAATACTGTAATTTTCATCAGTTGTTTTTGTTTTTGTTCATCCTGTAAAGCCATCTATAACACTGCTTACTAAATCGCAATCCATTTTAGTCAGCTTCACTCCATTTTGTTCTTTTTTGGTGAAGAATCATCACAAAAACCATTGATTTCAACATTCCTTACAAACAAGTCAAAATTGTATCAAGTCCTTGGAGAATGGGTTAAAAATGTATGGTGAACTATTCAGGAAGATTTCTCATGACTTTTTTAAGGTTTTATGAGAGTTGGAAACCAGATTGTCTGAAAGGGTATCTGTAAGAATTGAAAGTTATGGATGGAGGAGAGTCTAAATTTGCTTTTAAACATATCAACTTTTCAAAGAGGAAAGGGAAGGGAAATTATGCAAGGAAGTATGATATACCAGTTGAACAAATTGTTTAGAAGCTGTTGGAAATTCTTTTTAGGAACTTTTTTTTTTTTTTTCTTCCACATGTCATTGTATATGTTATTTTACATTTGAATTCAGAAATTCTTTCGGCATAAGAATATTTGCAAGACCTGATAAAAAAATACAAAACACACACATATATATATATATATATATATACACAAGAATGACAGTCAAAGAGTTAAGGGTCTCCCTAATAGCTGATGGCTGAAAGAGCTATTAGCAATGAAAATAGGATACTTTTGAGACCTTCCAGAAAGATGATCTTCATATATTTTGATCATAAAGAAATATTTAAAAAAATATTTTTTTTTGGAAGCATTAGATTGATCTTTTGTGACCATTGAAAATAAACAATGTAATTTCTCGGTATCCTTAAAATTTGAATCCAGAACAAACAAACAAACAAAAAAAAAGCATGAGTAAATTGCTGCCAGTTTGTTTAAAAAAAATTGATAGTGAAGCTTCAAGAAATGTGAGGTTGTTACATGAATACTGGAGCTGAAATCTATGATCCAGAAACAAAAATCTCATGTATGGTGCTTTTATTTTATCTAACAAACAGTCAGACATCATGTCAAAGTCAGAACATGTTGAATCACTTTTGCTAGAATTTTGAACACAATCAACAGTAAATAACATACGATAGAATGCATTCTGAAAGTTTTGTCAAAAGACTTTAAGAAGCTAACTAAAACAGGATGTTGTGAATTTTTAGGGTGTAATGAAAATTCACATACTCACATGACGGTAAGAATAGGTGATTTTTATCTTTGCTGCTTGTTTTTTTATTCCAAAAAGCCAAAACATAACTTTGTGAAAATAACTCTTTATTTTCATCAAATGAAGAGAGCCCTAATGCCTACCTAGAAATAATTGACACTGTCCCAAATAAGTAATTGTTGACTCTGGCAACCTTACAAGAATTGCATTTAATACTTAACACTAATAATATACAGAATTCAGATTGTTAATTACATTGTGATTAAAGTTAATTAATCAAAAGGTTAAGGATGTCCCTAATAGTTGATGGCTGAAAGAGCTATTATCAATGAAAATAGGATAATGAGACTGTTTGTAAAATTGGTGTTTTGTCAATCTACTAATTCATTGTAATTTTTTTTTTTTTATCTTTATGAAGTACTTTGATTTGATAAATATCAGTTTGTTCGGTTAAGCATTTTATCTTGTCTTTATTGCCAGAAGATTTCGATATTTTCTGCCATTACCACAATTGCTCAGTTGATAGAAATGTCAAAACATATAAGCAGTAAATGGATACCTTTTTTCTTGCAGTACAAAGACTTGAATGTTTTTAGTATTCTTAATGAGAACTTATGTTATTAAGAAGTGGTATAAACAATTTACTATTGGCTACAAAAGAATAGTGGATGATCTTCTGACTGGCCACATTTCATCCCTTGCCTAGGGAAGTATGAAATCTGTTGATGTCATGGTAGGAGACAAGTCAGTGTATAGTAAAATAGCCTGATAACAATATGTATTTAGATAAATGCAAAATAAGTGCAAAAACTGCTTGTTATACCATTTTAAATAAGGCAATTTTAAGTCACTAATTTAAGATATATCTGATATGAAAACGCTAATCTGAGCTTAGATCTACTAAAAATTTGAAAAATAATAATAAAAAAAATCATAGAAAACATTGAATATCATTTTAATTTAAAGAGAATTTTGTGATAAGTCAGTTCCTAAATGCCTTTGATAGAATTAGAATCAAAAGAATTACATAATGTAATTTTGTTGAATTCCTTGAGAACATGTAAATCTGTACACTACTTATGCAATGGATGTTCCTTCAATTAGATAAGGGCCAATCGTCCTTTCCAAGGCCTGTCTCTATTTATAGGCTACCAGTGTCTCATTCATGTGTCTGTTTTTACAGGTGCTTCAACTCATTACAGCTCTACCTGTCTCTTCTCACGAGATTCTTGCAGATACACTTACTGTTTGAGTTATTTTCTGGTCATTCCTGCTTTTGCCATTCTTTCTTCTCTGATAACTCCCCTCGGCTTGTAATCTTCACAATGGTTCTTTTTACTTACTGTCACAGTCTCATTTCTCATTGTATAAGTAGGGAGAGCTCATCTCTCCTCATCCATTAATGGCTCTTTGGTCATTCTTTACCAGCTGAGTCTAAGTTTATAGTTTGTGGACATCTCTACCATCCTTGTAGCTGGACCTCATCTGCTTGATTTTTTCCCCCCACCTGCCTATTACAAATGCCATCTTCGTAGCCTTTTCTTCATCACCTAAACTTTCCTTGCAACATTCCTGATGGATAATATCTTCTGACTTAAGTAAAAAGTTCTTTTGATTATTTACCAATTCCAGAATTTTATTCTTTTGAACAATATTCTCCTTCTTCCACCGTGTTTTTGTGGATAAAATCTCATGAAATATGTTAACTTTTGTTTAATTTTACTAACAAAAGTTAACATGTTTCATAGAGGATTCTAATTTTCTGTTTCTCTTCCACTTCATTGTTCACATTATCAAAATGAGACTGAGTAAAAGCTTGTAACAGTACCATGCCCTGATAGAAATCAGAACCAATACATGTGCAGAGTATCTTACTTTGCTTTTTTTATAGGTTGTCAAAAAAAAAAAAGATAATAAAAAAAGCATTTATTTTTTGTGATGAGTCAGTAAATCAGTAAGACAAGAAAAATTACTGAACAACTGTCAAAGTCAATCTTATATGGTTCTTCAGTTATTCGATTGAGCGTTTCCAAGTGAAACCACATTATCAGTAATTAACCAAAAAAAAAAGGTGTGGAAAATGAGTAGCCCAAGACTTTTTCAATGGCATTATTCCAGACTTTAATCTGTCTTAGATTTCTGAGGACTGTTGTTAGGTAGCTAACAGTGGCAAGGATAGATGCTTTCTTTCTGTTAGTTGAAGTATTTCTGACCTAAAAAAGAAGAAAATATACGTTCCTGCCATTGTTAGGCACCCAACAATGGTCCACACAGAAATCGGAGACAGATTATATAGAATATTACGCCCAGCAACTGCAAACGTCGAAATAGTGCGAGTATCATGGCTGTCAAAGGAGTCAAAGTGATGGGACTGTGTCATACTTGTGAAGTAGAATGTTATTTGTGAATAATTGAAAAACAGCAGGGAATGTATTGACTGCAGGTAATTCACAATAGCAATCTTTGGTGTGAGATATGCAAGGGCAATGTGCATAATTATATAATTTAAGTATATGATCTTAAAAGTTATCAAAGATTTTGGATAATTTCTTTATCACATGCAGAAACATAACATCTAGACAATAAGCTTGTTCAGAGTGCATTAGTCATTTTAGATGAAAATAGATTGAACCTCTGAATAAGAAGCCAATTGTACACCCTTCTGAAATCTGAAATTTCTCTGAAAAATGTCATAGTATTGACAAGTTCAATAAAAATTCATAGTATTGATAAGTTTCTGTTTCAGTAACAGGAGAAAAGAAAGATCTTTTTTTACTTTGAAACTGATGAATGCTTTGGAAAAAATCATTTTCCCAATTAGATATTTTATGAAGGTTGAATATAATTTTCAAAGATCTGTTGTTTATTTTATTTAATTTTTTAATTTCATTTTTTGTCTCAAGCACAGTCTGCCCCCCCCCCCCCCCCCCCTTTCTCTACATTTCTTTACTGCAGGATGTGTTTGTGTATTCAAAAAATGAATTATTTCTTTCACCTTAGAAATCTCCCTAATTCTTAGAAAAGAAAAAAAGAAAATGTTAACATCAAAAAACAAAACAAACAAAAAAATTGATAGCATTTAAGTATATGTTGTTAAAAAAATGCAGTATTTAATGTGATTTTATGGATACAGCAGTTTGATTGTGACTGATATTTTTATTTTAAAACAGTTTAAGTTTCAGTGATGAGTAATTGTTATTTAAAGTTGTAAATGAAATGTTTCAAATTAATGAAATGAATGTTTGTTATTTTCAGGTGAAGCATCTACTTTAGTATTTGTTACCCCTTTAAAGACCAAATCTCGTCTGTCAAAGAATTTGAATGATGTCTTGCATGACCACTGCGCAATTGCTTTTTTCATACAGTTTATGGAGACAAGAAATGCAGTTGATCTTGTTAAGTTTTGGTTAGATGCACAGAGTTTCCAAGCATCTGCCTGGACAAGACAGCAATATCACTTGACAAGAAAACACAGTGAGGGAACAAGTTTTACAGGTGGAACTCAACGAGCAAATGGAATTACTACAAATAAAGCTCGAAATATGGGTTTTCAGCGAACAGACTCTGGATTAGGTATCAAGTTGTGTTCATCATTACCTCCAGACATTACTAGTTCAGCACCTGACTTGACTAAAACTGGTGATAATGACTCAGGTATATTAAGAACTACTCCTTTCTGTCTAAATTCAGAGCTGTCCTCTAAGAATTTTGCTACGGATGAAAATGGTTCTCATGAAAATGAATATTATAGTGAAGGATCTTCTCCAAGTTTTGTTCTTTATGATGATGACAGTATATCTTCTCAATTCTCGTCAACACCTTTTTTGAATTGTACACAGAATAAAAGGAGCAGTTCTTTATCTGATATTCTTCCACAGCAAGAGATTAATGAAAATAAGGATTGTGATTCCGCTCGTACAGATACTACAGACGTACCTGTAGCAAGCCATGTAATTCCATCTACTGCTGCTTTCACAGCAAAATTATCCCAACATAATCGCTCCTATAGTGCTGATAGCAATATAGTGGATAAGCTCCAAAGAAGTAAGTTCTCGTTTGCTTTGTTTATAAAATTACTTTTTTATCTGTTTAATTACTGCTTTGTTTACTTTTTTTTAATGCCTGGCCACTATTTTTTAATTTAAGGCATAGCAGAAGATGCAGTTAAAATTTTCACTAAATATATAGCAAAAGATGCCACTAATCCCATTGGTGTTACTGACGAAATGAGAAATGAAATTACAGGTAAGTAATTGTCATATTTCAACTTGAAGTTCTTGAAGAAACCATTAATAATAAATCAGTTTTTAACTTAGAATTTATAACTTCTATTAATACAGTAGAGCCCCGATTATCCGCGGGATTGGGTGGCAAGGGCTTCGCGGATAACCCGAAAAAAGACTAAAAATGAGGTGTAAACACGAAAAAAAATATTTCGCCATTAAAAACTACTTTTTATTGTACAAAATACATAATATGTAAAACTTTTAAAATATGTATAGTAAAGCAGAAACCTTTGCTCTACGTTTGCATCCACAAATTCCGAGAAGGTCTATAGGATCACGATGCACAATAAACCTGTCAGAAATTTTCGGCCTTCGCACTGTAGGGCCTATTGTATTTTCCCTGTTGTTGGCTTGGATTAAAATTGTTTTTTTTTGAGGTTCGTAATTAATAAAATTTTTCGCGGCACTCGCGGATAATCGGGGCTCTACTGTATAACGATTGCACAAGTAAAGCATTTGATTGTTTGTTCTTGTCATCTTTACAACTATGGATGATAGAGTTCTGATTGACATATTATCTTAAGTTGGTCCTTCAGTTAAAGCAATCAAGGATAATATATAAAGACTTTTATGTATTTAGTTTTCAAAAATTAGAGTGGCTAATGATCTGCTTTTAGTGTTATCTCAGTGTTCTTTCTTCCTGGAAACAAACATTCTTATGTGTAATCATAGAAAGCTTGATTCTTCATTCTCGGTATTTTGTGTATAAGGAAATGCTATTCATTGCAAAATTTTCACAGACTGAACATGGGAGCCTTTATGTACGAACTGGAACTACTACATTTAAAGATAGCAAAATTCATAATTTTTCTCATGCAGGTTGTCAATGTGGATATGATTAATTTTGCTTGTATCTTCTAAACTTAAAGTTGGATAGAAACAAATAGTCATTTACAACCTTGGAATCTTTTTCATTTACCTCATTGTAAGATGAATAATTCTCATTCAAATCAGCGATTTTGAAGATGCATAGGCCTTTACATAAAAAGCCTTAAACTTAACAAACATTCAGATAAGATCAATATAAGAACTTACCTTTAAAATTTACCCAAACCTTGTTAATACAATGAATTCCTAATAATTTTAAAAAAAAATTGCCCTTGAGGGGATCGAACCCACGACCTTCGCGTTATTAGCACGACGCTCTAATCAAAACAACAGGCCACCTACAACTGAGCTAACAGAAGCCGTTGCGAAGCATTGTGGGATATGTGTCCACAGACAGACAAACCGGGGATATACGGTGTCTTTCAGAAGTGATTTAACAGAACAGAAGGTGTTCATTTATTAGAAAGAAAGTGATATTGCAAATTGTCAACAATAGTTTTATTCTTTCAATAGAGCTTAACCTCTTGTCCTTCAGTTTATTTCTGATTTTTATTGATGAAACAACTGAAAATCCAGACTTATGAGGATAAATGTTAAGAAACAGAACTTAAATATTAATAAGAAGAAAATTGTTTAATTTGTAGTGGAAGATGAAGAATAAAATGAATGAGAATATAGAGTAATTAATAATTTAATTTATTAAATGACAATAAATACAAAACATAAGGAATTAAAGTAATGTGATATAATGAGATAAAAAAATATAAGATTTCCATTAGATTCATTAGGACATTGCCTAGCATTATCAAGGAAATTATGAGATGTGATATTTTACACATTATTATTAAAAAAAAAATACCATTTATATTCTTTGTTTATTTATTCCTAGTCTGGTTACTATACATATTTATGGCTGTAACCGTTTGATTTATTTTATGAAATGTTTCTGTGCATTATTCTTCAACTTATAAAACATTAATATAGCATTTAAGGAGCAGCTTACAATATTTGCAGTTTCCTGGGTACTACAATCCTTGAAGCAATATACTATTGGGGATCAAAGTGGTATATCACTTTTATACATATTAAATAATGATTGTATTTTGTTGTTTCATGCAATTTGTTTTTTTTTTTTTTTAATTTTGAGTGTTTTCTTCATAATCCTTCTTAGTTAACACTGGCTATTTAACTTTGGGAGTTTGTTTTACAAGTTCTACTGAACTGTCTCACAATTGTTATGAACTTTTCCTGTTATCCGAAAGTTATCAGTGTAGTCAGAAAGAGTTTTACATTCCAGCCAGATATACCTCGGCATTATAGTTACTTTAGTTATATATATCATTTTTATTTAAGACGAAATCCAGGGTCTGATTTATCTCAAACTATTCTTGATTCATGAATTCTTTTAAGCAGTATATAATGTATCGAGAGCTTTCTTTCATCATTTATAATCTTCTTTATTGCACAGTTGTTGTTATCCTTCAGGTTTACTTTCAGTTGAGTAGATCTTCAAAACCTTCAGAATTAATGTAACCTAGTCTCCTAGGTTAAATTTAGCTTTAGTTATGCATCATAGAAGCTTTTGAAGCTGCCAATATAGTATTGGCTTGCTTCACCAAAGGAAAAAAAACATCAATTTATTCCTTAATTTTGAAACATTCCACAAATACCTATTCATAGATCAGCATTTAGAAATGGCTTCTGATGAGCTGTGTTGAGGATGCTACAGAAAATCATTGAATAAAAAAAAATAATGAGATAAATAAATGAACTTACTTCATTAGCATAACTTTTTACCTCTAATAATTTAGCCTTAATTGTGGTACTTGCTACTAACTTTTTCTGGTCTGTTAATGTTTTCAAAGGGAAATAAAGTTGGGAATCATTATCTCAAGTATTAATAAAGAAAATGAAGTTTAGTCAAGTAATTATATCCTGTTCACATTGCAATTTCAAAAAAACAAAAAAATAATAATAAAATAAAAATTAAAAAAAAAATTGAATATCTGTAACATTATTATGAACACCTCTGCTATCTGAGGATATAAGGATATATTATCAGATATCTTATAATATCAATTATTTATTTTTCATAACATTTGTACTCAGATTTTTTACTTTTCTTCTAAATACCTATCATTTTACCTATATCCTATTATCTTACTTTGCACACTACCTGTTCTTTTCTTGTTTTTATCCTTTTTAGCTAGATACATGTAGTTAGTCTTCATTCCATTTTCTTTTCTTTTTTACCTTTCTTGGCGCAGCTTAGCCGCAGCTGCTTTTGCGCCATTAAACACCAACCAACCAACCATAACATTTGTAATTTGATAACATTGGAAAATGGTGCAAATGATTTCCTTCTACTATTCTATTGTTTTATATTTGAATTAATTGACTTCTTTTAACGATTTTTCATAGTGTTTTTTTAACAACTATTAGATTGGATTTTTTGGGGTCTGGGGAAATGGTGTGGACATTGCTTCAGAATCTCCCTGATACTTCTCAAAATAATAAAAAAAAAAAAGGTGGATTGGATGGGGGCACTTGATTTAGATATTGAACATGTAAATCAGAGTGAAAGTTATCATCTTGCTGGAATCCAGTCAAGGACATGAAGTTGTAATTAAGGGGAGGCAGAAGTCAATTTGGACAATTTGGAGGTCTAAGTTCAAATTGTTCTGAAAGTGTTAAAAATACAACTAAAAATCTGAAAATTTAAAATATGACAGTTTAGATATGAATGAAACCATTCTTCTATTCTTGATTTTTATGTAATAACTGAATTAATTACATTTAAGCTCAAAACTGACTAATTTTTGAAAGAATTTTTGATCTACTAATTTATTTTAGCTTAAAAAAGCTCCCATTTCTGATTCTATGAATGAAAAAAGTAATAATCAATTCCTTGAATGCAACATTTCCATTACTTTTCTAATAGTTACATTTAAAAAAAAAAAAAAAAAACTATCAAATTATTGTTTTTAATTTTTTAAAAATTCAACTTTTAGAAAAGTACTGGAAATGTTGAATTCAAGGAATAGATTATTACTTTATTCATTCATAGAATAAGAAATGGGAGCTTTTTTAAGCTGAAATAATTTAGTAGAACGAAAATTCTTTTGAAAAATTAGCCGGTTTTCAGCTTAAATTTAATTAATTCAGTTATTACATAATAATCAAGAATAGGAGAATATGAAGCTTCATTCATGTTTAAGCTGTCATATTTTAAATTTTCAGATTTTTAGTTGTATTTTTAACACTTACAGAACAATTTGAACATAGACTTCCAAATTGTCCAAACTCCCCTATGTATAAATATATGTTATAGTTGAGACAAAATAAGAAGATATGATAAAAACGGGAATAGGGGGATCCTTTAGTTATTCCTGGAAATACTTGAACGCAGACAGTATCAAAAAACTTGGCGGCATTGGAAGAACAAGTGTGCATTATCATAGTAAGAAAGGTCTGACCTTACACAGCCAATCCAGAGGTACAATTTGGAATGTTTTTCAATATTTTAAGAGTGAGGGCGATGGAATGTCTATTAATGAATTAATAAAAAAACTGCTATCGCAACAAATTTGTCAATTTCGACTGTATGCAGAATTGTAAACGAGGCAAATAAAAAAAGACTGATGGCGGCATTTCATTTTCAACGCCAGGAAAAAGAAGACCACATCCTAAGCCAATTTTGGAGTTAGATGAATTTGATTTATGTGTTGTCAGAGCCACGGTGAGTGAAATTTTTCAAGAGAATGATTATCCAACAATTAGTAAAATTCTTTCAAAATTACAATCGAAAATTGGATTCACGGGAGGCAAAACATCATTACGAACAATTCTTTGTGTGAAACTAGGAATGAAGTACGGAAGAATTGACATGAGGCAATTTTACATCGAAAAGCCTGATATTGTAGCTCATCGACACAGATATTTAAGGCAAATCAAACAGGTACGTTCCGAAGGGAAAACAGTTATTTATCTGGATGAGACTTCGGTTAATGCAAACACCGGCAAAGACCGACAATGGCTTAGCGATCAGTGCGGTATCCATGGACGGAAAAGACCATTCGGCAAAGGGCAGTGACTCATTTTATGCCACGCTGGAAGCAGCAGCGGATTTGTGTCTAAGAGTATGCTTTTGTTTCGACGACAGTGATTTCGATGAAAGCTTTGAACCTCTTTCAGATTAACCTCTGTATTGGCTGTTTTTTAGAATTCACAGAAATAATAAAAAGGCCCTTTTCAGGGCCACTAAATATGCGGAAGAGACCAATTTGTTTGATTCAATTTTTAACATTAAAAAAAGGTGAAATAAATACTTACTGAAATAAATAAATTTAAACAAAAAAATAGAATTAAAACACAACTAATATCTTATAAATAATATAAATTGAATAATAAGATGTTGGTAATATAAAAATATTAATAACAATAAAATAATACAAAAATAATGTATAGACAGTTTAAAGATACAAGATTAAAAAAAATTCGATTCTTCTTGACATCGGAAATATTGTATTTAGTTACAACATTGTGCGACAGATGGCGCTGTACTTAGGAGCATGCTTGGAAGTTGTAATCGATAACCTACGAATATCTTCTTATTTTGTCCCAACCATAATTATCAAGATCAGCTTATGATTTGATTATCTTATTATTGCATTCACATATAACGTTGTATAATAAATGATTATTATCTCTCATATGCCGTGCTGGCGTGGCCGTGCGGTCTCGGCGGCGGCCAGCTGTGGCGACCAATGTGCCAGTACCTGGGTTCGAATCCCGGCAGTGGCATGGCTGTTTCACTTTCCTTTCATGTGTTTGTCTGCTTCTTCTCTGTCCCTTGTCTCTTCTCTTCCCATCACCCCAGTCACCTGGTCAGTCGGGGTGATTACGACCAGTGTTCCCGCCATTCTTAGGGGGAACGCCTTGCGTCCCGCCGTGGACTGACATACAAGGCCAAAATAAAATTTAAAAAAAATCTCTCATATATTTTAATTGGTTTTGTTTGCTTAAAAGTTGATAAAAATAAGCACTGGGTAAAAATACTCCAGGCATATTCTATGTTTATTAGATGATAAATAAATGAATGAATGAGAAGTATGTTTCATTTCCTACTTATTATCCTGATAAATAAATTTTCTTAAAGAGATAATAAATTGCTCTTACTTATTCAGGATACATTAGAAAGCATTGCAGAGTCAAATTTGAAAAAAAATTTGGTTAAAAATTGTGTCAGTATATATGCAAACAATGGTCAAAACAATTAGGTGACCACAGAAAATATCCTGAGAATGATGTTTTCTCAGTGTCAGTATGAACGACAATTACATAATATCCCTCCGTGAACTGGAATAAGCAAGTTCTGTTTACATAGACACGTTACTCAGTCATTTGTGATGTCAGAACGGAGAAGTGCACAGTTGTGGGAACTCCAGTAGCCATCTGTGGAGTGTCATAGGAAGGATAGAAGCTGGGCAGACACAGAGGGAGGTAGCAGTAGCCATTGGAATGTCTCAAAGTGTAATTTCTCTACTGTGGACTCGGGTTTCCAAAAGTCTGGAAATGTTTGATGAAGGCAAGGGCAATGCTATCCACACGCAACTACAGCAAGAGATGACAATTATATCTTGTTAACAGCCCACTGGAACAGATGGCAGAATGCAAGGGGACTGCAATGTATCCTTCAAATTGCAACAGGGGTCTCAGGGTGTCACCTCAGACTGTCCACAATCACCTTCATGAAGATGGCCTGTAGAAACTGGGCAGAGGAGTATCATGATTGGAGGCATGCCAAATGGCATTGGGTTCTGTTCTCTGATGAATTGTGATTCAGTCTCCTGTCTCCAGTCGACAAGTCCCCGTCTAGAAGGAATGTGGAATACAAAGTAATCTTGCTTTTGAAACATTACAATAGGATTGTGGTGGATTGATGGTGAGGGCAGGAATCAGTATTAGTGGATGTATAGACCTCAACATCATCTGAAATGACAGCTTGACAGCCCTGAGGTATAGAGACAAGGTCCTCTACCCTGTTGTTGTGCCGTATTCTTTTGGCGTATTCTATTGGCGATGCTTTTCTTTTCATGGACAATAATGTTTGTACTCAACAGAGCTCTGTTAGTGGACAAAATGCTGGAAGAAAAGGGCATCAAGCATTTAGTGTGGCCAGCTTGCTCACCAGGCTTAATTCGCTTGAGCATGTTTGGGATGTGCTTGATAAACACATTGCAGCTAGGCCATTGCCACCTTCAACTCTTCCAGAGCTGGAATTGCCCTTCTGGACCAATCACAAAGCATCCCCCAAGATCTCATCGAGTCCATGCCATCCAGGTGTGCAGCAGTGTTGGCCATTTGAAGAGACCAGACACCATATTAAAGAACCGTTACTGTTGTGACCATGTCCGTTTATGAGCTGTTCTACTGATAAGCACATTTTCTACATTGTCTCCTGTTAAGTGAACATTGCTTAAAGAGCCCCTTAGGGCCTTTCTATTATCCATACTATAGCATATTTTACTGTATCTGATATCCAAAGATTATTTCACTTGCAAAAAGTGTATACTATCGTTTCTACTGTTTCTCTCTTCATCCCCTAATTGTTTTGACCTGTGTATAAATATGTATGATGAAGCTCATTGTGATGTAAAAATTTGGAGGAAAAAAATTAGATAAGTTATTTAAAATCAGTGAAAAAGTTATTTAAATAACAAAACAAATAAGTTTAAACAGTTATAATATAAATTTATTTTAACACAATAAAAGACAATGTTTTTAGAAAGGTAATCAACTTTTTTTTGTCTTTGAATTTTGATATTAATCTTTCTTTAATGTTTTGACCCACCCTTCATTTTGGTTAATATTTTATTCTTTGGTGCTTCTAATTTGGTAACTTTAATTAATTTTCTCTTATGATTGTTATATATGAATTATTCTATTCATGTAAACCTGAAGAAAAGAGGAGATAGTTCACCAGAAAATCCAATCGTTAACTTTGTGATCTTTCCAGGGAGTTAAAGAATTTCTCATGTATAATTTTCTTTAAACCGCCTCCAACCCACCCATCTAAGAAAGCTTTATATAATAAACTAGGATACTTCAATCTCATAAATATTTGTCAGACAAAAATCAGCTTTTATTGAAGCATAGGTGCATTACACAGATTGCTAATTGTTTATATTGCAAACAAAACAACAAAGGTCAAGCATAAATAGGTTAGAAATTTGACTTCTAAATATTGTTTTGGTATTAAAACAGTCTTTCATATGAGAATGATTACTTTAAATTAACATATGTCTCACAGATAATTTGGTGGGGGCATCAAAAGCAGATAACTGATATTTCTGTTATGCATTGCATATCTAATGTACAGTTACATCATGCTATGTCTGGCTTATAGCAGCATCCAACGCAAGTTATTAGTTATGTTTGAGTGACAACTTGTTTCACATGCAAAAATCCACCCTCGTGTCAGTTTCTGCAATGGTCCAAAATTGTGATCTGATGATCTCTTTAAATCATATGATTCTTTGTATTGCATCCTACTTTCTGCTGCAATATGATTCTGCAATGAAATCCTGTACTTGTTTCTCCTCCTCCTATGACTGTATGTGATGGCATCATTAATATATATAAACAGGGTGTGTGTGTGTGTATAT
>JAFIDM010009631.1:83379595-83395744 GCA_023159025.1 Thereuonema tuberculata | reverse complement strand
TAAAGAAGAGCAAATAAACGCAAAATGAACAGTACCTATTATTCTGCATAATCCCCATTGCTATCTAGGACCTCTTGCCATCTTTCTGGTAGGAGATGAATCCCACGGCGGTAAAATTCCGGTAGTTTCAGTCAAAAAAGTCTTGGATGGCAGTTTTCACAGCATCAAGATCATCAAAGATTTTCTGACTGAAGGAATTGTTCAACGCACGAAATAGGTGATAGTCAGTTGGTGCCAAGTCAGGAGAATAGGGAGGGTGGGGTAAAACCTCCCAACCAAGCCCAGTAACTTTTGGCGAGTGATGGCAGCAGCATGTGGCCTGGCGTTATCGTGATGAAGGATAACACCGCGATGATTGATGAGACCTGGCCGCTTTGCTACCAAATTTGAATGCAGCCTGTCTAACTGTAGACAGTAGAAGGCAGCATTGATGGTTTGGTTGAGTGGAAGGACCTCCCAGTGAATTATTCCCTGCACATCCCACCACACACTCAATAACAACTTCTTGGGATGAAGTTCAGCTTTCGAAGTCGATGCAGGCGGATCAGAAGGGCAACACACAGTCCTACGATGCTTTATGTTACGGTACATAACCCACTTCTCATCTCCTGTCCCAATTCGTGTCAAGAATGGGTCATTTTTGTACCGGGAAAGCAAGGAAACACAGATGGCGATTCGGTCATCCCGTTGCTTAGCTGTCAGGTTATGTGGAACACAATGATCCAACTTTCTCGTAAAACCCAACTTAACCAGCCGTCTCTTGACCGTTGTCTGGTGAACGTTGATGGTCTCCGCTAATTCTTGCATGGTTGGGTTCGGGCTGTTCCTTATGGCTTGGTCAATATCGTCCTCTCCAACGTGTGATGGCCGTCCACTCCTAGCCTGATCTTGGCAGCTTCTGTCTCCTTCCCTAAATTTACGAAACCATCGACGACATGTGCTTTGTCTTTTGCATCCTCCCCATAAACTTGATAAACATTGCGACATGCTGCGATTGCCGTACTCTTTTTATCGAACTCGTATAACAAACAATGTCTTATATGCTCCTTCTCGCTTTCCATGTTACACCCTCTGATATTTTTTTTGAGATGATTAACTTTGTGAGACACGATGCATTTATATGTGAGGCATCCATACGTTTGATTGGCAGACGATTTGCGTAAATCCATTGCAAATTTTCATATCCAAAAACGGGTAGAACTTTCGCACTCACCTAATATATATATATATATGAAAGGGCAGAAAAAAGATGTTCCCTTTTTACTTCTATACTAAATAGAAACAGCAACAGCTAGAGCTCGATGCTACACTTTAAGCAAAGCTGGGTGGAGGTGATAATAAGCAAAGAATATTGCAAAAGACAAAAGCACTTAAAAAATAAACAATTGGTAATTTACTGCATGAGGTATTAAACTACAATTAAGTCATTCTTCTTTAATCCTAAAATTCAAGACTTATAAACTGTTTGACTTTTCAAAGTTCCTAGTAGAGCTAGGCAATCCTTATATTTAATGCTAACAGTTCCATTTACTATATACTGTTCCAGTAATAAGATACTTGGCTCGAATTCTTCAAGTACCTAGTTCAAATGGATAACAAGTCACAGTTCTCTTAATTAAAGAAATGGCTTAAAAACTTTCACCTTGTATGAATAAAAAAAACATTCTTGCATTATCTTTAACTAACATAGAATGGAATGGAATGGCTAAACCCCTTGTGTGAATTAAATTGGCTAGACTCCTTGTGTGAATTAAATTGGCTAGACTCCTTGTGTGAATTAATGTTCTACTACTGACTATTACTTTCCAATGTTACACTTAACACAGACGTTATGTCTTAGAATACACTGCTAACTTCCGGAGTTATCCTCGATGTGGCTAAGCTTCAAAACTCCTACAAAGTTTATCATAAATTCACTTACTTGATAAACTTGACTTGATAAATTAATACCGTATGCCTAACACATCTGTTCACCGGTAAATGAATCCACGAAACGTCCAAGCTGCAATCCCTTTGGTATGTATCATCTAGTCCAAGATGGCGGCCACTGTTCTATCCATCGATCTTGAGTTATGTCTCCGTTAATCTCTCCAAACTCTCTTCCTGTTAGAGCTCACAAATAAAGGAGAAATTAAATATTTATCAATTGACATTTAACTCTTAAAATATGGAATGTTAAGTGTAATTAAACTACTGGTAGAAGTAACTTGCGTGATTGGAACATCATTATCTGTGGCCTCTCCTATAGAAGCATCTATCTTTCTCTCGGCTTCCAATCTCTCGAATCCACTTATCTTCCTATTCCTCGTCTGTGCTAAACAACAAACAAACACATCGATCACTTCTTGATTCTTCATTGTTTCGCCGTGCTTCGCTCTGATTGTTTTAAAGAATCCACATTTTCAGTATCACACTGTTTTATTATAATTTATCACGAGCCATTCTTTACAATTCTTTGTTAACAATTTTACTTCATGCACTTCTATAGCACTAACAATAATTTATTGTAAAATTCCTATTGCATCTAATAATTTAGTATTGATTCTTTACAGACAAACAATATATATATATATATATGTGTGTGTGTGTGTATTTATTGTTAATTTTCAGATGTATTAATAACAAATTTAGAAGAAGGAGAATAGAATTTCTTCTCCCCCATTTATGTCCTGTAGAACTCTTTCTCACAGAAAGATGAAATATAGACTGAAAATAAAGGAGTGTCTAAATTTTACAGAAGATTAGGGTGTATCCCTGTATTGGACCCAGACAATTTTGCATACAGTAGCAACAAACAAAAGACCTGGTCAAATTCGGCAATGACATGTTGGTTCTATAGGTAGTGATTGTGGTGTGTGACCCTTTCACAGCGTGTTTTGTTGCAATAGAACCAGTGTCTTTAAATTTCTTCTTGATTGCAGTCATTGTTTTACAATTCAGAGAAAAACCATACTCCACATCAAATAAACATTTTGCTGCAGTGATGGTGCCCTTCGACTCCTAAATAAACTTAATGACAGACACACGTTGCTTTAACATCAACCACTTTCCCTGCCTGCCATTGTGAATTATCATATGGTCACTAATGCGCATTCAATGTGATAGATGCTCGTACTGACGTCAGGTGCATATCCAAAGTTGTACACAGGTAAAGCATTGCAGTGCTCGTCTTGTGTTTGGATACTGTTATTCTTGTGAAAACATAAACCGCTCTTGAAAATGGCTCCCACAGTACAGGAAGATCTAAATCTTAAATCTTTTTATTTTTAGATTATTTGTGAGACTTATCATTACTATCGGGCAAACCAAAGAACGACTGGGCCACCAGATGTCGCAATAGTAGAATTTGAATCGATTGTATATGTCAGTGTTTATGGCGGGAAAGTGCTTGGCTTCTGATTGGTGATTGTGAATAGTTTCTCTATACAAACTTCAGTCCTCGAATGATTAAGAGATCATTGTTGTAGTTCAAGGTCAGAGTCATTCTTTCGCTAGGAGGACTTTAAGCCAAACAGTTATACTCGAGTGACTAAATTTCTTAAAAAGCACCAATTTTTGTGAGAAAATTAATATTTTTTTTTTCTCCTTTTTTGTATATAGGCAAGATCTGTCAAGAGAATGGTCAAGTGGATCCTCAGTGCTTTAGTTCTGCTCAACAGTTTATTGTAAATATTTTAGAAGAGAAGTAAGTAAAAGCTGTCTCATTACCTTTTAATTAGCTTATTTAAATTGGAGTTGGCCCTGTAAAAAGTCAGAATTCATAAAATGAAAAATGACAGTAGTAGAAAATATTATATATGATTGCCTGTAAATTTATTTGCCAGTTTACATTCTGAAAGATGGCATTTTTGAATAAAATAAAAATAGGAATGTTTGAATAAAAAAACAAAAGGACACAAAAATGGCAGGGAAGAACTGATACGCTTTGTTTTATCAACTGAAACAACACTCACCTGGGCCCTAAACATTGTGTGGTAATATAATTTCTTCTGCAATGTCCTTATTTAGTGGACATCTCTCTCTCTATTTATTAATTGCTATGCAATTAAAAGGGGTGTCCTGATATGGATGACGAAGAAATTGTAATTGTGTGATCACTTTGAAACTTTTCCAGTTAGTAAAAAAGGTGCGTGATAGTTACAAATTATAATGTACAACAGAAAAATACTTTTAATTTGTTTGCTTAATGAAAATAATCAAACTTTACTAATTTTGAGTCAAGAAAAACAAATATAATCTTAAAAATTAGTTTTTAGCTCTAGTGTTTGAGATACACTACTTATCCTTCAGTAATATAGTCATATTGAAAAGCAATATTACATCATTCTGATATTGTCTTGATGCCATATAATTGAATGTTGTTTTCATTCAATCAGTTGCAAATAGCACAAAACGAAATATATACATCAATTGAAAATTCTAGCTGAAATAGTGTCCTATTAACAAGATCTCCTTCTCTTTGGTTGTCACTTGTACTCTTCTGGGGTATCTCTTGTCACTGTCCAACAGTAGTCAGCAAGCATAGAGGCATTCCACCTACCCTAATATCTTTGTTCCATTGCTGAAATGTCTTGGTGGAACCGTTACCCAAGCTCATCGCTCACTGCATAGCATTTTTCAGTGAAGAAGTCCAAATAGGAGTCGAGAAAATAGATTTTGAGTGACATGTTGCAGCTTAATTGATGGTACTTTTCTAGAAGGTTGTTCACAATCTCAACATAGTTTCAGGTTTTTCGATTACCCAAGAAGCCATGCACAACACCTCTAAAGGCTTCCCAAGCTGCTTTCTCATGACCCTGAAGGACTTGCCTGAAGTTTTCATCCCTAAAAAGTTCATGAATTTGCGGACCAACAAAGATTCCTTTCTTAACTTTAGCCTCAGACAGCATGTAAATTTTCTTCATACTTGAAAAAGCTTGAAAGCTTCTCCAACCTTGTTCATCCGCTTAACAAAGTTTTTCTCGAGTCCAAGTTTGATGTGTAAAGATGGCAGAAGAATTTTGCTTCGATCAACCAGAAGACTGTGCTGGACATTTTTTTCCCTGGATCACAGATATTCCCTTGGGAGGCCAAACTTCTCGCTTGTAGTGTGGAGATTTATCCCAACACATTCACATAGGAAACAGCAGTACTTGGTGTATCCCATCTGCATGGCCAGAAGTATTGCAATCATCTTCAGGTCTCCACAGATCTGCCATTGGTAATCATTGTATGTAATTGCTTCCAGAAGTAATTTCATATTCTCAAATGTTTCCTTCACGTGGCCTTTTGGAATTGAAAGAAGAGAATTGCTGTTGTGCAACAATATGGCTTTTAAACTAAGCTTTGAGGAATCTATGAGTAGCCTCCACTCATTTGGGTTATGTTCCAAATTCAAAGCTGTCATCACATCATTAACATTACAGTAGGCAACCAGGTTTATTTCCTTTTTAAAATAAGGAAGTACAGTAAAACCTCGGTTAACCGAACTAAAGGGGGGAAGCCGTTTCGGATAACAATTTTTTCAGTTAAGCTATGAACATCTACTACAGCTACAGTATTTTGTATTGTAATTACAGTATGTATTTTTGAAAGGTTTTAAAGGTCAAACGAATTCAAAAATCTCTTTGTATGCTACACTTATGTTCTTTATTAAAGTTAAAATTACATTTTTAGGACTACAGTAAGCTACATCAATATACAGTATTCTGTACTTAATAGTTTATAGCATATGAATTACTCATTTAAAAACTCATTTAAAAATTTTTTTGTATGTTTCTTGCTTCCCTCCCAATGTTTTCGAGCAGCCATGTCCCGCCATCTTTTCATTAGAAGGATGTCAGCCGGCGTTTTGGATAACCCAGGTTTCGGTTGAGCCGAGTTCGGTTAACCGGGGTTTTACTGTAATTCTTTTTGCCGCCTCCAATACACAGACAGTTTGACATTAGGCTGTAGAAGATTCCACTGTTGTAGCCTTGATCCTAGAAGCTCCTCTTTGGTTTTCGATAGGTCCAGGTCTTGAATTAGATCACTTGAGTTCACCCTGAATAAGTCTATGTGGCTCACTCTTTGATTCAGGTTGAAGGCTCAGGTGATTTCTCCTTCACACTATCCCTATCTTCTTCTGCCAGCAGACTGTTCTCTTCTGGAGGGCGAGTTACAGGTATGTCTTCCCCATGTGTGGCACTGATCGTATAGCTGACTGAATATTGGAATACTCCACAGTCCACAGCTGAAATGTAGTTGCAGCACCATTCACAAAATCTAACACATGGAGGAAAATCCGCTGGCAACAGAACCTGCACATGATATGGATAGAGAAGTTGTTTCTGGAGAATTCTGTGTACACTTTGATGTGACATACCTACTGCTGCGGCAACCTGTCTAGTAGGTGTTCCTGGATCGTCTGTGACCAATTCGGGCACCTGTTCTTCTGCAACAAGTATCTTCAAATGCCTGTTTCGGCTCCTATTAACAGTAACTGCTCCAAACGATCCTATTTCTATAAGACAATGATGAATGGCAGCGAATATTTCCTTGGTTAGACATTATCGTTGCTGATAGGTTTCCTGGTAGGAAAAGACACTGGGTCTATCTACTGTTCGTATTTGCTCTTCCATAAGTGTAATGAATGTCTGTCAACTTTGCATAGAGTATTCATCATACATCTGTAGTACTTTTTGTTGCTGCCTACATATTGTGAGAACACATTATTAATCATAGCCCAAATAACAACTGAAATAACCTACCACATCCATGATCTGGAATGGCATGACTCAGGACATTTTGGGTACCAGCCAGACATAATGTTCACACTTCTAACAGCTACACCCCTGGCATGTGTGAGCTTGTCCGACAATCCTCAAGACAACAGTGTGAGTTAAATGTTACTGCTGGTGGAGGTAACTTCTAACACCACATCTGACAAGCCTATATATGTGTTAATCATTCTGCAATATCTGAATAAAGCATTTCTGCACCCATGTTCATGTGGACTTTTTTCGTTACTTTGCTACATTGCATCAGGCCTTCAAGTTTGGCCAAACATTTCAGAATCACCTTGTATTTTAAAAATTCCCTTAGATGGGTTTATGCAGAATTTTGTGGATTTGTATAGAAGAATTTCCCCAACCTTTAGTGTTTGTTGTTCTCACATGAAGTAAGTGTCACATTGGTAGTAATGTTGCCAGCAAAAGAGGAAATTAACATTAAACACTTTTTGGTAGTAGAATGAATGATTGAGATTCACTGAAGAATAAAAGTAATTTATATTGAACTATATTTACTTCAACAAATTGAACAGTACAACAAACCATCATGAATTCTAGTAAGTTGTTGCTCCAAACACACAGATCTCTTGATGAACAAAACTGGTCTCGACCTGTTGTATTGTGATTTTTAAATATTTTCAATGGACTTTTTAAGAACTCATGTTTGAAAAAAGTCATGCCAGTTACATGGAATTTGGATAACTTTTTTGTGCTATTTTTTTTTCTCATTTTTTTTTCTCATTTTTTTTTCTCATTTTTTTTTCTCTTTGAGTTCTTGTTTAGGAAACTAATTATTGAAAGCTACATATTGGAGTCCCAGTCTATTACATTGTAACTTCTAAATGTTTAATACTTTAATTGGAACCTGGATGGCTTTAAATTTTCTCAAATGTTGAGGTCACAAGCAGATCAGAGAAAAAAATGCAGCAGTAAAACTGCCTCTTTAATTAAAAGATCAACTGACTGGTGGCTTAATGAAATAAATGCTTTTATGCCTTGAAGAATATTTCCAATTAAAATAAAAATAAATGTATTTCTTTTTCTTTTTATATTACTATTTTCATGTTAACATGACTGATTCTTATCCTAAGAAACAGCAGATATACATTTATTTATTATATATTTTTGTGTGTTTAGGTATTTTGATGATTATCTACAAAGTGATTTCCATTGTAAATATCAATTTGATGTTTTAACAAGTGGTAAAGTTTATTTAGAAGATATATTGTATAATGAAACAGCATTATCATTTTTCAGGGAGGTAAGACATCTAGTTTGGTTATTTTATTTATAAATTTCCATTTATTGAAACTACAACACCAAGAAAGACTACTGACAGCTAAGTGAAATTTAAGTCATACATATCTTATGATTTAGGGGATAAATGATATTTTCAGAGACATGGGTTATGACAACCCCAGAATATTTATTATTGAATGCAACTATTGCAAGCCATGATTATGGCTTGCATTTAATCTGGCATTCTAGATTGTCACACAAGGAATTACATTGCTTCACTCTAGACCTAGAGATCACCATCTGTTGCTGGTGGTGAGCCTAATAGACAAGGTGTCAAGTCATCACATTGTTCAGTTTACAAAATATCTCACAAGAGTGCAGATATGAATAAAAAAGAAATTCCATGGGCACTAAGATACTGTCAGAGAGTCACAGTATTCCACAGATACTGTTGAATGAGACCATACATAGTTCTGTTGAAAGGTGCCATTTTGAACAATCTCCAAGAATGGTACTAACATTTTAGCCCCTAAAATGTTATTGCTGGCTGCTTGAGTCCCTGCAATACAAACGAATTAGGATTTCGAATCAAACCCAATAGCATTTCTATATCATAATGATCCATTTCGGTGGCATATATGGGTAAATATACAGAAAACCTGTAATTCGTGTCACAGAGCAATAAATTGAAAATGATTGAAAATATTTATCATTTTTCAAAATCACACATTGAAGTACAAAATATACTACAGTTTAGTATAATTTTTTTTTTTTTTAATTTTATGGAATTTCCAAAAAAAAAAGTTGTCCACAGAAGGTGATTCGTCACTTCCGTGGACTGTCAGAAGCTACAGTTGGATAGCTTCTAAAGATCCAACTGATTTATTTTTTAATAGTTTTAAAATAATATATATATTGTAAAATCAGAAAATACATAAATTTAACATAATATTGAGTGAATTTTTTTTTCGAATTATCAGTAAAATTATTTTGCACCCTCAGGTCTTGTCACAAGGTTTAGCCATCGCTTTTGTGGACATTCCTAAACTTTCTAAAAAATCCACCCGATGTGCTAGTTGTCTTCCATCTCACTTAAAAACAAAAGTTTACACGGCGATTTTGGATTGGGAAGTGATTTTATTCGTCTGAGTCGCATATTTGTCAGGAAAATATTACCTTTTTATTCAATTTTCGTAATTTGCACAGCTCATCCCATCACTTCTGTGGTCTTGTTTAGAACCTAATTTTTCTATGGAAAAATGATTATTTGTAGGCATGATAATTTAAATATGGTAAACTTAATTTTCTGAATGACACATGTTCCTAACCTCAAAATGAAGAGCACATGGGTCAAGAAACATAAGTATTCGTCACTTCCGTGGACATTTGGGGTCTATGGAAGTGATGATTGTCAACAATAGAGGATACTGTGTTTTTCACGAAGTCTTGTCTTTCACTTCCAGTCTTTGTTAAATGCAAATAAAGATATTTATAATTATATAAATATAAATAATATATGATATATATAATTATATATTTATATTTTTATAGACGTTTAAGATTTACAGTCTGATTCATTTTTATTGTACATGATTTCCTCTTTTGATAAAAAGTTCTTTTAATTCATAAATTATAGTCTTCTATTTATTTATTTCCTAGTTTTTCCCATGTAAATTCACTATTTTGAATATAATTTATATTAAAATTCGACATCATTATCAACACAAGTCACTTCTGTGGACATAGGCCTACCATCACTTTTTTTTTAAATAACCAAAATGCGTTGACCTGAACCACATATATCATGGATGTAAGAACGTCAAAAGCAATCATCTCAATTTTTTTGAAAAGGAAATCTTGTAATTTAAAATCTCAAAAATTTTTGACTGAAATTGCAGGTTTTCTGTAGATTCACCCATATGATCCTCCAAAATTTATACAGTCTTACTATACCCATCAATCACTTCATGATGTATCAAGATGAATCTAGATTCATCAGAAAACATACTATACAATGCTGGTCATCCATCCAGTGACAATATTGTAACTGGTGAACAGTGATGTGCCAGTGAACAACTTGCTCCATAACTCTTTATTTCCCAACAAACAACTTGGATAAGAGCTTATAATTAATGGCTGATGTGTTACTGTCTGCCATTGGTTTACTACCATCTGCAATGTTGCTCGGCAGTTGGCCACCACCATGCAGACAAATTTATGGTCCTCACTTTTAAATTCTGCAAAACCTGTACATTAGGTTGTTATATTTTCTTAATCTCACCCAAGCATAAAATTCCTTGCATTTGAGCTACACGTGTACTCCTACCTTGTAGTAGTTTACCTTCTTTATGAAGGCTCATTCTTCAATCTCCAAACTTGGGAACATGCACTTATAGGGTCTCATCTTCAACATTGTGGCAAAGTCTTTCATTAGCAGTGCTACTCTGTTCAAGCACCAATGATTGACTTGTGATCGTGGTCCTAACAGGCTGTTTTGCTACTGTTATAGAGAGGGTTTGATGGCTGTGACTGAAAAAGAGAATACACCTTCATACCACTATCATAATTGTTCTTCCTTTCATCTCCTACTAATTATGCAGGATTCAATCATAATGGTCCATTTTTTCTTGGTATTGCGCTTTCGATAAATAGTGTATTTTTAAGAATTTGTATTTATATTCTAGCCTATAATCTAAAAATATTATAACTCTCTAAATAGAATAGTTCTAACTTTTATATTTTATTGATTTTTTTTTTAAATTTACAGCATAAGAATACAACTTTGAATTGTAACTATAACAGAACTGAAAATAACTATTTGGTTTCATTTTTATTATTTTTTTATTTATTATTTTTATCTAGTTTTTAGAATTAGAAGGGAAGCGGAATTTATTAGAGTTTTTGATAACTGCTGATAATTTTCGGCTGCATCTTTTGGGTCAGAATGACAACAGTTATAACAAAGAAGCTCAGGATGATGCTATGGTGCTTTATGTCAAGTAAGAAATTGGAGTTGATATGGGATTGTTAAATTGTTTGTACAGTAATGTAACATTTATTATTAAGAAAATTTTCAGATCATTTAGGTATTATATCTGTTCTCTTATAAATAATTTATATAATTTCCGACATTTATTCCATGAATCCTAATAATCATGCAGCAATCAACCATGTAAAACAATAGAAATGACCCTCTTACTTGGGCCTATGTAGCATGAATCCATGGTCACATCATTGTGTATTGCAGTTTTGGGTCACTCAGTGATGAGTGTTCTAAATAACAATGCACAATTTTCTACAATTCTAATCATTGACGAATGTTTTTCTGTTAGCAGAGAAATGTTCAAGTAGCCTTACTTTACAGAACGTGTAACTGTGACTCTCAATGGAAAATCCATAACAGTTGCAGTTGGCAGAAAGTAATGGTCCCTTCTCTTTGTCTCTGTCTTTTTTCTCTCCAAAGAGACCATTATCTTAATTAAATTTTTGTATAAATAAGCATTCAACATAGAGGATGATGGTGCTTTCTAAATCTGATAAACATCTTAACTGGAGAATAATTTCTCATTTACAAAATTACTGATACATGAGTAACCTGGCAATGAGTTACTCTCATAACTCTTCTCAGTAATGGTTAACTCTCCAGAGGAATGTCAACGACCATCTTAGTGTCCTACTTAATCAGAATCAGCTCAGGATATAGAAATGCACGTTGTCTTTTATTCCATTCTTTGTTTGATAATACCAATTAAATCTTTTTAATTATTATTGTAGTAGTATAAACAAATTTTTATCTTATTTTTTTTTATCAAACCTGCTAAATGTTTTGAAACTTTTTTACAGTTCAAAGAATTTTGTTAACAGCTTTTAAAAACTAAAGCTGATGGTATCCCAAATTATATGGATTAAATCCAAATTACAGGTCTGTAATTTTTCGTCATGGATAAAAAGGTTAAAAATCAGGACATTTCAGCATAACCAGTAGGCTATTTTCAACTGTGCTGCTGGTTTGGATAAGGTGCGCTTAAATATTTTTTTATGACTGTATTTGATAGCTCATATTTAATACCTATATATTTGATAGCTTTTAAAAACATCTCATGAAGGAAATTTACCTGCAGGGTTAAACAAAAAGGCTAGGTGGCTTCTCCATGTTTTTGCAATATCATTATCAAATCCTATAGCTTCCATTGGAGCAACGAACCCGACAAATTTCCTCCATTTAACACGATCATTTGCAAGAATGTTTAGCTCTGTCCATAACTTTCTGATCCTTGTCCTTTCATTTTCAGCACTCCTCTTCCAAGTTGTCTTCTTCCTAGTACCTTGTGGGTTCCATTTTAAAGCCTCTCTTTCAATTGAATGGTCTTTTCTAAGACAATGCCCCAACCATTTTCACTTTCTGTACCGAATTTGAATATTAATAGGTTCTTAATCTGCTTTTTTCCAGAGTTGTTTATTTGTAACATTTTCTGGTCAATGGATGTTGAGTATTTTCCTAAGATATCTATTAACAAAAGTTTGCAGGATTTTTTTGTAATTTTATCAGTTACCATCCAAGTTTCACATCTATAGAGGAGAATAGCCTTCACATTACTCCGAAAAATTTGTAACTTAGTGTTAAATGAGACATCACTATCTCTCCATATAGGGTAGAGCTGAACAAAGGAAGCGTTTGCTTTTCCAATACGATTCTCTCCATCTGCATTTGATCCTTTGTCCTTTGAAATTACACTACCTCCGTAACTGAAGTCGGTCAATCAATTTCCTCAGTCTTTGAGTTTCAGTTCCGGGGCTGTATTGCTATTAATTCACATTTCTTTAATTTTATTGCTGTTTAGTTTAAGTCCAACCTTCTTTGCTTCATGTTGTAATCTTTGTAATTTTAAATTCTTGTCTTGAAAACTTTGAGAAATGAGGCAAATATCATTCTCAAAATCAAGATCTTCCAAGCTCTGCATTAGACCCCACCAGAGACCAGTTCTAAAATCCAAATTTGTTCTTCTCATAACCAAATCCATAACAATAAGAAAAATTGTTAGGGGTACCAGACATCCTTGTCTCACACCTGCATTAATATTAAAAGGTTCAGTTAGTAACCCATTATGTGCAACCCTACATTCAAAACTCTCATACATAAGTCTGATGAGATTAAGAATTTTTGTTGGAATCCCATGTAAAGCGGCCTTAAGTGTATCAATATGGTCCACATAAGATCAGCCTGCTCCTGTCTCAAACATCTATCCAAATGATTGTGGATCTGATTCCATAAAATTTTGGCAAATACTTGGCAACAATAGTAAAGTAATTCCTCTCCAATTTTTTCATAATCAGGTCTCCCTTCTTGGATAGCTTCACTAGAATGCCTTTCATCCAGTCTAAAGGTATTTGCTCTTCTTCCCATTTTTTTTGGAACAATAAGTGCAAAAATTATGCAGTAATTAGTACCTTCTTTCAATACTTCTGGATATTGTCCATTCCAGAAGGCTTCCCCTTATTTAACCAATCAATTGCCACAGCAATTTCTTCAATAGATGATGGCTCTGTCTTAATATGGAAGTCAGCCTCTATAGTCTTCTGTATGCCCTCTTCCACCTGTCTTCATTTATGTGATCTCTGTTTAAACTCTCTCTAAAAAAAAAAAAAAATGCTTTCCATCCCTCTAGTACATCTTTGTCATTTGTCAGGATTTTTTCATTCTTATCATTTATAGTACCACTTAGTCTAAATTTCCTGTTTGGCAGCCTACCAGTCACTTCATATAGTTTTTTCAGATCCCCAATCTTGGCTGCCTTCTCAGCATTATAGACTTGTTCTTCTATCCACCTTCTATGATCTCTTCTTGCACCCCTTTTAACCTCTTTATTTGGCACTTTGTATTTTTCATTTAGTATCATTTTTTGATTTCTAGTCCTACACGCATTTAAATTTTGCTTTACTTCCCTTCTCAACTTTGCTTTTTTCCAGTTATCTTGTGACATCCATTCTTTTCTCTCTGTTTAAAACTGAAAATTTTTTCAGTTGTCTCCATGTAAGTATTTTTAAATTCTTTCCATCCCAGAAGCAGAATATCAAGTGACGGCGCGACATTGTCGCAGAACGAAAATGAGGGCTGCAGAAAGATATCGTATAGAACAGCGGTGGGCAAGACGTCAATTGCAGTCGTGGATTTCGAGATACTTTTTTTTTTTTTTTTTTTGGTTGAGGAATTGGAGATACCGTTTTTTTTTTTTGGTTGTAGATTTGGAGATTCCGTTTTTTTTTTTTTAGTCTTAAGGTGACCGCTCCACTTGGAGTATACTTGAGGTAGCCCTTACTTACAAAAGTCTGCCCCCTGGTATAGAATGAACGTTTTTTGCGGGACATAAACGAAAAAAACACCCGCAGCCGCAGAAAGTTTTTCGTCTTAGCATCAATCGTTGCAGAAAGATAAAAACATTTTGCCTCCGGGCTTTCCACAAATACTCTAGGCTATGTTCTTGAAGATCCTGAAGAGTTGAAATCTGTTATGCAATTCAATTTTAAAAGCATGTTTAATTTCTTCTTTCTTCAAATTCTTTACATCATATTGTTTCTGGGTTTTTTTTCTTAAAAGGAAACTTAGCAGCTTTGATCTTCATTCTAAATTGCGCAAAAACAAGGTGGTGGTTACTTCTTACATCAGCACCTTGTCTGTTTCGGACATCTGGAAGTGAACCTCTCCACTTCTGACTGATAGCAATATGGTCAATTTGATTTTCGGTATTATCATCCGGAGAAACCCATGTAATCTTGTGACATTTCTTATGAGGAAAGCAAGTGTCCCCTATAACAAGATCATACTCAGCGCAGAAATCTATAGATCTTTTCAAATCTACAAACAAAAGTTATAAGAAATAAAATCCTTAAGTGCAGGTTATCCCTCTTTAATCCAGCATGTTTTAAATCTACCACCAGGGTGGACTTTGTTAGCAGCCCCAACGTGCCATCTTTGTTGACACTGAAGGCAAATGTTTTGGTGACACAATTTTGTTAATTTCATATATTTAGCTTTTTTAGCCCTTAATGATGTAATCTAAGAGACCAGGAGGTGCAGAAGATGGTACTAGTGCTAAAAAGTGTAAGCATAAAACATTATTATTTCTGTAGACGGTAATGGCGAGGCCCTAGGTTGCCGGATTAAAGAGGTTCAGCCTGTATCATTGAATATAAGCTTTCAGTTGACTCGTCTCTTGCAGCTTGAGCCTTATCAACTTCACTTCGTAGAAAGGGGGGAAAATGCCAAAACGATGCAACATTGGATCACAGTCAAAATTTTTGGTATAGGCTTTCAGAAAGGTATTCTTTTGTAGTACAATACACTAATAGACAACATTAATTGTAGAATGATTCTTAGTTCTTAAGTCTTCATTTTCTTAATTAAATAAATAAAAGTTGTTTTTCACTTTTTTTCTGTATAAAAACATTGTATTTTACTTACTCTTTTTTTAATGTTGTTGTTAGATATTTTTCTTTACAAGCTACCTGTCCTCTTGGATTCAGTGATGCTGTTCGATTTGAAGTAGAACAAAATATATGTCGGGAGGAAGGTCCATTGCCTGATTGTTTTGAAAAACCAGTGAAAATAGTGCATCATGTTCTACAAAAAGTATGTACTATAATCAAAATTTCCATTTATCTGAAGATCCATTAAAAGTTTTGAATATATTTTGTATTTTCTTTTATGTAATACATTTCAACAAAAAGAAAAAAAATAGCACTTTGTTCTGAGAAAAACAAAACTGAAAAATACTGTATATTTTACAAACTAAGCTATAGTCAGGGCACGGCTAACCTGATAATACAGGAACAGTTACGGGGTCAAATCACACCAAAGGCGTCTCACCTAGCATCTGAAAGTATCCCTCCGCGCCCACACGATTCATTTTTCGATGTAAACAAGACGAATTCCCATTATCGCTATTGCGATACATTTCTATTGTATATTTAGCAATTTCAAAAAAAAAAAAAAAAAAGAACAGATAGAAATTAAAATTAGTAAAGAAGCAATCTATTTATAATTTTAAAAGAAATCTTAAGTTACAATACTTTAAAACGAAAATAAACAAAAAAAAATGAAAACTTCTTTTTTAAAATTGAATTTCAACCGACTCAGAATGAAATTTCAATATAAATTGTTATA
>JAFIDM010009631.1:83369180-83379195 GCA_023159025.1 Thereuonema tuberculata | reverse complement strand
AAAATTGTAATGGAAATTCTTTTTTATTTGATTTTTATTTTTACATAAGCCTGTATTTCATTTCAAGTTCTATTATTATTATTATTTTATAACAAACAAATGTTAGCTAAAACATATTGAAGAGATATTATGTTTTTTTTTTAAACAAATATAATCTTTATTCTGGAAATAAGTTTCCTGTGAAATAGAAAAGCAAATTAATCCTCTTTCATAAAGAATTGGTGGCCCTGAAAAGGGCCGTTTTTCAACAAACTCAATGCATTTGTCAGAGCGGTAGTAGGCCTACAATTGGAGTCTTGTGAGGAGTCTGACATTTCTGCTATAAATTGCAGACTTTCAACTGTAGTTTCTGCCATTCCATCAACTTCCCAAATGTAATTTTCTTCTTTAATTACATGATCAACACAATTTTTCCACTGCTCTGATGTTACCTGGCAAATTCCTTCCTTTGCGAGCATCTCTGCTTCCGGTGCCTTGAAAGTGCGGTTTTCTCGGGCCACAAATCCTTTTACCTTGATTCCAAATCATTTCGATTGGATTTAAGGTGCAAGACAAGGAGGAAGATGAAGAACTTTGTGACCATATTGAGCTGCAATGCTGTCGATTCGGTAGTTTAACAGTCGTTTCTTCCCGGGAGTTGAAACAAGCCCGATTTCTTTGGCTTCGCTCTTCATACGGTTAAATACTTGCTGTTGACACACTTGTTAATTCAGCAACCATAGCTGTTATTGCATTCTCCGACTGATCCTGGTGCTTCTCTCTTAACTTGCACAAAACGTTAAGAATGTTGATCTTAGCACTTTTTAAGGTTTTCCTGGTTTATGTGGTTGAAAAACAATGGAGTTGGAAGTCGCCATCTTAACTCAACTGTGAAGGCTCACTTGATTGGTTAATTAACTAATGACTTTTAAACTCATAAATATCTAAAATGTGGTCTTTGTCTCCTTAAAATATTTATCTTGATAAATTACGAAATGTTTAAAATGATAATTTCTGTTAATTAGCATTTATTTTTGACAGTATCATCGTTTAATGTATGGACTACTTTTCTTAGTAAAGGTATATATCCTGTAACTGTTCCTTTATTATCAGGTTAGCCGTGCCGGAGTTTAGAAGTGTGCCTTTACTAGAATGTATAGCAAAAGACAAAAACAATAGTGTATTTTACAGCAAATGTGAAAAACTGAATTTTTATTTAGGATTGTTCTGGTTCTTGTAAAAAAGAAAAAAAACAACATGATTATGAATTTATCACTGGGATGGTAACTTTTTTAACTTTCTTTTTGTTGAAAGGCTACACTTGTTTTGTTTTACAACAAACACTGTATCAAGGCACACCATTTGTAACCAAATATATTTCAGTTTTTACTTAATTTAAAACACTAAAACTTGTGATTTTTTTTGGAAATCAAATATTTAAATATCCTATAATATTTTTTAATCCTTTAAAATTCAATAGCTTTTTAGATCTAGGCATCTCAGCAGTACAAACAATATTTACTTAAATACGATAATGTAAATTTTATTAAAAAAATAATAAAAGGTGTACTTTCAGTAGTCATTCCTTAATAAGTCTGCCAGTATAATAGGTTAAGAGTAATTATCTGTATGGGGACTTGTTACAACAATTCATGTGAAATGACAGTTTCTATTTAATTGATTTGTTCAATTATTTGTACCAGTATAGAAGCAGTATTGAAATTAGTGATTGTAAATATCATATAAAATATTAACTTTATTTTAAGGTCTTCATATTGTGATACATGATAAGGTAATATAAATGAAGCTTATAAGATCAGTTTTGTATATTTTAATTCTTTCATAATTGTTTGTTAACACCATTCTATTATATAATAGTATTTTTTGTTTGTTTTTCTTAATTAGAACTATTTAAAGCCATTTTTGGCCAGCCAACTTTATTGTACCTATCTCTCTGAATTATTGAATACAGCCTGCAGTAATCCCTTTATTACAACATGCAGGAAAAGATCAGGTATTGTACAATGAAAAGTTAAATGTCCCTGACATATTAAAATTCCTTTAGTTTATTTATTTTCCAAGTTATTTTTTGTAATTTTATTTGATCTAATAATTTTATGGCCCTAAGAAATTAGGTATGACAACTAAACTAAAATAAACCAAATAAATAAATAAATAAACCTTTGGATATTAATTCCTTGTATCTTACAAATAGAAAATACTTTGCCTTTGCTAAAGCAAGTAACATATTTGAGAAAATAATGGCCAAAATTGTTGCATATAATGTTAAGAAGTGAATGAAAATAATCTTTTCATTATTAGGAAATTATCAAGGGGAGCACATTGTTATTTCCACTTTGCAAGTTTATTTTAAGATTTTGTGCTTAAATGCATTTTTGTATAAATATTAACATTTCTCCAAATTTTCTTCACATTAGCAGGGCTTGCTTTGTAGGAATAAATATCTTTACACATAGAATTAAAACATTTAAGAAAGCTGTATTATTTCTGCAACAAGCTGTATGGCAATTCCAGCTTAGAGCGCTTTTATTTCTGAATCTGGTCAACACCACCAATCATCCTAAGTGACAATATCATCTAGCAATCCCAGTTTTTACTTTTTACCTCCTAAATTCCGTTTCTGCTCACAAAAATTGCAGAGTTCGTACTGCTTATCGTTCTCATACTTCCTACTTACAATCAAGCTCACTAAGACCATGTAACGTATTCTCGTCTGTATGGTGCTTGTTTTCTGCTGTCTTCAATGCTTCTTTTCATCTGTTCTCATTCTCTATCATTACCATGTGGATGTTTGCCTCGCCCTGTATTACTGAAATGAAAAAACATGAAATTCGTTTTTGCAACTGGCTATTTCATTTTCTGTTTTATCTTTATTGCAGATTATATTTTTTTTTTGCATGGACTAAACTTTACAAAACTTTTATAGAATAATATTTTAAAAGGCCCCACAATATACAGGGTGTTTTGGAAATGGTAGACAAAGCGAAGAGATACAGGTTCTAAAGATCATTTTTAATCGAAAATGTTCAATGGCATTTTGTTGAACATAGTTTTAGAGTTAGGAAATGAATGCTTTGGGAATGGTCCCTAATCAAAGAAAGCTCAGTTTACATTAGGAAGTGTAAGTAAATAAGATAAAGGTTTATTACAAAAAGCAATCCGGATAACAAATGTCATGATTGAAAACAGATATGATAATTATACCTTTTCCTTATGAATTTCCTATGCACTGCATCCCCTACTGCTTGTCCTTCCATAAAATAGCATCTGATATTCCTGCTGACTTAGTTTCAGTTATTTATATTTAGTTTCCTGTCATGAATAATTTTTCGTTCCTTCATGTGAAAGTTATTTTCATTTGGTTTATAGTTATTTTCAATACAGTTGTGGTACCATAGTTAACAGTCTTATATGGTATTTCCTATGAATTTCTGATAAACATGCAGATTCTTCGTCCTTCCAGTTTAAGTAAATAAAATTAAATAAAATATGCTTAATCTGTCATATTTTTGTCAGATCGCCCTATCTATCAAATGCTATTACCTTCATTGTAACAGCAATTTACAATAATAATTTCCCTGTAGATCATGTGTGTGCTTAGTATTTCTTTGGTCAGTTTTATTTGTCTTTTAAAATCAGTACGTTTCTGTAAAGTTGTGATTTTTTTACAGCTAACCATATTCATCTTGCCTCAAGGATAGATTGATTTTTTTTTTTTTTCATATTGTTCAGGAGATATTACTTTGTAGCTGGGTATTATCATATTCCAGAATTAGTTTTCATCCAAATCAATACCAAAGTCTCATCTTTAACCCAGTCAGCGTTTTGTTTTGTGGCATCCTCTTTTACCTGGATTAAACATTTGTCATCCTCTCAGAGATTTTGCTTCTTTAAGTTTCACAATGCCCTGCAAACTCTTTAACAGGTTTCTCATATTCGTTTTATGTCTGAGAAACTTTCTTCAAAATCTATACTTGAATCTTATAATTTAATTGACTGCATGTTTGCCCTTCCAAGTTTCATTTTGTAAGGCAAAAAATGTAAAATTTTTGCAGACTTTGCTTATGCCCCGAGTCTCCGTGATGTAAAAGATATATATGCCAAATTTCAAGAAGATAGGATAATATTTAGAGGTTGCACACTTTGATCACTTTTGTAAAAGTAGGCAAAAAATATGATTTTTCAATGTTAATTACTTTTATTGGGAAAACTAGAAATCACAAACTTAAAATAATAATAAAAGTAGACACTTAGATTAATAGGTAGAATGATAGGCAAAACATGTGTTACGTTAATCAACTTTGAATGATACAGTCCCTTCTTTTGTTCGCTTGGTGACGACTTTTCTGTGATGCTCGACTACCCTCAACAAGAATTGTTTTTGTTGTTTGTCCCTGACCGATTCATTAAATTTTTTTATCAGAGCAATTCCTGTTTCTGTGTTATCATTGACCACCTTAAGAGCATTCACATGGCTTCTTAGAGAATCACTGCAGTATTCTGTCACATTGTGGATCCCAAACAATTCAAAGAACGTCTTTGTTTTATTAGTAACGAAATGGTTCAGGTCTTTTCCTTCATAAACTAGGTTTTTACCCTCTAATCATTTCATTTCTTTTTTCTTTGCAGGTTTGGTTTCTAAATTTTTAGTCATATTTTCCTTATCAGCCTGAGTAATACGTTTGTCCAAAAAAGCCAATCCTATGTTTGTTTCTGACAGATACCAAAGGTGTCTCTTAGCAACTGTGAGAGCACTTTTTTTGACGTCTGCATCTGGGTAAGTGCTCAAAAGCTATAGCATATCCAAATCATTCCTCGGAGCCCATCAACTTACAATTGCCTCCTGCCAAAAGCGAACATATATGAGGCTGACAAAATGTGCAACCCGTTTCATTCCTTTCAATTCTCGTTGAGGAATATTCAACTGTTTAGTGAAGAGGACAATTTAAGTGCATATATTGCCTTTGCCATCCACCTTGCTTGATGCAGAACACCTGGAAACCTGAAACTGAAGTAGTTTTTAGACCAACCTCCTAGGTACTAGAGTGAGAGTTGTAATAACTCTTTGTAGTCTTCTCTTGGATGACTTCCATCTTTTGGGACATTTTTGATTTAGTTAACCATTTTCACTTGTTGTTCTTCTAGAAAGCCTTGAACGGGACTTTCTTCATCCAGCATTGACGTATATGACTTCTTATCAAGTGAAGCCCACAGACTTTGGAACTTCCGAAAAATCTGGATGTCATTACCACTTGATGGTATGCCACAACACTCCTCAAACACTCCTTTCAATATTAGTTCATGGGTGTGATGACAGCAAGCCAATCTCAACAATGTTCGTCCGAATTCCCTTTCAATTCTGGTACATGCCCCTTGGATCAGCCCTGTATTAGATGCTGTAGTATCGAAAGATATACCGATGATATTGTCACGTAGTCCAAATCGGTCCACTTCCTGAATAACTACTTCAGCCATCTGCTCACCATTGCCTTTCAATGCTCAAAATCTTTGCCAGTCACTAGAACTGCAAGTCGTATCTTTCAAAGTTTTGACACTCCCATGGGCAACTCAGGGCAACAGTTTACTATGCCAATGCAAGACAAAATTAGGAGGATTTTCAAAGAGTGACTCTTTGATTTTCTTTGCCATTTTACTTCTGTTGATCGCCCAAGCTCTGTAAACGGTAGTTGGAGATATGGAAATTTTTGAAACATAGTGGCCAAAGCTCTTTGCAGTTGCTATAAATAAAGTACTTGCTTGTCAAATAGAGCTGTTCTCGATCCCAAGTAGACAGTTGAGTGTCTGATCAATAGGTTTTAATGTAGGACTTGAACGTAATTTTTTCGTTGCTGAAGGCGAAAACTCAGCCTCTTTGTCACTACTTTGATGATGATGGAGATGAGTCTTCCAGTATAACTGTCTTATTGATTTCAGCATTAGCTTTGTAATGTTTATTCTTATATGAATCATTTTTTTCTTCTTTTGTGCATTTAGTTCTTATTTTCGAGGCGAAAACCTTGTCTGCTCCACTCATTGACGAACTCATGCGATCTTCTCTTTGTGATCTAAGAAATTCTTTATCTTCTTGTGATATGCTATGTCCATCACATTTTGCCAGGAAATGTCAAATAACTCGACGAGATCACCTTTCCAAATCTGCCATTTCACATTTGCTTTATCTGTGTTTCTCGATTTCTCTTTACCCAGGTTTTGGTATTCTTTGTACAGCTTCTGTATACCAGCACGGATATTCTCCTCCATCTTAACAGGGATTTTTGCTTTCCTCCACACTTCCTGTAGTTTAATACTGGTAGATTTAGCAGCATCCGAAAGTGTTTCTTTCATTTCCTTGTGATGGTAAATAAAACTAAAAGTACTTGTTCCTTTGAAGGGAGCCAAGCTCCTAAAAACTCACCACTTGGCACCTTTTCTAGCGGCCAAATTCCTCTTTTGGTTCCCATTTTAAAGTTCAGTTATCTACAAAAGATGAAAGAAATACATGAGAATCCCATTAGTACAAAGCACTTCAATATTAGAAATTTCACTAGTTTGAGATAAAACTGATCAAAGTGTGCAACCTCTAAATATAAATTTAAAGCAAAACATAAATGAATAGAAAATGTTTTAAATAAAAATGGAAAATAATTTCGTAAATTTAGAAAACATTTCAAAATCGTAAGACTGTGGAGCTAACATGTTTCTAAACATTGAAGTCAAAGCAAATGACTAACTTACTACTAATTACATTATTTTTTGAAAAATAAAAGCAACAAATGAAAAGTGTAGCATCATTTGTATTTCAAAAGAAATTAATTTCTTTAAATGCGCTTCCAATGAAATTAATTTTAAATTTGTAAGAAAAAAAAAAAAAAAACAGTTTAAGTAAAATACGTTTTTGAAAATTTATGTTCAATTGTTAATCTATGTCCCATTAACAGTTAATCGTGTAAAAATATGAAAAGTTAAAGAAAAATAAAACACTGTAATGGTCTTGTTACGTAGTTCATTAATCTTCCTTTTAAACTCTACACAAATTCAATTTTCCTTCTAATCTCCCAGGGTTATTCCATTCGTCTATTGGTGTATGTTCACCAAATTTTATTTACCATATATCATGCCAGAAAAATAAATATAAAAAGACAAATCCTTAAAAATGAAAGTACAAACAAATTTTAGAAGAAAGTAAATTCAAGAATAGACATATTTAAGATTTGTGCAAACTAAACATTGGATATTTTTGTATCTGTTGTTGATACATTATGTACATCCATAGAATCTTTATTTCTACTATTTTTTAACCATTCCCTTGTCAGGTGTAGTTCAGAATTTCATGAAGGAAGCTGAACTACTTTATTCTGAATTAAGCAATTGCTGTCATTGATTATTCTATTCATTTTATTATCTTTAATTTATAAGTGTTAATCAATTAAGATTAATGTGGAGTTTTTATTAGCAATGAGTTGTAAACCATAACAGATTTAGATTAAAGTTTGTCATTAGATTTTAATATTTGTTTTCATTAACCTCCAAATAGGTAGTGATTCAAGCAGTGAACATAGTATTAGTACTCAGAATACCCTTCTTGCTATGGATAGTACCCAGCCAGGTGTACATACACATAGAATATTAAAAAATATTGAAAATCAAGATTTGCGAATAGATACTGAACGGTTTAAACCAGAAGCATTATGGAAAAGAAACATTGCTGGGTAAGTTTTGGCTTTTGTATAAATTGTAATCTTCATCACTACGCAATCATCAAATGTATACAGCAGACAGTAACAATGAAACATTCTCAAATAATATGGATTTTTGTAGGAGGATTAAAAAAAAATTAGGTGCATTACTTCCTTTTTTTAGGTGATAAGAGAGATACCCTTCACTTACCTATCCTTCTAGCAGAATAGAAAGTTCAGTTTAACGATAATTCTGTTTATATAATGAAGCTCAGAAACCATTACTTACTGAATGGTTTAACAATAAAATTCAAAATTTTGAGATCTTCAGCTTCAAACACTCTTAAACGATCACATTTTTCTCATCTCAGATATATTTATGTTGATATAAAATGACATGTGTGTTCATTTTGTGAGACAATTTTTCTATTAAGTTTTACTCAAGTAATACAAATTATTGAATTCTGTGAAACATCTGATAATAGGAGTGTTCAGTAACATAGACTTTTCAAATTGTGAATGCTTATAGCTTTCAATGATGTAAGCTTCTTTAAAATGCTATTTTCTTATAAGGAAAATATCCCTATAGAGACAAATAATACTTACATTTTTATGCTCTCTTAATGACTTCAAAGAAAAATTAAAGTTGTTTATTAGTTTTTATAATTTTAATTTTTTTTCTTACAGTTTTAACAAACTAAAAGTTTTTTCTTTTTTCCTCCAATGAATGATGGCTTAATTTCTGATAGCATTTCAGATTGCCAAAATTAACCAGTTAACCACAAGCTGTTGAATCATAACATATTTTTTTTATAACTTATAAAATTCCTGAAGGAAACAGCAACTTTTATTTTGTAGGAAACAGGAGCAAGATGTAGAAGATGGTAATATTTCCTATGCTTATTGCTTGTTTCTTAGTCAGAAACATAAACAGAAATTGAAGAAAACTAAACCATACACTTATTAATCTAGTTATATAACCCTGAATATTACAAGTTTTATATCAGTCAAGTGTTACCGCTAATATATTGTAATATAGTTCAGTTGTAAATATCGATTAGTGTCAATGATATTGTTGTATACAATATCATTGACACTAATCGATATTTACAACTGAACTATACATATGATATTAACAATATTGATTATTTTGCAGGAAGTTGAGTATGGGTCGAATGAATGGTCTAGGTCAGTTTATTACAGAATTTGAACCTGAACCTGACCGGAAAGCAGGTAACAAAAATGCTATTATCTAATATAATTTAATTTATTTAGTTTTATGTTTTAAAAATTAATAGTTTTGTGTGTGTATAATTTGAAGTAGAATATTACAGTAAATCAGTTTATTCTCAATTTGAAAAAATAAATCTGATGTTCTTAGTAGGTCTTATTTATATGGTTGAAAGTGTAATTATGTATATAATAAGCATGAAAATCTGTTGGTCTGGTTGTGTGTTTGTCTTGAAACAATGTTGCCATTTCTCAATGGATCTTCACCAAACTTGGCATGAAGTTTCACATGGATCTCAGAATAATGCATAAACAAATAAAAGCATTGGACAAAGGGGTGTAATTTGGGGATGGGGAGCAAACTTTCTTGAAAGGTATGCATATCTCTGAAACAGCTTTAGTCGGAAACATGAAATTTGACATTAGTGTTCTTTGTCAAAATCAAAAAGATATGTATTCGTCGAATTTTCGATATTTTTGGGTCCTAAGGGGTGTAAACAGGGGAGAGAGCAACCTTTTTTAAAGGCACTTCTATGGGGTTTTCAGGTTACAAAATAAGAATATAACATTAATTTGATATTTTATCAGCCAGGGAAGGCTTGAAGTGATAGTGTGGAGAAGGGCAGAATAGGGTGAGAAGTCTTATATTCTCTGATCTCGATATTAATTTGATATCTAGGAATTTTTTAGTTACAAAATACGAATATAACTTTAATTTGTAACTTATCACATGATTTTTTTTACCAACTGGGAAAGTTTTGAAGTGATCTCACAATTACAGTTTCTTCCTCATCCACATTAGAAAAACTCTTTTTTGTAATCTGTGCAAAGCACTGATATTTTAATAGTATTACATAATTCTGATTCCAAATTAAATTTAACTTAAATCTAATTAAATATAATTCTCAAGTATGTGACAGTTGTGTTATGGCCTTTCAAAAAAAAAAATTCATTTAGTCACTTTGCTATTAAAGTAAAATGAATGTAAGCAGTGGCGAATATAATATATTTTTTTTTGTGGGGGGGGGGGCAAGATTAATGTAAGGGCCTCAGGCAAGAACCAAAAAAAAAAACCGGCAATTTTAACAACCAAAAAAAAAAAAGGAAAA
>JAFIDM010009631.1:83335702-83369080 GCA_023159025.1 Thereuonema tuberculata | reverse complement strand
AAAAAAAAAAAAGGAAAATCCTATTTTTTTCTTTATATTCATTATTTCGGGGGGGGGGGGGGGGAATTAGACGACAGGATAGGTCAAGCAAAATAATACGGCAAAATGCGATAAACAACGTCATGTATCTTTGCGCAATACCATGTGCCAGAAGCAGTAACATGCCCATCGGCAGTGAATGCTAATGACACTTCCTATTGGCTGTGCAATCAACTCAAGTCTTACTGAATATTTGCTAATCTTGCTGGAAACTGACACTAAAATAAATACTAAGAGTTACAGAGAAAACAGACCAGCACGAAATAAAAGTCAAAGAAGTCGGGCCAAAAAAGAATACTCGAAAAATGAGATGGGAGCCATTCAATAGGCCACATATCACAAGTAAAAAAAGTAAAAAAGTCGGGCCGTGGCAGTTTTCGCACAACCAACAAGGGCCAGTAAAAGGGTTAAGGAATTATAGATCCTTAAAATGGATCAGTTGTTGAATGTTATTTCACTGATTAGTTTTGTATTGTTTGATTTTCATTTATTTTTATTGACATACTGATGAATATATTATCATTACAAAACTAAACCAGATTAAGTAAAATATTATTACTTCATTTTCAGTTTTTACTTCTTTTTTTTTTTAGAATTTGATTACAGTGTACATCCTTATCTCCAGGCAGTGATTCAAATGGCTACATTTCAAACTGTCCAATTGAATTACTTCCATCATTTGGACAGACTTCACATTTTATCCATATACTCTTTACGCCATTACTCAAATTTTTAATTATAATTGGGGCCCAGTCTCGGGTACTCAGATTCTTTTAATCTCCATCACTTCAATTCTATCACATCGAAGACAGCTTGCCCTTAACCTTTCTCTGTCAAATCATTTCAGCCTCCATGCCTCTGTATTGCACCTCATTGGTTGAGAATTGTTGACTTTGGTTTTGTAATATTTTGAAGTCATTTTTCACTTCAGCGCGAGTTTTTTTTTTTTTTTTTTTTTAATGTAGCTTGATCTGCTAATGAGCTGTTTTATGTCCTAGTATCCCTTGGATCCTCCCTTATCCAACTTATACAGACATTATTTCTTTTTGTTCTTTGTCACTTATTATGCTATGTATTTCTTTCTTTCTATGATTATGAAGTCCATCTGCCATTCTCATATTTGGAGAGAATGATGTTAATTTTTGTAAGAGTAGAGGAATTATTTTGAAAAATAAACCTTCGAATCTGTAGTAGCCGAAGGATTAAAAATAAAAATGATTTTTTTTTTTAGATTAAAAAGAAGAAATACAACAGGAGCATGATTATAATCTTGATCTTATTTCAGTTATTTTTGAATTCAGTATTAGATGTTAATTAGTACTATGGCTATCTATTTTCTTTTTTTTCTTTTAACTGGTATCATTTATTAAAATACAAATAACATTCTTGAAGATCATAATTACTTAAAGCTTCTTAAGTTTTAATTCCTTTGTGTAATTTTAACTTTCATCAAATCAATTTCTGTTTTCTTTTAAAGAATCACGATTATCAAAGGCTGTTAAGAAGTTAGTTAGTAAAGATGAAGATAAGGTAAACCCATATAATAATGATAGTTATTATGAATTTAATGCAAGGTCAATTTCAGAATTTCCGATAATATTTTTGTTTTTAAAACATTTTCATTATTTAATAGGTGAATTTACTTTTTTTTTTTGTTTTGTTTTGTTTAAATGCCATTCACTTTCAGTTTAAATTTTGTATATACACTGATGGAAATGGAAATTAAAGTTATGCCAAGATGGAGTTATGCTAGGTAATAAAAATAAAAATTACACAGAATATTTGTCTACATGAGTTAATACAGTGATACCAGTTTCAACGTCATAACTCACATGATGCTTGTGCAGTGCCATGGCGAATGTATAATGGAATTTTCCATTAGACACGTGTGGACTGTTTCATGTTATTGTCACTGTTAAAGGTTGTGGTAACGGGTGCTAGGACTATATAGAATGCCACAAAGGTGACAACGAACGGAATATCAGCATTTAACCCGTTTTGAACAAATCCGTATGGTAGGCCTTCGAGAGGGTGGATTTTCAATCAGTGAGATTGCAGCAAGCGTGGGTCAAGACATCCCATGCTGCTGTGTATAACTGTTGGCAGTAGTCATCCTGGGAAGGAACTATTACCAGAAGACCGGCGATCTGGGCCCTTCCTGTCCACTGAAGAGAGAGAAGATCGGCGCATTTGCAGATGACCCTTGTGGATCCCAGGATGTTGGCAGCTGGAGATTCAAGCCACAGGAGACCCAGCATCAGCACAAGAACTATTCTGAATCATGTATTGGAGATTGGCCTCTGCTCTAAGCATCCAGTGGCATGTTTGCCGCTCACTTCTGCTTACTATTCAATTCAACTTCAGTTGTGTCTCACAAGAGCCCATTGGAGGGCAGAATAGAACTGTTGTGGTATTCACTGCTGAGAGCCATTTCTGTCTCGGTACCAGTGATGGACATACACGGGTCAGGAGGAGGTCTGATGAACATTTGTTGGCTGGCTGCATCTGTTGTCAACATGCAGGACTGACCCCAGGCAGTATGGTATGGGGAGGGATTTCATATGATAACAGGACCCCTCTCCCAGCAGTTATCCCTTATACCATGACGTTGAACGTGTACATCAGAATGGTGATCAAACCGGTTGTTATACCAATGTAATCTTAGATTCTTCCATATGTATATCACAATCTTTATAAAAACCTCCAAAACACTGCACCAAAGACCAATATTTCGTCTTATTTTTCAAAGACTTCCTCAAGGTTTTTTTTTAAAACATAATAAACAAACAAATAAAATAAAAAAATCAAAATGGAAAGAGAAATAACCTTCTCAAACCTTTACAAATCAATAAATAAATTCTATGCAATAAGTAAACCAATAAGTAAAGGTTTGAGAAGGTTATTTCTCTTTCCATTTTTATTTTTTATTTTATTTATTTGTTTATTATGTTATCAAAAAACCTTGAGGAAGTCTTTGAAAGATAAGACGAAATATTGGTCTTTGGTACAGTGTTTTGGAGTTTTTTATAAAGATTGTGATATACCGTTGTTATACCATTCATTAACTGGGGGAAGGGGGGGGGGGGGGTGTTTCAACAGAATAACGTTTGACTCCATACCGTAGCTGCAACTTTACATGCTCTTCAAGATTTTAATGTATTACTCTGGCTGACAAAATCATCAGATCTTTGGCCAATAGAGCAGATGTGGGACATGATTGGATGATGGTTCCAGGCTCAATCCGCAATGACCATTACTGATCTAACCTATAGAGTGCAGCAGGTGTGTAATACCATCCCACACAATGACATCCAGCACCTCTATGATCGGATGCATGCACGTGTGGACACCTGCATTCAACATAGCAGTGATTACAGAGGGTACTAAGGAGGACAATATTCAACTTTCCTTTGGTACTGCATGTTCATCATGTAATTGTGACATTGAAAATGGTATCAGTGTAATAACTCTTAGAAAAACTTTGAAAAAAAACTATAAAAAAACACAATAACTAAACAACAAAAATTTCACTGAGCTGATTTTAGATTAATTTGCTGGGTAACCGAGGACGACGCCATTTCGGGTTTCTACACCCTCATCAGCTTGGTCCCGTCCCAGCATAACCCAGCTCAGTGAAAGATACAATACATCAAACGGACGAACATTTAAAAGAATGACCCCTCATTTCACTAATATCAAAAAATCAAATAAACAATAAAAGAGGGTGAGAACAAATTCACGCTAGCAACCCGCTTGGCTTAATATTGTATTAAAATATTTAGGGGTGGGCGAGTAGTGGTTTTTTGATTCGAGTCGAGTAGTTGAGCCAACTACTCGAGTATCAAGTCGAGTCGAATAGCACGGGTTATAAGTAAAAGACTTAAGTTTCCAATAGTTTTTATTATAAAATTTAAAACAAACAATGTTCCTTATCTCTAAGATATTGGTTTACAATTATATAGGCCTACCAATGTATAACTCAAAATTATAAAATTTTGACTTAATCTTTTTCTTTTACTTTTAATGTTAAAATGTGTAAATAAATTGATTAATTTATCTGAAATGACCATACTTCAAGATACAAATGTAGTAAAAAAAGGGTCAAGTGTAAATAAAATAGTGTCAGGTAAGTATTAAGCAGGCCTAATATAATTCTAATATTACATTTAGAATTAATCAAGTAAGTGAAGTACCCTAATAAACTACAATTGCAAACATGTAAATTATAACTCAATAAATGTCTTCCGAGAGACGCTAGCGATCCTGGTGGCTGGCTGTTACACTAACTCAGTCTGGCAAGTACAGCGCGATGTATTCAAAAGGAATCAGCTGATACTATGACCACTTGGAGCACTGTTGTGTTGATTGATTTCGTATTTCTGGGGAAAACTAACTAGAATGGATTAAAGTTTGGACTTTGGCTGTGGCATGGTGAATGCATGGTCGAAACAAAGTGTATCTTATATGGGTGTGAATCGATACTAAATAAGATACCGAAGTGGGTGTGAATCAATACTACTTCGGTAATATTGTAATCTTTTAGCAATACGCGGAAGGATATCAAACTCGTTGTTGAATATGCTGGAATTTTTGTAATGTTAAGAATCGGGACATATTTATTTTTGACAACGTTAAGAGGAACTTTTTTTACCGATACTGATACGATAAAGATTACTACGCGTAGTCAGCGATGCTGTCTCCGTCCCGTCTCCGTCCCGTCTCTGTCCCGTCTGCAGCGACTACGATGTTCGGGAACAAAATATAGATGACTGTTGAATTAATTATTCTACTTATTGCGTGATTATACGAATTTTAAATCAGTATTCATTTAAAAGAATGAGGATTAAATAAAACAACACACACTCAAGTATGTTTTTAATTTGTCAAACACATTTTTTGTAAAATAATAGCGATCGGCATTTTCAACTCTTTTTAATTACTCGACTCGCGTTTTCGAGCAGTCTCCACTACTCGCTCGAGCTTCGAGTATTAAAAAATACTCGACAGATACTCGAAAACTCGAGTACTCGCCCACCCCTAAAAATATTAGTAATGAAATCAAAATTAACGTACGTACAATGTTAAGAACATCAAAGAAAAACTTTGAAAAAAACTATAAAAAACACACAATAACTAAACAACAAAAATTTCACTGAGCTGATTTTAGATTAATTTGCTGGGAAACTGAGGACGCCGCTGTTTCGGGTTTCTACACCTTCATCAGCTCGATCCCGTCCCAGCATAACCCAGCTCAGTGAAAGATACAATACATCAAACGGACGAACATTTAATAGAATGACCCCTCATTTCACTAATATCAAAAAATATTAGTGAACGTATTGTATCTGTCACTGAGCTGGGTTATGCTGGGACGGGACCGAGCTGATGAGGGTGTAGAAACCTGAAACGGCGTCGTCCTCGGTTACCCAGCAAATTAATCTAAAATCAGCTCAGTGAAATTTTTGTTGTTTAGTTATTGTGTGTTTTTTATAGTTTTTTTCATAGTTTTTCTTTGATGTTCTTAACATTGTACACACATTAATTTTGATTTCATTTTAATTACTCTTGTAGACAAATATTCAGTGTAATTTTCATTTACCTACCATAACTCCGTCTAGCATTGGGATTTCCATTTCTGTCATTGAATATTACTCAGAAAAATAACCGAAATATGTCCATGACTGATAATATATTTCTATAATATTTTGTTGATGTACATGTTGATTTCTTAGTACTGTACTGTACCAAAAGTATTTACTTCAATTGATATTATTCTCTTGTTCAGAAAAATTTCCATTGTAAAATTGAATTGCTCCTAAGTTATTGTTTTGTCACCCTTTACCTAACTACTCAACAGTCTGAAAACTCCCCTCAGAATTGTTAATAATTACTGCTATTTTCCGCAGTGGTTTTCCATCAAAACATGAGCTTTATTTAATATAGATTTGCGGCAGTGTCTTATTAAAAGCACTTCTTCTTTGGTACTATAATTGCATCATGCTAGTTCCTCTGCATGTTATAGAGGAACATTATTCATTCAGGTATTTAATAAATTAACAAATTAGATATATTCATTAGTGCATCTTTTCTCTTTATCTCTGTAAAAGGTTTTAAAATTAAATATAATAACAGCTACATTTTACTGTTACTTTTTAATCCTTGCTCTAAAGATGAAATTGAGAGATATGTAGATTTATTGTTATTGGTTAAAATAAGTTTGATATTACTTTTAAGGCTTTCATTGATGAAACCATAAATACAAAACCAAAGTTTGAAAATTAAAATTAGTTGTTTATTTTTATGATACCAATGATGATTACATTAATCTGCAAAAGCCAAATAGCCAAAAGAGTATCAAAGGATAAATCTTTCAATTGCAGAGCTGAGTTGTTTTTCTCTTCCATTAAGTTTATTAAGCTGATTAATGAATGGAGTTTTTTTCCCCCTGTTATATCTATTAATTTTTAATATTGTTATTTTGAGATTTTTTACATTTATAAGTACTTATTCCATATTTCTTCCTAATTTCTTCTCTTTTGGAACTATTATTATAAATCCACAACATACTCACATAAATAAATGCGATAAAACATACATTTATTCAAAGAAATTTTCGAAGAGATATAACACGTCTCTTCTTCTTCAGCTTAAAATGAAATTGTAACGAAATAAAAAAAGAATTTAAATAACAATTAAGGAAGACTACGTGAATCAAGAACTTGTTCGAGCAGAAACTACTTTATTAATCCATGAGCAAAAACAGATGTTTCCAAGCGAATATAAAGCGTTATATTAAGGCCGATCAGTGGATAGAACATCACGAATATACAGATTTGATCCTCAATTAGCGAAGGATGGATTAATACGTCTGGGCAGAAGACTTCATTTCTCCATGTTAGAATTCGAAACCAAGCATCCAATTATTTTGAGTAGTCATGCATGGACAACAAGGCTCGTCATTCTTGAAGCTCATACAAGAGTACTTCATGGTGGCGTTTCCGAGACAGTTTGCAAATTAAGAAAATTTGTAAGAATTTTAATATTGAAATTGGATTTGTTTATCAAAATAAAATTAAAAATATTGTATGTAATAAATTAAATATGTATGACAAAAAACATGAAATGGGAATTGTATACAAGATAGAATGTCTGAACTGCAGGAAATTCTATCTTGGAGAAAGTAAAAGGACATTAAAGGAACGGGTAATGGAACACGGTGGCTACATAAATAATAAATCAATAACCAAATCTGAGGTGGCAGAACATTGTATTCAGCAAACTCATTGTATGAATAATGAGATTAAAATCTTATGCGTGGAAAAAGAACATAAGACAAGAAAAATCATAGAAAGCATGTATATTAGGAACACAAAAAGTAGTAATTTAAATAGAAATGATGGGATACAAGTGAATGAAAGGATAACAAGAATGGCTAAGGAAATAGTCAATAAAAATTGTGAAAGTAAAATTAGATGTATTTAATGGTTAATGACTAATACTACTCTTAAATTATTGTAATTGTTTTAATAGCAATTGTTTTTTAACAATCGATGTAATATTATATTCACGTAGTCTTCCTTAATTGTTATTTAAATTCTTTTTTTATTTCGTTACAATTTCATTTTAAGCTGAAGAAGAAGAGACGTGTTATATCTCTTCGAAAATTTCTTTGAATAAATGTATGTTTTATCGCATTTATTTATGTGAGTATGTTGTGGATTTATTTTTTACATTTGTTTATAAATGATTTATATTATAAATATTTATATTAAGATTTTATTAATCTTTATATTACAAATGAATTCAGGCTAAAGAAGAAATGGCTTGGCAAGTAGCTGAAATGATAGTTAAGGAAGTGACAAGTTTAACTTGCAAAGATATGACAGACACATCGAAAGAGCAATCATCATGACTATGATATATACTATTAATTATCTTACAGGTACTAGTTCAATATTTTATAATTTCTCATTTCTAAAAAAACTAGTGATGCATTTTCCAATAATTGATCTTAAATAGTCATTACTGCTATAGATATTTAATTCATTGTTTAACAATAATAGAAATTCTACTTCCATTCTTACATACTATTCTTTTTGCTTACATATTATTTAATAATATATGGCCACTTTCTACCATGCAAAGATCAATATAGATACTTTGACAAGAAAATCGAAGCACCACAAAGACAGCATCCAACTTGAATGAAACTCGATCTGTGACTACCTTCCCATTAGATGTGTAAATCATTAAAGTTTAGTTTTGTCCATAAATGTCACCATCACCCTAATGGCTCAGTGGAAATGCGCATCTTGTAGGCCTTCATAATCTTACTAGATTCCTCTAGATGACACTAAATCTCGAAAACATATCGTCACTGGTCGAGATTTAATGAGAAATATCAAAACTGAAACTGAAGAAACAACAACAACAAAAAATCAAAAAATGAAATACTTATGATGCATTGAATAAATGCAGTGTTTATTTTCATAAATAAAATGTTGGTATGACAGCAATTTAGAAGTGTAAATTTTCTGTCTGATGGAAATTGATATGGAACATATAAGATCGGGTTTTAAAGCTTTTTATTCACTGACAATCTACCTTTACATTGCCATTATCCAGCACTGTCATAGCTGCAATATACAACCCTCAGAAACAACCATTGTGCAAACCTTTTCAGATATTTGTAAAATGTCTAAAAAAACTAACAAATCAAATGTAATTTTTGTTATTCCATTACTGATAAAAGTAAGTCAGTTATGGTTACTCTATTGAAAAAATGACAACATTATCCATAAAAATAACTGTTACCAGTAACAGTTTTACTAATAACTCATTATTTTTCCATCCCTGGCCACTTGTCTATAAATTGTGAAAATCAGTTACAAATCTTTTTTTTATAGTAAGATTAAATCTAAACTTTTAAGGGAATAAATTACAGTTTCAAAAGCTGCATTGAACATTTTAATAGTCTGTCATTAATATTAATTGAATACAACTGGATGTTATTTCGCTAATTACATGTATTTAGTTTTTATAACTAAGTACGAGAGTGAGTCAAGCTAAAGTTATTTAGAAATTTTATTAGAAATTGGAACGAACCTTAACAAAATGAATTATGTTATTTCTCAGTGCACTTGCGCCACCTGCCTGGAATTGTCTGGATTCCAGCAGAATAAAAGGTTTTGTCCTGTCCTCGCAACCACTTGTGCACCGCTTTCTGCACCTAGTCATTTTGTCTTGAATCGATGACCACCCAGATGTTTTTTTAGTGGTCCAAAAAGGTAGAAATCACATGGTGCTAAATCTGGCGAATAAGGAGGATATAGCAGTACCTCAAACTTCAGTTTCTCTAGACAAGCCTTAGTGTTCTTCGAAGTGTGTGGGCAGGCATTGATTTGTAGCAAAAGGACTCCTTGAGACAGCAGTCCATGCCGCTTGGATCAAATAGCAGGTTTCACATAAATCTCCAGCAAGTCACAGTAATTTGCATTAGTGACTATAGTGCCCCTTGGCAATGTAGTGTTCAACAATAACTCCTTTATTGTTGAAAAACACTGTCAGCATTGCTTTTCCATTCAAAGGTTGAGCTCGAAATTTCCTGGGTGGTGGTGATGACGAATGATGCCACTCTTTCCTTTCCATTTTTTACTCAGTCGTGAAATGATGAACCCATGATTCGTCCGTCATGATAGTTCGATCAAGAAATGCCTGACCTTCCTCCTCAAAATGATCCAAATTTGCCTGACATGCCTCCACATGAGCCTCTTTCATTTCTGGTGTTAACTTGGAACCCATCTGGCACAAACTTTTTGGTATCTCAGCTCCTCATTAATGATTGTATACACAGAACCGTAACTGATGGAAACTTCTGATGCTATTTTGTCAATTCGATACAGCGATTGTGCCAAATCAGATTGTCCACGGCTTCAATGTTTTCTGGTGTCACAGCTGTCTTTCCACTCTCAGGCCTTTCTGCATCGTGTATGGCAGCGATGCCTTTCGTGAATTTTTCAACCCAGTTGTAAATCTGAGCCTTACACATAAAGCCTTCTTGTTACTCCTTATTACTGGTGTCCTTTCATAAGCAATTTCTAACTTTAGCTTCACTCACCCTTGTATATGAAATGTATATATAATTTATATAATGTAATATTTATATATCTAAAGTTATACAGAATTAATACTGCAGCATTATTATTATTACTATTAATATTCCTTACTATAGATTTATTAATTATTGCAATAATTGTTTGAGAATTCTACCCTCCCGCGACTCAAAAATGTTCTAACATCAGTGTAGAGGTTTGGTTGATCAAGAGTGGACCTAGATCAGGGCAGTTCCATCCTCAAGGAACAAATTTTTTGTCACTGATTAAATGAAATTTCTAATTTTTAGTACAGTGAGATTCTCTCTGGGAAACATCAAATCATTCAGTTAAGGTTTTTTTTTTTTTTTTTTTTTTTCCCTTCCCTTTAAGATTTTGACTGATTGAGTCTGATTGGTGAAAGGTTTATTTGACATGTTGGATGTAACCAAAATCTTTAAGATTCCCTTCACTTTTTTGCAAATTCTTGTATAGTGTGACTATATTAGTTCTCACTCTGTAAAATGAATTAGGAAAAAGATTACTATTTGTTGATATTTGTATTGAATAGTAGTAATTTTATTTTTGAGTCTTACTTTTATATATTTATCATTAATTTTGTAGTTATATATTAGATATAAAAAGAATAGACAGAATACACCTTTTAAATACTACATCTTTAAACTGTAAAAGATCTCTGTAAATATAAAAGTGGATGCAGTAAACAAAAACAAAACAAAAAAATCGGAAACAATGGATCCATTTGTATGAGATGAGCTTTATCAGTTTTAAATAATTCAAAATATTCCTTGTCACATTCCTTAAAAAAAAAATATATATTTTTTTAATGATACTTTATTTAAATATGGCTTAAATAATTTTTTATAATAAAAGGCATACTTCTCTAATGATTTCTGGTATTTAATTCTAATCTATTATTTTATTTTTTATTAAGAAATTTTGTTTCACTGTTAGTTGACATTAAAAAAGATTACTTGTTCAAAAGTAGCACAGGTCACTTCGAAATAAAATCCAATCAAACATTAGGTGAAAGAGCTGATAGGTTAATGGGAATTATTTGATAATCTATCCTATAAGAATAGGAATTATTAGCTAGCAGTTGAAAAATATCTGTGAAGTCTTCTTCGCCAACCATCATCTCCCCTGATTACATTTAATAGAAATAAGTGATATATGCACAACTTAAAGCTAAAACACTCAAAAATCCTGTGTTTTTGCCACATCTGTCAGTGGCTAACAGCTTCAGATTCTAGAACTGGATTGGATTTACAATTTCCAGTTTAATTGTAAATTGGCCGTTAGGCCAATGACAAACGGGCAAAGTGCATTAATCCAACATCATTTTGGAACCATAAACTTCAGCCTTTTATTGAGGACTTTCCATTGTTCTGAAGTTTTTAATCAGCATGCTTTCTGATGGATTAACAATAATCATATTCATATGATTAATTCATTTTACATATTGTCTAGTTAACAGCTTTATCAAATCATGTTTTTGCTACAGTAATCTTTTCCTTGGTACTTTTGCTGTCATATCCAGTATCCCACTTCCAGCTCCTGGCTCACCAATATATTGGTGAAAATAAAAATGTATTGATGATTTTACTTATTTATTTATTTGCTAGTATAATCTTTTTTATTACAATATTAATATAAAGAATAAAAAAAAAATCTTTTTGTCTTTTATTCTAGTTTGCTTCCAAACCAAATGTTTAATTGAAGTATACATTTGAAGAGATGAGCTGAGTACTAAAAAGTAATCGTGAAATTTCAGGTTACAACATTTTCACAACCTATTGCCTTCAAGTTTTGATAGTTTGTCATAGCAAATTTATGGTTTTGAATTTTTTTAATAAAATAATATTTTGAATAATTGCATTTTCTACAGATGTGTAAATAATTATCATAAGATTTTTTTTTTCCTTACATTCTTTTTCCCAGCATTTTTAGTATGTAAAATAATAATAATAATAATAACCAAAATAAAGAATACATATTTAATTATAAATTACAATGTAATTTTAAAATAGAAACATTTTTACTGTTATGGAATTACACTGAACTTGAGTGATATTCATGCAAATATTTCAAAAATATTAAGCAGATCAAAATGTTTTTATTATATTTTTTGTTAACTTTTTCTTAATTAAATGATTGGTATATAAATATGACATTTACTTAAAATTGAAAATGCAGATTTAATAAATAAATATTTATTGATAGTTTTAAAAATATATATTTGCATATTTAGTCTGGTACTATTCAAGGTTCCTATTAACCAAGAAAGTCAAGAAAATCAATTTTGTTAGATTGTCTCTTAAATAATTCACAACCTTCCATTGTGCTGGTATTCCCCTTATGATGAATAATCAACAGTGCTCATATATTCTGATACCCGTTGGAAATATGCCAGAAATCAACAATGCTTAAACCAAAACGATAAAGAGGGAGGGGGTGTCAGATAAATAAAGAGATATGGTTATGGGGATGGATTAGCCACATTAAAAAAAAAGCTTCAAGAAAATGAGTTTTCTGAAATTGGTGGGAACCTTGAATGTATAAATAAATAAAAAAATAGAGGCCGTACTAAATTCCACATTGTTTATAATCTAATGCAAAAATTTGCTTTTTTAAGTATTATTTTCATTTTGACATAATAATTTTGCTCATTTTAAGTGTGCCATTTTTATCAGAAAAAAAAATTATCCATAAGATGTAGTCATAAGAGTCATGATTTAAGATTTGTTTGGAATATATAAATGATTTATTTCAAACTGATTCCATAATCTTTATTACTACTTTGAACATTGTTTAGTTTCTTTATATTACATTAAGAAGTTTGTAAAAAAAAATACCAGGGTGCTTTGTAAAAAAAAAAATAAAAAAAATAAGGAAGTTATGAAGTAATTTAGCCTCAATATCTGACTAGAATTGTAAAACCTTCAGCTTGAGACTGGAATTTTCAGTCTATTTTCTGTTTTTCAGACAAATTATACCCTGAAAATATTATTGTGAATAATTTTTATTATATGCTAATACTTGAGTTTTAATTTAAGGAATACTCAAAAAAAAAAAAAAAAAAAAAATACACATAAATTATTATTTGTTCTTTATTCAATCCAAAGTAATCCTTAAATTAAAAATGAAATATTATTTGAATAGAACAAAATGCATACTTTTATTAAATATGATACATATTGATAACTGGAAGACTATTTAAATTCAATGTTACAGTGAAGTTCAGCAGTTTTTGTTCTATCCCAAAGTATGTATCATTTGCATATCAGTGCCAATTCACTTGCTTACAAATTATAGATAGATACATACATATATTTTAAATGATTACTATATCTTTTGTTACACTGGCAGGTCATTCAGCTTGTTCACCTTTTTACATTAAATATCTATATTACTGTCTGAAATGTCCTGTACATTTTTCTAGGATTTCTGATACAGTTACTTATATCGATATATTTGAAATCTTAAGGGGCTGCATCATTTATATCTAAATTAATTGGATTTTTTTTTTTTTTTTTAAAGTCACAATCTGAATAGAAATATATCAGATAATGAGCAGAATTTAATTTAAATCAGTATTAAAACTTGCACCATTCTTATTCTGGAGCAAATTACCTAAAATTTAACCCTTCAAATACTAAAGACATATTAAACATCTATTTCTCTACACCAGCATAAATTTCACCACCAGAAATGGCTCACAATATTAGAACAATGAAAGATGCCTCTCAATAATTTTTGTAATAAAGATTTATTTCCAAATATATAGTTCCAAGTTTTAAACTGGGAAATGCAAAACAATAAGATATTCTATTATTTGGATACTAAATAGCAAAATATTAAATGGTATTTCACTCTTTAATGCTGTGTCATTTACATGTTGAGTCAAGTGCATTTCAAATCCTTATGTATCAGCAATTTCTACTAGATTTTGGTATATTTATTTATTTATTTACTTATTTATTTTTTCAAATTAAAAGTGGCAGCTATTTGTGAAGATTGACAATGCTATCTTTAATATTTAACTGCTATTATTTTTAATTATAATTTTATCCTAAAATACAAAATATTTACATGATATAGGTAACCCTAAAGTTCACTTATGAATCTTAAGGAAAAAGATAGCGAGCCAGAATGAATATTTGAACACCATGAAATTTTTCAGTGTTACTCTAGAACAGCTTTTTCATGCTTATTAGTACCCATCAGCCAGTTTTACTCAAAATTCATGAGCATACAAGACATCAGGAAAGCGTTAATATCAAAATTGGTTATCAGTGGTATCTCCCTCATTTGATTTCTATTTAGTTTGTGTGTGGTGGTAAAGATTTTTTTTAATGCCTTTTCTGTCAAGCTATTAACTGGCCACGGTTGTGATCTTTTATAGTTAATTAATTCCCCTGTCTCACTGTTTTTTTAAAACAGTGATAGGTTTATAAGCCACCCCCTTTTTTAATTTGTTAAGTAGTGGATAATTTCCATTGATAAATGAAGAGAACAAGCACAAAAGTAGCTTCTTACAGACTCACTGAAAATAACCCATGTTGTTGAATAAACATTTTGGTTTGCACTTGCTTTTTCTGTTTAATTCAGTTGTTGAATTTTGTTCTGGTTTGGACATATTAAAACCCGAAAAGATTATTTTTTATTATTTTTTTTTTTTTAAAGATAACAAATTTATCTATAAATGAACTTTAATAGATTTGGAAAAAAAAAAAAAAGATTGGATTGAAGGGGATGGTCCTTCATAATTGTAGTTACCACTGACTGATACATTTATTGAAATTTCAAAATTGAAATTTGTTGTAAGTGCCATTTCATATGTAATCATATTACTTTCAGGGTATTATCAAGAATTAAACATTTGCTAGGAAAAAAAACAAAAAAAAAAAAACAAACGAATAATTCTTTGAAGGCATTCATGAATTAGATGATAAGAGCTTTCAATGAATTAGTAATTAAAGCTATATGCTTTACCTAATCCATTTCTCAAATGTTACATTTTAGTAACATAGGCAATTTCTTGTAATCTCCTTGTTGAGTGGCATAAAATTCCATTTTGTTCATATTTTCTCTCCAAATATTAAGGATGTTGATGACATTACTATTTGTTTGGTTTTAAAGAACCATAAAATAGATATTGGTTTAATTCTTCAAATTAGGAAGTACAACATATTAAAATCATAATATAGAAGTATCTTCAGTAGACAGTTAAATATTGACTTTCCAGAAGCAAAATACAAAAAGTTTTTAATAACCCAAAAATTTGCTCTTTTTTTTTTTAATTATTAATATTTTTTTTTTTCAGTGGTGATTCACACTCACCAAAAGAAATATTCAATTTTAAATGCTAATTCAAGAGTGATGTAACTTAGATTAATTGAAATGAAGAATGTAAATAAATTATATCTGTAAATAATTATCCTAGTAGTTTTTAAGTAGGATGTGAATGAATATATTTTGCAGGTGTGCATTTAAATTTTGGTTAGTTGTTATTTTCGTGTTACACAAACCTAAAATAAACTGGAATTTTCAACTTTTGTTTGTTTGTTTGTTCGTTTTTTTTTTTGTTTTTTTTTTTTTTTTAAGTAAAAATGTTATTATAATATGAAAATTGTGATGGTTGTGTTATTTGTTTTTTCTTTTTTTTTTTATGTCAAAATATTGTGATCCAACTGTTATTCCAATATATATATATATATAAATAAATAAAGTATGTTATTTTGATAATACGTTTTCATTCCTTTATAAAAAATGCCTTACTTTCAAACTTTCATTCATGAACTATAAAATTCTTTTTTAAAATTAATACCTTGAAGTTAATTTAAAAACAACAAAAAAGTAAATTAAATTAACACTGAGCACAATTCAAAATTTATATTTTACCCGGGCTTCAAAATCTATCAACTTAAAAATGGACTACTACAATTATGAGAAAATATTTAAATATACAGTAAAACCTCGTTAAGTCGTCACTGCATTTAAATCGTCGTTTTCCTTTGGTCCCGACAAGGTCTCGTACACAATAATATAAAATAACCCTCCTTTACTCGTCACCCTCAAGAATGGCCAAAAACATCTTTCGTCTCCATTTTGCATGCCATCGTGTTGTCTTTGCAGCCCCGCCCCCTTCACTTTCAGAAAGCCAAGCCTTTACGGGGAATTTTCGACACGCCTGTCACTTCATTCCTTTCCTACCCCTTCGGATTCTTGGAATCTTGTTGCTAATCATTCAAAGCACACTTGAGTAAGCCCCGCTCTAAGGGCTATTTTTTCTCTTGCAATTTCGTGGTTCGATTAGGGAAACAAAAACTTACCTCGTCATCTTTTAAAGAAAAAAAAAAAAAGACTTAATTGCACTTTTTGAAAAATCAAATGTTTCGAAAACAGCTTTTGCCAAAGAACACCATATTCCCAGGACTACATTAAACGATATTCTTTCATCGAAAATAATTGAAGAAGCTGACTGCAAAGACAAAAGCAAGAGAATGAGGAAATCGAAGTTTGACGAGATCGAGGAGGTTTTAGTTCGATGGCTAAAACATGCAAGATAGCAAAATGTGCCGATTTCTGCCGTGATTCTCAAAGAAAAACCCCTGGAAATTGCTAAGGAGTTAAACATTGAAGATTTCGGCGGCAGCAATTGTTGGCTGGAACGTTTCAAAGACAGACATTGCCTTTCTTTAAAACGATTAAAATGTGGTAACTATAAAAAGTGGGTTTTTTTTTTTTTTTTTTTTTTACCACTCATTCATTTGCATGTATTGATTTCTGAAAATCAATCTTGTTTTTCTCACCGAATCCTACAGCAATTCATGAAAATACTGTATTTCAGGGTTTTTTTGTTTGTTTGTTTTTTTCAAAAATTCCCACTCCGCCTAAGTCATCAAAAATGTTTGGTCCCTTGAGTGACGACTTAACGAGGTTTTACTGTAATATATATTAGGGAGGAATTAAAATAAATATTGATATTTAAGTAACATGGAAAAGTTTAAGAAAAAAGAATAACATTTCCTTTAATATGTTTTGGCCTGTTCAAAATAGATCAAAGAAACATTAAATAATTTCAAACACACTCACACACAATTACAATATTGAAATAAGCAAGGATTAAAAAAAAATAATCACCCACATGATTTAGCTGCTGTTTTGGAAACATTTTGTATTAAACTTGTAACAGTCAAAATAAGAATGAAATATCTGAACATTGAATATTGGTTTTATATGACAATAATAGAATACAATTATTGTTGTTTGTGTCCACTAAATGACTTTCTTCTTACTCTAATCTTGCATCCCATCATTCTGGTTCTTTTCTAAGTGTTGTTGGAGCCTTACAGCAGCCACTTAAGAGTGAAGACTGATTCCTAGCAGCCAAATTAGTTATTTTGTAATTGTCTCTCCCCTATTGTAGGCCTAACCTAGATGCGTTTATTGGCAAAGTTTTATGTTTGATCCCATGGGCATCTCTAATGCTAATTTCTTCAAAAACTCACTCCTGGATTAATTCCAATTGAAACTAATAAGGTTACAACATGACCTAAGACTAATATTATTTGGAAAAATCGGCTGTAAGGCATCTTAATACTCCTGCCTTTATTAGGTTGGATCTCATTTCTAGTTTATGTGAGTTTTCACTTTTTATGCCAAAATAACATCATTAGCCTTCATCAAATTGTAATCTTGCTTCCAACAAAAGACTTATGGAAATATACACTGGTGGAAAATGAAGAATGAATAACCTGAACCATGGTCTCAGGAGAATGAAATTTTATTCACACATTCTATAGGTTGTACAAGATCATGCACACTGGGTAATACCTAAGTATAGAGGCTACAGTGTGTGTCAAAAGACCATGTCTGTACCCTGTGTACCCTCCTCCAGCAGCAATGCAGGCCTGCACACTCGCATGGAGACAATCTTAGAGATGCCGACTGTGATTCTATAAGATCCACAAATATTCCACTTGGTGGCACAGTTGGTGATGGTTTGTCGCTGGTATTGTAGATTGGGACAACGCCATCCAATCGAGTCCCACACATGCTCAATAGGGGAAAGGGCTGGCGATTGTGCTGGCCAGGGGAGTTGACGAACAAGGCCTTTGAGAGCTCGTAGGGTTGCACGAGCAGTGTATGGGTGGGCATTGAATGGCAACAAAATGGGTTGGATGATGGTCTGGATGTGCGTGCTCTGCTTAATATTCCCTGTAGGACAACCAGAGGCAGAAGATCATTGTAGGCTATGGCTCCCCACACCATGATGCCAGGCGTTGTTCCAGTGTGTCGCCGCCGTATACTCTGTGGCAGGTACTGTTCACCTGGTCAACCCCTCACACGCAAACGATCATCACTAGCATGGAGGCAGAACCTGCTCTCCTTTCTAAACACAATGCTGCACCATCCATCCCTCCAGGTGCTTCTTTTGCAACATCACTGGAGGTAGCCTCCATCATGGCGAGGCATGAGAGGAAGTCTGGCAAACGGCACCCGTGATCATAGCCCATCTTCCAGCAGATGGTTACGGATGGTCCTAACTGACACCCCTGGTGCGACACTGGACCTAATCTGTGCTGCAGTCGCCGTGTGATCTGTGATGGCTCGTATGATACGGCAGTTCTGATGTGCATTCGTTTGCCACTGCCGTTTGGAACCAAGCTGATGAGCATCTACACTTTCCTCAGACCACCGGCGGCAACACTGATGCACAGCAGACACTTCATGTCCAACGTATTGAGCGATTCTCCAGAACGACCATCCAGCCTCCTACAGACCTCACTCAAACTCCCTTAACTGCTTGCCTAGGCAGTTCTGGCATGTCTGCAACATTCACCACCACTTTGGTGCACAGTAATGTGCTGGAAACAGCCAACCACTCTTGTGGCAGATTAGCAACTGCTGATAGGGGCTCGGATTGTTCATGGCCAGTACTCGCTTCCTAATTCTTCCACAGAGCTGCGCTTTTGATCATTGCATTTACTGTCTTCTACCAGTATGACACACAAATATGGTGCTTCTCATTCATTTCCTTAGGAGTGTTCATTTTTCATTTTCCACCAGCATACTTATGCTATCCCTCAAACATTGCTTGTGTATTGTGAATTCCTTTTAGAATTTTTCCTCTGGTAGACACAAAAGTGCTAATTAATTTCTCAGTTTTCTTTTAACAATTTCATGGTATTGTCATATAAACTGTTCCTTACCAACCATTCCGTTAGGCTTCTGCTATATCATTCTGAATTGCAGTTTGCTTCTTCCTTATTGATTCAATATTCTTCTTCATATCTAATATTTAATATAAAGTACATTAGACTTCATAAAATACTCCTTCATTTATTTGGCAATATTTCGCAAAATTGTAATCATTTTGCTTTCTCAAGCCTCCTTTTTTTTAATTATATCAACAATAAGTCTGTCTACATTTATGACAACAAATAAGCATCAGTAATGATACATTAAGTTCTTTTTCATTATTACAGAATAAAGATAAACAATTTGCAAGAAACCTGTTCAATTTGGCAATGATACATTACTTAATTTTGAATTATTGTACTAATAATAACAAGTTGTTAAAGAAAGTATTATTGAATTTAATTATTGAAATTTGTCTTCCTCCCCCCTGATCCTATCCTGAAAATATGATAGGGTATTGGCATTCACCAATTCTGTAATAATGAAAAAGAACTTAATGTATCATACTGATGCTTATTTGTTGTCATAAATGTAGACAGACTTACTGTTGATATAATTAAAAAAAAAAAAAGGAGGCTTGAGAAAGCAAAATGATTACAATTTTGCGAAATATTGCCAAATAAATGAAGGAGTATTTTATGAAGTCTAATGTCGTTATTGACTTTTTTTTAACAGTATGATGTTGAAGTTATTTTTTGATCTCTCAAATTAGCTTAAGCACTTTTAAGAGAGACTTCTGATATTTTTTTGATCAGTAATATCCATCAATAGTTATTTTCATGTGAAGCAAAACACCCTTAATATCTGTTTTGATTTAGATCATTGCTTATGGTCTTTATTATTGGACTTAATTCCTTCTTTTATCTGTGCATAGTTGTGCCTGTCATTTGTTTAATTCCCACTCTTCATCAAATTCTCATGATATTTCAATTGGATGATTGTTGGCCTCTTTAGGGTAAGAATTTCAGTTGTTTCACTAAGTTTATCCGGCTTACAGTTTATCATTTTTTTTTCCAGTAGTTATTCATCCCTCCTGAGGCCCAGCATAGTTTTCTATACTAAATTTGTGGACTTTTTTTTTCCTTCTATATAGGAAAGGATGTTATTGGTTTTGGTTGGCATTCATAAAAATCTTCTAATATGCATCAGGGATAAAAAAAGAGTTACAATAAGAAATGCTTAGAATGTGACTAACTTGAAATGTTCATCTGTCCATTCATCTGTTATCAAACTAAAGCAAACTTGTATCTTAAGGATATTAAAATTAAGAAGGAAAGGAACTTAGAACGAATACTGAATTCTGGACATATCGGAACAACAAATATGGGACAAGGGCCAAGAATTGCCAAAATATACTGCTCAACATTGGATTTGACTCATCTAGAAGTTGACCAAATGAAGGTGAAATAATGAGAATCTCAGAATAAGAGGTGTATAATCATGATTTTAATTTTCAAAGCAGTATATCCATAGAAGCTCGAGCATATGACGACAGTCATTACCATGGCACTGCATGGAATGATACAGGCTTCTAATGGTATCTGAGACCACATAGCTGGTCCCATTATTTACTGGCCAAGGAGAGGCTTGCAACCATATCCAGTGAGGTCCTATACATACTCAGTGAACAGTAGATGTTTCTGGCCATGGAACATATGAAGGTCTTGGTAGATGTTAGTGGTATGTAGCCAAACATCATCATGCTGTAAAATGGCCCCAGGAAACCATTCAGAAAATGTTACAATAGGATATAAAACATGTATTGCCAGGTTGTCATCAGTCTTGTTATGTGTATCTGAGATGATCAACTATTATAACTAATGGTATCCTATATATGGATATGTGATTGGTGAGCAATAACTGCTCACAGGCAACAGCTGGATCCTTCTTGATGATTACCAGCAGCAAGGGGTAATTGGGGCCCGTCATGAAATACAATTTAGTGCCATCCCTGGCCACTCATTTTTACTACAACACCATTTTAGAAGATTGTAGCATTACCCTAATGTCAGTGCCAAATGACACAATGGCTGCCACCAGTTCAGATCTGCTTTTTCCAGTCCTTCTTTCACCATCAAAGTTTGATTAGAATATGCATAGTCACCACAACAACCTGTCGAATTCTCTGAGAAGTAGCTTGAGGCTCTGCAATTACTAGGCAGTGAATATGCTGACAATTTCATGTTGAATTCTCGTGACTTAACTGGTCCCACTGGTGAATGTGCCTTTGCATAAACACAAAAGTCAATCATATTAAATTATGAATCAGCAAGTCAAGCAAATAGCTTTACGTAACCCTATAATTGTGCCTTTATAAATGTGTCCAGCTGGTGATAGAATTGTTAAAAAGGTCTATAAGGCATCGTTGGTCCTTGGCTATGCTGTTGCAACTCCTCTTCTCAACACCATTGTTTTGTACATTTGGAGCATGAGGTATGATAGAGCTTCAGTGGCCCATGTTTGCCCTTTTATTTCTCGCATATCTTACAAGATTGGTTTCTTACTTGAATAATTAGCATCTCTTATCTCCCTGCATAGATCTTCCAATTTGGATGCCAATAAGATTGTTCCATTTAGATCGGCCACACACTGTTTTGATCATTGTATGTACAGCATAGTTCATTTAAGCTAATACTTCACAAAAATTGGCAGGAATGCACAATGTAAAGGAGGGATATCAAGTAAGTTCAGCTATGGGGTTCTTTAGTCAAATGACATCAACCGCTACGGAATTCCAGCATTGGATTCTTGTACTAAACATTGTGGTCCGTAACGGAATCTTTTGATAGAATTAGAGAGAGGAAATTTGAAAAGGAAAAAATATAATGTCAACATATATAGGACTGGTGGATAATACCAAAAAAAAAAAAAGCAGCAAAACAAAATCTCTACTTTAAAAAGATCTGCATTTTAAATATTTTTATTGGAGAACATTGCTGCATTATCTATTTCATGAAAGAAATTATCAGTAGATCATTAAATTTAGATCTTCACATTACATTTATAATTCATTTTTTTTTTTTTGCACCGACACTGGCCAACGAAGGACCACAGAACTAGCTCAACCTGAAAACGTCAGGGTGAGGCTAGGAAATTCAATAAGGTGGACGAGATGTACATCCAGTCAGAATAATCCTGAGATTGTAAGTCCCAGGGAGAAACGGACGAAACACAGACCGCTAAAACTTTTGATCACGCTTCCAATTTTTTTTTTTAGGAAATGGCTTCTTAATTACTTCAAGAGATACATATTCTTCTTGGCAATAGCAAATGAACAAACTATTCCAAAAATAAAAATAAAAAATATACGAAATATAAATTCACAAGAAACAACGACATATAGGTCTATTAGCTCTCGTAAAGCACAACTTTTATTTCTCTGGTCACCCAGATGGTGTTTTGTTTTTTGCGCCACCAGATGTCGTACTCGATCTCGGCGCTTTCCAATAGGTGTATTGGGAATCAAAGAGATCGGCTACGACCTCTGGCGGCGAAAAAAAACAAACGACTTAATGGGTGATCAGAAACTCGACAGTCAATTAATTTGCTATACAGGAATCAATACATCTCGTTGTTTCTTAAAAATTTATAAGTCAATTTTTTTTTTTTTTTTTTTTTTGAATACGTATTTTTGTGAATTTATGATTCCCAAGAAGAGTATAACCTTCAGGAAGTAATCCAGAAGCCGTTTCCTAAAGAAAATTGAAGCGAAATCGAAGCGGCGTGTGATTACAATGACTACAGAGAAGAAGCAGATTAAACAATGATTATTGTTTATAGATAAAAAAAAGATAGCTTATTTCAATAATCTATATATAAACTTACTAAATGATGATAAAAATTCATTTTCTAGTGTGCTCAAAAAAGAACCATAATGATTCGTTTGGATGCCTTCGCATTCTTTTGTAGATAAAACAAGCTTGTTTGAAATGTAAAGAAATGCATTGGCTTTTTCTTTTTTGTTTATTACTAATAATGAAGTATTTTCGACCAAAATAAATCCTTTTTTTTATTCTTCTTTTATCGAATTTGGCCAACTAGGGACCACGGAACTAGCTCAACCTGACAACGTCAGGGCGAGGCTAGTGAAATTCAAGAAAGGGGGGACGAGAATTATATCCCGTCCAGGATAACCCTGAGATTGTAAGTCGCAGGTGGGAAACGGACGAAACACAGAAGAAGAAAGAAACAGCCATGCCACCACCGGGATTCGAACCCGGGTGCTGGCGCATCGGCCACAACGGCAGCCCGCCGGCTAAACCGCACGGCCTCTTTTTTTTATTATTATTTTGACTTTTTTTTCCCTCTAATGATCCGGGGTCTTATAGTGAAGTTTTTATATTATTAAACACAAATTCTTCCAAACAAATTCTCCAAACGACGATATTTCGAAAGCTATATCAGCTTTCTTTCTCAAGCTCCAAATAAATAAAATAAAATAAACAGGGAAAAGATACCCAACATCATCTTCCCCACAACTCCAAACAGAAAAATAAAATTAATTTAAATATGTTTTATGAAACAAATATGAAAAAAAAAATAACGTGCTTCACGCTACACGAGACATTATTTCGCTGTAACAATGCTCAATTACAACGCTCCATATTTTAACAAAATTTAAAATTCACATCCACATCCATATTTTGAATTATCTTTGAATTTCAAGTCTGAATAATGAAATAATGCCTCGCGTACCATGAAGCACGTTATGTTTTTCATGTTTATTGTTAAATTAATTTTATTTTTCTGTTTGGAGTTGTAGGGAAGAAGATGTTCGGTATCTTTTCCCTGTTTATTTTATTTTATGTTATTTTTTGGAGCTTGAGAAAGAAAGCTGATATAGCTTTCGAAATATCGTCGTTTGGAGAATTTGTGTTTAATAAAGAAGTTTGAGTTATTCAAGATGAGTTGATGTATATTATTTTAAGTATCTAAATGAAACTTTGTCAGCCTCGTGGTCTGTTTGTAAAACTACTGATTTCTTGCATGAAATAATAATGCAGCATAAATATTTTTCATTAAAAATTATTTCTTTAAGAATTACTTTTACTATTAATATAAACTGTGTAAATAAGGGTTCAACAAAATAACCGAAACATTAAAAAAACAAAAAAACATCACAGTTAATAACAGTATTGTGCTTTCAAAAACATTTTTAACTTTTAACACATAGGAACGAAAAAATGAAAAAAAAATAAAAATACTTTTACAATAATAGTGAATAAATACTTTTAAAATGTTTAAAATAAAGATTTAATCAACTACTCCATTCAACATGGCTTTTCAAATACAAGACGAAAACAAGTAATCTAGGTTTCGAAATAACTTAACAATGATTCACATAGACTACTATTTACTTTAAATTCTTACAATCAAAATCATGAATGAAATGAATTATTATTATAATTTTTATAGCTTTAAGCTTCCGTAGGAAGAAAATGGATAAAACATAATAGGTTTAAAAATATACAGCCATTTTCTGAATCACATGTTTACGATTCGAGATCGTTTGCCTTTAAGAACTAAAGAACAAACACGAGTTCGTTATTCTGTATTTTATTAATACTATTTAGTTTTCCTCTGAATACAAGACATGGATGAAAATATACAAAAAACTGAAATAAAAACAAATTCATACCTTCAGCTGTTCACAAATGCAGTATTTCCTGCTTACCGAATTCCACAACTCAAAATCAAAAGACAAATGGACCAAAGGTAAAAACATTAAACGTTATATAAAAAAAAAAAAAAACTAAAAATATACAAATTTTAAAAGTAACCTCAGAGCCAAACAGGACAATTTCCATTTTTAATTATTTTTTTTCAAAATTAGTCTCTGAAGGTTGCATTCCTCCTCATTAAAGGGAAAAAAAAAATGTTCGCAATACAATGAAGAACTTTTTTTTTTCTTGTCTAGAGAGACCGTCGATCGATGATGAGTGGACTGCACTCAGATCATTCTTCAACTCTTCATGAAATTTCCTGCAAAAAAAAAACCCACAAACATTTATTTACATGGGCCAAATCAAACTTGGCCTTCATAAGAGTACAAGGAAAACTTACTTACAGATAGGTCCAGAATAGACGGAATCATATATCACAAAGGTGATAATCCTTCAGTCTTGTAGATAGCTTTAGGTGACTTCTACTTGCTGTCCTAGTAAAATAACGAGGATGAGCTTGTAATGGTTCAGTATCACATCTGTCTGCTGTAGATTCATCCAAATCCAAACTCGAATTATCTTTTTCTGATTCAATATATTCACTTTCACTAGAATTGACCACCGATTGGCAGGGATTTTCCATCTCGGTCTCCCTGACAGTTCTCCGTCTGGTTGCTTCGTATGATCGGACGCTGTTCTCAATAGAAAATGATTCATCAGATTCGGTAGAGCTGGAGGGAGGCAGGGTTCTCACGTCAATCCCTTTTTTTTCTTGGTTCCTTCCTTTTGATTATTGATTGGCATTTGTGGCTCAGTAATCTTCATCCTGCATCTATTTACAACAATAGGTTTATTAAGGGTTCCCAATTCTTCGATCCTAAAGTTGTGCTCGCCAGCCTGTTCTAAGATCCTATAAGGGCCCTTAAACTTCCGACTAAATGTGTTAGAGCGTTTTGGATCATTTTTAGCTAACTGAAGTAGGAAAAGATCACCAACCTTAAATTTATGCAGGTTCTTAATTCTGTTCTTATTTATACGACTATTTCTCTTACTACGGCAATTGTATGAGTTATTAGAAGCTAATTCCCTAGCTAAAAGCAACTTGTTCTCTTATTCCTTTATATAATCATCCGACAGATCATCAAAATTACAAGATTCATAATAGTTCATATTACTAGGAAGAACAGGATAGAACCCGTGCATAAGATAGAATGGCTGAAATTAGTTGCTTCATATTGGCTGCTATTACAAAGAGTACATTACAAATTGCAATTATTGGCCGTAATTCGATCCAATTACGGTAATCCTTATTTACATAGTGAGTTAACCCACATTTTATAGATTTGTTAAGTCGCTCAACTAATCCATTCGACACAGCATGGTAAGGGGTACAAGACAGTTTCTTAATGTGAAGACATTTACATAATTGTGCGAAAATTCCTGACATAAAGTTAGTCCCACGGTCAGTGATGATGGATTCGGAGCGTTCATACAAGAATATCTCAGAGCATAAGAGTCTTAGCTATAGTTTCAGCTCTCTGATTGCGAAGAGGAATTGCCCAACCATATCTGGTTAAGTGATCAATTACAGATAAGGCGAGAGTGTTCCCTCTTGAGGTTTTTGTGAGAGGACCAATAATATCAATAAACAACGTCTCCATAGGATAGAAAGCAGGAGGAAAATTCTCAATGTAATGCTTTTCGGTTTCTCCCTTACTAAATTGACAAGACAGACACGATGAAGAATTAAATCTCTCTTCATTGTCTTCCAATAATAGAGCCTACTCAAATTATTATAGCATTTGGTCCAACCAGAATGACCAGATAATCTATCCCCATGCAATTTTTGGAGAAAAGCACTTTGGAGAGAGCGAGGGACTATAATTTTTCAATCGTCCTTGCACTGAAATCTAAGTAACCCATCATTACCTAAATATAATTATTATGACTTTATTTATTCATTTCAGTTTCCATCACGAATTTAACTAATTCAGCATCATTTTTTTGGGCTGAAATCAATTCTGATAAGTTTACATCTATGCCTAATTTTTTATTTACAGCAGCTACATTAATTGCTCAATTAAAAGTGGACACCTGCCGTAGTGGAACAACCCATGCAAATTCGGGCAATAATTTGAATATATTCGTTAGAAAACTACATGATCATGTGTAGTTAGTCATTTGGTGTCTAACCACATGCTGAGGTAAAATGCCACCATTAAAGCAGCTGAGCGATTTTCAACGTGGAGTAGTCATACGCTACCACATTAGTGGCCAGAGTGTGCGAGCCATAGGAGCAACACTGAACCTGCCAAAGTCAACCGTGGCTCCTATTATCACGAAGTGGAAACGTGAACGAGTGGAAATCACGACGTCATGGACGTGGCCGAGCCCACATGCTGACTGACAGAAAGGGCCCTGAAGCGGTTGGTATAGAGAATAGTGCTGTTCCAGCAGAACAACGGTGGCAGGACTTCCAGCAGGCAACGGGAACAACTGTCAGTACCATGACGATTCGTCGGGAGCTCCATGCCTTAGGGTATACCGGTCGGGCTGCTGCCCACAAGCCTAACATCACCCTTGTAAACGCCCAGCGACGTGTGGCCTGGTGTAAAGAGCAACGGTCTTGGTCGATGGACCGCTGGAAGAGCATTATGTGGAGCTACGAATCACGCTTCACATTCTATCGATCGGATGGGCACGTTTGCTAGGGGAGCTTCTGTTACCTGAGTGTGTCATCCCAACAGTTAAGTTTGGCAGCAGTGGTGTGATGGTATGGTCGTGTTTCTCCTGGATTGGACGTGGTCCGTTGGTTGTGATCGAGGGGAACATGGCATCCACACAGTATCTGGACGTTCTAGACAATTCCATGCTTCCTATGTTGTGGTCGCAGTTCGGTGAAGGGCCATTTGTGTTCCAGCATGACAATGCGCCGTGCCATAAGGCCCGTGTTGTCAGCGCCTGGTTTCCAGAGAATAATGTTCAGGAACTTCAGTGGCCCGTCCAGAGTCCGGACCTCAACCCTATTGAACATCTGTGGGATGAATTAAAGCACCGGATTCGTGCGTGTCCGATGCGACCGCAAACACGCATCCAACTTGTGCAGGCTTTGAAGGAGGAGTGGGCAAAAATACCGGTTGCTTGCTATCAGAAACTGGTGGAGAGCATGCCACGGCGTATGGATGCTGTGCTTAGGGCAAAAGGTCACCGTACATGCTATTAGACACGCTGTAAATAAAGCGTCTATTCCATACCACAGGTGTCCACTTTCAATTGAGCAGTCAGTGTATACGAGATAAGAAATCGGCCACAATATTTTTCTTTCCACTGATATGTTTTGGGACAATGTTATATTCTTGAATTCTAAGACTCTAAGATTTTAAAAGGCCTATTCTCATTTCCAGAATATAGTACAAATTGAAGAGGCTTATGGTCAGAATATAGAATGATTTCTCTACCCCAAAGCATATTATGAGCCTTTCGCAAACAGTAAATTATAGCTAGAGCTAACTTTTCAATTGTGGAATAGTTGATTCGGTTTTACTCAATTTTCTGGATATAAACATAAGAGGAACACGTTCCCCTTCTATCTCTTGTTCGATAACTCCACCTATACAGTTTTGGGATGCATCACATGACACAATGAACGGTTTTTCAAAATCAGGATGCCTCAGACACGTTTCTTCCGTGAGAGCTTCCTTTAGTTTATCAAAGGCTATTTGGTGAGCATTTTCCCATCTAAATTTCTTGCCTTTTTTTTTTTATTTGTTAAATCATACAGTTCTGATCCTAACATATTGCAATTTGGGATAAATCTCCTATAGTAACTAACTAAATCTAGAAAACTTCTCAACTTCCTAATGTTGGTAGATGGCGGTACATTTTTAAATTCAATTACCTTATCCTTCAGAGGGTAGATTCCACTACTATTTATCTTGTGCTTAAATATTTCACTTCTGATTTGAAGAATACACCTACTGGGTTTCATCGACAAATTTAGAAGTTTGATGCCCAAGTGCACCAAACTTCAATTAAATTTGATGGCTGCATTGTGGACGTAGCTAAAATTAGTGGGGGGTGTTTCTCCAGAAAAAGTTTAGCCTTTGTTTAAAAATTGTATGAAAGGAAACAAACATGTCTAAAAAGAAATTTATCAGGTTTCTGAATAAATTTTCTTTTTATACATGATTGTTTCCTTTCACACAATTTTAAAACAAAGGCTAAAATTTTTCTGGAGAAACACCCCCACTAATTTTAGCTACGTCCACAATGCAGCCATCAAAGTTAATTGAAGTTTGGTGCACTTGGGCATCAATCTATTAAAAACATCATTTAAGTGGTCTGTGTGTTCCTGCTCGGATGTAGAATATACTAAAATATCATCGTGGAAAGCTAAAACATATTTCCCTATGATTCCATTTATGAATCAGCAAAAATTTGAGTTAAAATACTTTGGATTAATATGTTGTCTTTACTAAATTCACTAGCAGTGCGATATTGAACTAAAAAATTTAGGCAATAGTCTTTAGTGTCTTCATTGTTTTCTTGTTTTAAGCTTAAAAGTTCCCTGCGTCTATTTTTCTGCTGTGTTTAAGCCCGCAAGTTTTTCTAATAATAGTTCAAAAATCTTATTTACGGAGGTGTCTCTATGCACTTCAACTAAATGACCGACTGCCGATAATACTTTATCTCTTAGTTTGCTCACTACTAACCTGACTTCGCTCTATTCTCTTATGTGGCTTTCATCTAAAGCCCCGCGAACACCATGCAATTTTTCAGCATCTTAGTCGTCCGATTTTGACGTCACGAGTTGATATAGACAGTTTTGAGCCCGTTTATATGCAACTTGACTGCAACTTTTGTCATCCGAGTCGAGTTGTTTCTACACCTGCAACTCGAAAAATTGCATCGAAGTCGCTGGGAATTACCCAATTACAGGGCAGCGTTGGAATACGTCAGATGTGACGTCACGTCCATGGAAGAAATGGCGTCGAAAATGATATTCGCCGATTCGATACGAAGACATGCTCGTACTCAATGAATATCAAGAGTATTGCGAGTTTCTTTCATGCATAAATAGAGTTTATACTGAAATGCAGAAATTGTATGCGGCAGAATTTATCAGAGAGGTTTCAAAACCTCGATTTTTTTTCGGATTTGGGAAACGCATTGCATTATGGGATTCCTTCTATCACCGCCGACTTCATGTCGAGTTGCATGGTGTTCGGGGTTTAACAAAAGTTTATATCAACTCGTGACGTCAAAATCGGACGACTAAGTTGCTGAAAAATTGCATGTTGTTCGCGGGGCTTAATAGCTTCTTTTGTCGCAGTTGAAGCCTTAGAAGTTGTTAGAACAATGGGTTCCTCCTTACCATTGAAGTGAGGAATTAGTCTTGCCAGATCCGAACACCTTTTTTCCTCTGAGTATCTTGATCCTTCATCTATATTCGCCGAATTTACTGAATCACTATTTGCTTCTTGATCAGTCATCTTAAAGCAATTTCTATAGGATTTCTATTTTAAAACAGTAAAAAAAAAAAAAAAACAGAATAGAAATTACAACAACATTTAACAACATTTAAAAGAAAAAAAGTAATTTTCTAGCAAGTGGACCTAACTTTGCCAGCCACAATTTAAAAACAAAGCTACACTGATGTATCCATTTTCGTACCCCACGTGTCGGGCGCCATTGTAACTTCTCGAGTTGTTTCTATGAAACACAGAAGCCTTTAATAAATAAAATACTAGGAAATTTTGGGCAAATGGATAATAATTAAAATTTTACTAGAAAAAAATGAAACTACTTCATGAATAACGGTATAATAAGAGAAAACTTGGTTCTGAAGGTTTCAATTAAAAAAAAAATGTGAGAGCGCTTATATTCAGGTAATATACCGATACAGCTTAAAATTGCGATTGCGGTTCACCTGTGTATTTTAGGACTATATTCAAGATGGCGGACAGGTTTGAAAGGTTGAAAATTGTTAGGAAATTTACCAATACATACATCCTGCAGCTGAGCAGACCTAATCTAACCTAACCTACAGCTAATTGTAGTAAACGATTCGGTCCTACGGACCTCATTAGCATGAAAGTTGTTTTGAAGGCCGTACCAGAGTGGTGTATTGCTCCGCGCGATGACTTACGAGGTGAACCGTAAAAGCAATTTTAACCCCGATACCTACTAAAAAAATCTTTAATAATGGTCCGATGGCGAGTCGAATCTTTTTTGGCGCCCCCCCCCCTCCCCTACCCCGGAAGCCGTAGCTCTACCCTTGGACCGGCACTGTGTATTGTACATTACTGTATAGTATTGCTAAAAAGACTTAAGAACAGGATGTAACAATAACAAAAAATTACAGTAAAAAGCAGAATGCTGTAGCTTGTTGGGATTTAAAATTAAAAAAATATGAGCCAAAAATAAAATGGCAGGTTCCCCTTCCACTCCACGTATGGGAACAGATATCTGGCGGCAACCGGGTAGGGTGACTGATCTTGGCCCACTCGCTCAGTGGTGGGGGGACAGTGTGCGGCTGTCATAGCTAGCGCACTCGCTCACTGACACACAGTTCAATAATGGACGACCGTCAAACGACAGTATTACTGCCATATCCCTCCCTAGTTTTGACAATGATTTCGGATAATCCGAATTTTTTCCAATCCAAACAGGTCTCGGTCCCAATTAGTTCGGATTGGCGGGGTTCTACTGTACTCAACTTGTTTAGAGAAAAGTACTGTAATACTGTATTTAAAATATAAATTCGATGTTTTCGCTTCTGTTATGTTCAGAGATCCCCTAAACATTGTTTAATACAATATTATAATATTGATAAATTAATATTCAATTAAAGTTAAGATTGATTTATTAATAATTAAATTAATTCATTAATTGTTTAATTAATTATTGCAATGATTTTCAAACACCCCCCCCCCCCCCACTCATGAAGTTCCGACGCTCCTGAGCGAGTCACTGGCGTACCGAGGAAGAGGTTGGTAGGGTTCAGAATCCCCACCCCACCCGAGAAAGAACACAGCGTTTTATTTTTACTAGGAAGACCCGTGAAATATTAAGGGAAGTAAAACAAATTCCACATTTTTGAACTACCGTGAAATTTTTGAAAAAAACAGGATTGTTATAAGCTCATTTTTTAAAAGCCATGACTTCCGTAATAGCCCACATATAGTTTGAAAGAGTAAGCCAAATTTTGTTAAAAAAAAAAAAAAAAAAAAAAAAATTGATTTACCAGTTTCAACAATTTAACAATAACGAATGTCCAACAGCCAATACGAATCATCCTTCCTGGGCAACAATGACAGCACGTATTCCCCTACTGTTGAGTATTGAGCAAGCGGCTATCCCAGAGTTCAATGGGGTAACAGCCGAAGCTGTGGAATTATGTAAAAACCGAGGTTTTACGAACTCTGATAAATTTTGACGCATGAACTTCATACATTTCAGTGTAAACTTCATTTGTGTGGAAGAAAATCTCAATACGCGGATAATAATTGTGTAATCGCGCGCCGTCGTGCTGAAGTGGAGCGAATACTGGAGCGCCATGTTTACAAATGGACGTGACGTCACGACTGACGTGTTCCAACGCTGCACGGTGATTGGTTATTTCTCCGACTCTGCTTAAAAATATCCGTACAATTACTGCCTATTAATAGTATGATTTTTTGGTTGAGTGACTACGACGACCATCATAACCTCTCCCATTCCAAAATCCTTGGTATGCGTATGGTGTGAGTGATGTTCCCACCGTCGGGACCTTATCTCTGCAAAACTTGTGTTTTTTTAGCAATTTTTTTTTAATAAAGAAAGCAATTTATATAAAAAAAATATAAATTTATGGTGAAACCGGAGATTACGCTACCAGGCTGTTTTGGACTACGGTCGAGTTTTGACAAGATAATAATAGTGCCTTGGCACTACTTTTAAGATATACATTTTAGTTTTTCAATTAATTAGTGAAAAGCAGAATGAGATTTGCAGGTAAGCTTATTTAAAAATGGTTTTGCACGATCTTTTACTAGAAAAACTAACCCTCAAACTGGCCAACTGCGATTTGAGATAACAATATGAAGCATCATGTATCCTTGCGCGGATGTATCCTTACGAAGACTGTGATTGGCAGGTACCGTATTCTCCTGTTTAGCCAAATTTATTTATTTTGAGATGTATTAAATGTCCCTAACATCAATAAAAAGGGAAAGAGGCGCAGTTAAAAGCGTAACTAAATAATTTTTCGGGGGGGGGGGGGGGCAGGCCCTTTGTATTCGAAATGCAAAGTAGATAGGAAATCCCATTTTGTCACATGTACGCATTAAAGAATGTGTCTTGAAAAGACAAACTAC
>JAFIDM010009631.1:83323407-83335692 GCA_023159025.1 Thereuonema tuberculata | reverse complement strand
ATACATATCACCACACCATTCACAAATTATATCAATATTTAAAATATAAAATAATTACACTAATACAGTCCGTTTATGAATGGCAGAGCTACCAGTTCGCGACGATTTTACTCCGCAGAGGTGTGATACGCTGAGATGGATACTTTCCTAAGAAATTCTTTTGGACATTTTCGCTTTTAAGAAAAAAAATAACGAGGAGCATTTTTGCAATAGTATTTATTCTTTCCATAATTCTTTCCCAAAAAGCGCAAATAGAACGCAGCTGTACTAGTAAACTAACACTGATATAAAGTAACCATCCCATCTTCTTCGCCCCTACTTGGAAGAAATCGCAGGAGACCTGACGCATGCGCAAAAGCGCTGAAGGCTCTCGGAAACGAAAACGGACTGTATGTATTTTTCCCTGGGGTGGGCCACTGCCATTCTGGGAGAGGGTCCACCCTGGTTCCCCCCTAGTTATGCCTTTGGGCGCAGTCAGAACTACTTCGTACCAGGCGCCGAATACAGTTGCTTCTGCGCTAGAGCTGACACATGCATTATTGCGAAGCTGTTATCACTCGGAAGTCAACAAATTGCAGTGTTTCTAAGATTTATATTAGCTTACCACACCTGGATAACGCCAATATCACTGTTTACAAAAAGTAATAAAACTTTGTATTTTGATTGGTTGTGACGTCAGACAAGTTTTTGGTTTGTTCGTAATCCATTGGTGGATTTCATCAAGGCGGCTACTTCAGAAGCATAATGTTTCTGATCTTTTCTCCGTAATTTTGAGCATTTAAAATGAATAGACTTTCTCTTATTCCTTTTGAGATTTGATACGTGTTTCAGAATATAGAATTTCGTCGACGTTGATTTACTTAACTGAAATGATTCCTTTATCTTTCTATTTGTTCCTCGCAGCATTCATCGGTTGCCACATCGAACTCGAAGGTTTTGAAATTAATACAACACACTATTATACTCATGATGAAACCGTGTCCACTTTGAATTATTTTGCAGAGAAGTTTCCGCATTTAGCATCAGTCTACAGTATAGGTCAAAGTGTTCAAAAACGAGATTTAGTGGTGATGAAGCTTTCCACCGATAAGTCCGAAAGGACTTTATTAAAACCTATGGTTAAGTTTATAGGCAAGATTCATGGTAATGAACCAGTTGGTGGAAATTTAATAATATTTTTGATCGATTATCTACTGAAAAAATTTGAAACTAATCCTAGAATAAAGCGATTAATTAGTTCAACAGAACTGCATTTTTTGCCCGCTATGAATCCAGATGGTTTTACAAAAGCGAAAGAAAGAGATTGTGTGCGTGCCGGAGAAGAGTCGGGACGATCAAACGCCAATAATTTTGATCTGAATCGGAATTTTCCTGATTATTATGGTTTAAGAGATCCAAATTACAAAAGTCAACCGAGACAACCAGAAACAGCAGCAATAATGAAATGGGTTGTTGAAAATCCTTTTGTTTTGTCGGCATGTTTCCACGGCGGTGCAATTGTTGCATCATATCCAACTGACAATTGTGACAACCAAGGCCAGCTTACTAGCAAAAAATGTTTAAGTCCTGATAATGAAATAGCTGAACATTTGGCTGTAACGTATGCGAGTAGACATGAACTTATGGATTCTGAAACAAGATGCGATTATAGTGACAAAGTATTTCAAAAAGGAATAGTAAATGGTGCAGAATGGTACATTCTAGTTGGTAATTATCATTCAGATATTTTTCCGCAATTAATATACTTTTTCAATTGAAAATAGAATGAATAGTATGCCTAAGTTATCAGTATACCATTATTTCCTAAACTTTTGTTTATAAAGAAACCCAGCCAGCAATACTATGAAAAACTTTAAAACTCAGATAATAGAAGACCCTTTTCAATAAAATTCTAGGTTTCTGTGCCGATGGCAAAGAACCAAGATTTGAAAGGCATTTTTTTTTTTTCACATTAATTTCAATTCAAGTTAGCTTACATTGTACGGTATCGATAAATATTCCTAAAATTCCAGTGGAACTGTGGTTCAGATCCAGACTAAACTTACAGGGAAACTGATTCTAGACATCAATTCAATTTAACCAATATTCTATTTTTATTTTTTTTAATGAAATAAAATATTTATGTCACTGCCTAAGTGGTCTGTTTTGCAAAGTTGGCAGTAACCATAAAAAGGTCAGTGTTTATATCTTATGTAAACTGTAGATACTTTTTTCACTTCCAGCCTGTCCAAAGGTAGAAAATTCACTTGCCTTAATGTGGCCCCTTACCCTGCTTCTTTCAAGTTTTTCTTTGTCCATCTACCCAACTTACAAATGTATTGGGAAAGTAAAATAAAATGTTTCCTTTCTTTTTACATTATATTTTCCAGTGTAGACTTGGGAGGAAGTCAGATTAATAAGCTTCTGCAATGCAGTTACATTGTCTTTCCATTCTATCAAAATTGCTGGGTTCTTTACTCTACATGTTAGCAATTACCAGACTAAAGAGGAAGTTTATGTAAATCCATGTTTTTATAGAAAATTCATATCAATGTAGAATTCAGATTTCTTTAATGAATAGGTGTCTGTAAAGCAAAATGCACAATATTTTAATATTTTACATTTTTAAAATTTTTTTAAAGTTTTTGATGAATAAGTCTATAATTCTGTTTATTTGGCATATCATAATTCATATTTTATCGTTTTTCTTTCAAATATCTGAAAGAAAAATTTGATTCTTCTGCATTTGATGGATGCTGCACCAAATGTGTGAAGAGCTTAGATAAACATTGCAGGTATTAGCGGCCCTAGGTTATAGCTTGCCTGTAAAACATAGGGGACCACTCTTGCTTTTATGCTTGCTGGATGTCATACTGTAGTGGCCAAACAGTTAGAGATATTAGAATGAAACCTTCACCATTGTGTTCAGCATCAAAAAGTAGGTGACCACGTCCAAAAAAAATCAGACCTCTAGGACCACTCTTTGACCAGATGTGGGGAGGTCAAAAGTCGGTGCTTCAATATGTTTTTCTGTTATCATATCTCAGCAACCATTTGTCTGGCAAAAACGTGACCACCACCAATGTGTTCAGAAGGGTCGATATTGAGGGGACGTCTCGCCGTTTTCCTCTCTATAGGAAGCGACCACTTTTGACCCCCCAACTTCCGGTTTGCTGTAAGTGTCGATTAGGTTCATTGTAAATGCTGTGCTGGTTAGATTCACTCTACTTTTGTTTATGAAATTGTGCATATTATAGGACCGCTTTGCTTTTGACACTGTCTAAAAGCATTAATTATCTTGTTTCTTGATAGTGAAATTGGTCCACCTAGAAGAAATGAGCCAAAAATTACTAGAAACAAAGAATAAGAGATGGATGATGTATGATTTAATTTTTAAGATAGCTTGTCATTTGGTAAACTTTCAGGACATGATCACAGGACAGCAGCATGTGAACACCACGTTGTGCATACCATCAGACAGATGATGTGATGAGCAATAAACCTCTCTAATAATTAGTGTTCCATGTTACATCGGATAAACAGTGTTTACCTAGTATCATAATTCAGAAACATTCTGGTATGACTGAGGAGAAGCATCATCCAGAGAGGTCCAATACATGCTTCATGGATGATATGGAACTGTAAATTTCATTTGGCCATGGAAACGTTTTGGACCCCTAATAGGCACAATCTGAAAATGTGTGCAGTTTGAAGCTCAGATGTATCGTATTGGAAAAAAAACAACCCTTAGAAATGTCAATCACATGAGCTTTAAAACATATCTTTGTATCACTTTGTTGTTACTATGCCTATTCTGTATGAGAAGTGATTAGCTGTTAAAACTAATGGCACCCATATGAGGATGTCTAGTTTGTGAACAGTGTACTTCCCTTGGACAATACCTAGATCCTTCATATGGCCATGTTGTCACCAGATTCTCATTCAACAATTGTCAGCATCAAGCCAGAATCAGGACTCGTCACTGAACACAACATGATGCTATTCCTGCTATCATGTAGCTCTACTACAACATCACTTTAGTTGATCTCTCTGTAACTCGTATGATCAATTGATAATTGATTCAAAGCCTGCTGTGAGCGTAGACTTGTGTATGTGTATCTTTGGTTCACTCTCTTGAGTCATGATGGGGATGTTGACAGTTGCTTCTCTAACCCTTTGAATGTAGTAGGTTGTGACTTCACAATTGCCTGGTGAGAAATATTCTGATCAGTTTGTGATGACATCAGCCTGACTGTATCGATCCTGCTACAATTACTGGTGGTGCCTGACTGCAACCACTGTTACCATGATGTCCAAATATTCTATCTTCCCTATAGAAATCGACTGTGATTCAACAAGTCTACTAATCAACTTTACATAGGCCTATAATCCTGCCCCTCGCTCATCCAGGTGATGACAGTGTTCGCAGTGAGGTCTAGGAGGCATTTTTTGGATATGCTATAGCAATCCTCAACATTCTGTTACCGAACTTTGTTTCAAACGACCAGTGGTCTCTTTGATGTCTTGAACATCTCATATGATTAGTTTCATACTTGAATGATTTGCATGTTACTCCTGCTTGCAAACATCTTCCAATTTTCTGGCCGATATGCTTGCTTCTTCTGGGTGGGGCAGTTTCAGTGTCAGGTAGTTTATTTTATCCAGCAATGGCATATGTCACTTCTTTGATGAACTGTTTCAAAAGAGATTGACATTATTATTGTAAGGAGAAATGATATGTTCAGCCAGTACAAAAAATGTCTTCCTGAAATCATCTCAATACTTTGGCTAAGACTGGTGATATGCTGAGGTAATTGAATACAAGCTGCATGTTTCTATCATTCTCATTTTTGTGTGCTGGGAAAGAGATAGTTTTAAATTATTCCAGCATATTAAAATCTATTTTGGGTTATTTTGATATATAGCTATCATGTATTTAGATTATTGATTCCATTGATGATGAAGGAGTTGTCTGTGTACAGTAGACATAAATGTCTGTTATCAAAGAGAGTGCTGGTTTCTTTTCAGTTAAAAACCACAGATAGATTACTTACATGGTGTTTACCATTGATGAGGTCTCTGAACACCAGTACAACAATCTCCTTCGTAAGTACCAAGAGAAATTTAAAAAGAAGGTGGTCATCATGATTTCTGAAATCCTGGAGAAAAAATGCTGGTTCAAACAACTTGTTTGTAATGTGCCAGTATTTTTGCAGGAAAGGAAAAGATCTTCCTGTGATAAAAAATTCTTAAAATATTTAGATGTGATCCCATAATGACATGTGGTTCTGAATATAATTTGTTAGCCTTCAGACTGACTTTATCAGAAAAATGCCATTTTCAGAAGAAATTGAGAAAACTTTAGTGCCAATACTAAATGAAACCCCTCTTGGCGCAGCTTAGCCATAGCTACTTTTGTGCCATTAAAAGCCAATCAACCAACCATACTAGATGAACTATGCATTGTGAATTCCCACAAAATAATTGTTGAAATAATTTAAGATAAATCTTAATCTTAAAATATTTTTCAGACAAAATAAATTTAACTTACTGCATTATTAATTAATTGTAATAAATAGAGATATAAATAATATTTATATGTAGAAGTTAGTAACCTTATCCTGAAAACTATGAGAGAGACAGAAAAAAAATAAATGAGAAAGTTGTAGAGCATCACCGAATTAGTAGGAAATGACATTTTACAGAAAATAATCGTGCAAATTGAAGATGGAGACATGCTAAGGTTAGGCTGTCGGAATGGTTAGGCTGTGAGAGCTTGACAGCCACAATCCTGGCGAAGATGCAACAGGAAGTTCTTTCCCCCATACAAATGTGTATTGCAGTAGGCAGGGGACATATTGAACAAGCTCTACATTAAACTGTAGGTTATGTACATATCATTTTTGCATTAAATGACATTCCGAAAACTTAGCATCTCCCACCTTTTATTTGCATGATTCTTTTCTTTAAAATGCCATTTCCTACTAATTCGGTAATGCTCTACAACTTTATCATTTATTTTTTTTCTGTATCTCTCATAGTTTCTGAGATAGGGTTATTAATTTCCACATTTTGCCACTAGGGGCACTGCTGTCATTCTGATCTGATAGCACATTGTGGCTTTCCTATACCAAAATCTAACTCTAGCTATCTTCGTTCAAAAGTTATTTGGGTGACTTAGGACGTTCCTAAGAGCCTCGTGTATGCAATACCTATCGATACAGTTGATTAACTGTGTCAACGAATTGTCGAAGCCTGCATCTGGCATTTTTGAATGAGTGCAGCAGTCACTTCCCTGGCGATGCCATTATTGTGTAGAACAAGAGGGCCATCACTTTGAACATCTTCTCTAATGCACAACACTCCAAATAGGCAGGTGGCAATGGCCCCTTCCATGAATGATTGTCTACCAGCCATAACACTAAAATGACTGTAGTGCCGTATCAGTGCAAGAGCGGACACACATTACTTAATGAAAACTATTTGTGTTCCTACCCTATATCTACCATATTCTTCCATAACATAAGTTCGGAAACACCTGTATATATATATACATACAGGGAGGGTCAAAATTTCCAATCATAAGAGAAATTAATTTTTTATTTTTTTAGATAACCTTCTAGAATTTGTTTTTGGCAGAGGCATATTCAATTCTTTTTCAAAGTAATGAACATCATGTAGAGCATATTTATGAATAAAATCATTTTGTCAGACAAGTTTTTATTTACTCCTATGTATGGAGACCACCTAACATATATATATACATATATATATATACACACATTCCCACACATATATATTTCCCTGCCACAAGCTGGGAGTTAATACAACACATACTTTTGAGATTAGGATTTTTGATTGCATATTTTGGCAATTTTTAATGCATAATTATATTAAGATTTTGAGGATTTTCATATTTTCCTTCCTCAGTCTGGTAATTACTAATTAGTAACATTCAGGAAACCAATATACACTGACAAGCAAAAAAAATCGACTCGAACATTCATATTTTCATTTGCTGCCTATTATTTCAGAAATTAAATTAGTTTATATGACAATGTATATATCATTTGAAAGCATAAATATAAAGTTCATTTTCCAGTGGTATCATAAGGAATCAGTATACAACAAAATTTTCTTTACTATAGGAACTAGAACAGAAAACAGGAAAACATGTTGAAAACGGAACAATGAAATGGAAAAGGTTTGCTTGAAAAGAAAAGCCCAAATACTGTAAAAAGAAACAAAATTTATTGTAATCAGTATTTGGTGTTACCAACCCTATCTCTTATAATGGCTTCTATATGGTCTGTCATCGATTGTATTAATTTCTGCACCATTTCTTGTGGAATGGCTGCCCGCTCCTCTACCATGGCTGCCTGGAGTTCAGTGATGGTGCTAGGAGCAAGACTTCTGGCTCAAACCTTTCTCTTCGCTCATCCCACATGTGCTCAATGGGATTTAAGTCTGGGGCTGTGCGGAGACCAGTCCATGGTGGGCATGCAAAACTCATCCGCATACTGTCGTATGTACCTTGAAACATATTGTCTTGTGTTAGCATGAAGTCCTGATTGACAGACTCTGCATATGGGAACACATAGTCGCCTAAGATATCCCAGAAGTAGTCATCTGCTGTCAAACCACCTTTTCGGCGACCACCAGCTAAGATAACGAGGTCTGTTTTCACCTCAAAGGAAATCCCAGCCCACACCACGCAGGATCTGCTGCCATAGCTCACTTGTTCTGAGATACAGCATTGTGTATAATGTTCTCTAGGCCTCCTTATACCGGAGCTCTTCTGTTGCTGCCATGCAAGCACATTCTGCTTTAATCGGAAAACTAAATGTTGCTCCATTGCTCTAAACTCCAATTGACGTGATTGCGAGCAAATTGAAGATGGGCTGCTGTCAAGAGGGGCCCAGTAGCAGGCCTCATCGGTGTCAGGTCACCATTCTTCAATTGTCTTCCGACTATCCACTCACCGACATCCATCCCCTGTGCTTGTCACAGTTCTTGTTGGATGTTAATTCCAGTAAGGTGGGGATTTCGGAGTGAAGTTGAGACAATGAAGCAATCGTCTGTGCGATGTAGACTGCAGTCTGCCTGATCGTGGTGTCCTATCAAAGGAACCAGTCACCCGATACCTTCAATATACTTGTGATATGGCACACTGGCTTAGGTTCAATTAGCAACAGGTCACTAGGTGTGCCCCTCTTCCAACAAGGCACAACTCGAGCTGCTTCTTCAGGCGTGGTGTCCATTTCGTGAGTGAATATTGCAACTTAATTAAAGGAGATGTGTGCTTATCAACTTCTGAAATGTTAGTAATTTTTAGAACACATTAATTTTATAGGCAATGAATGTGTGCACACCCATACATGATATTGCAAGCATTTGACAGCGTTGTTGAGAATAGGCCTGATATCACATTGCAGTATTGTTGGATATTGACTTTTGACCATTTGAAAGCTTATTTTCTACGATTTCATACGATGTGTAAATATCCGCTACACATACATTTCTCTTTGACATAATTGACAGCAAATGCAAATGCTACCGTTGAGTCAATTTTTTTGCTCGTCAGTGTAGTAGTATCATAGATAGTTAAAATTTAGAAGATTTATAGTAGATAAAGTATAAGAAAGTTTTATGTAATAACATAGATTAATCTTTTCTAAATCCAGAGAATTTATTAGTAATATATTAGTAATATATGTATGGTGTTCCAGGAGGAAAGGTTAATATTTTGGAAGGTGATAATATCAGTCATTTAAGCAAAAAAGCTCATATGAACGATTGTCCTATTCCGAATGGTTTCCGAGACAGAGCTATTTGAATGTACAGTTTAAAAGTTTTGATAAGAAAGAGAGATTACATACTGTTCTAATATTTACTGTTCAAGTGACATTTATTACTGCTTATAATAAATTTTCAAAACTTCTACCGTAAACATAAATGCACTTTGCAACTCTTGTGACAATATGTTGAGTTGCTTGTCTGAATGTATGTTGACCTTCTTATTCAATAACAACCATTATGTAACCGAGAAGTTTGTCTCAAGTTTCCACACTTCTGTACACTTCTTTTTGACCAATTCCATAAAAACAAATTTAATAGGGGGTTTAATAGTACTGCCATGACCGTTTCACTGATTAAGGAATGTCTATTGTGGAAATCTTTTGGAATAAGACACATGTTGATATAAACTTTTTTTTTAGAATGACCAATACTATGACCTCCTATAATGTTGATCTTTACTAATTTATGGTTAGTAACATATTATGACGAGGATGATATAATTACTTATACTCTTTCTGCTGAAAGAGGATGATTATCAGATATTGAAATCATTTCATAATTTGTAAATGTCCTGAATGAACATTGCTGTTCATTCATCTACAATTTTACTCATGGTAATTTTGCATGGAAATGTATGTTTTTTTTTGTACATGTATTTTTTTTAAATGCTAGAACTCTTAAGTAAAAAATCTTACTATAAAGTACATTCTTATTGTCACTGCAAACTTCAGATATTTAATTGAACAAGAAAGTGGAGAAATCGCTGTTCCTTCTACCAGTATTAGCACCTTCTCTATCTCTAATCTAAAATCCCTTGTTCAGTCTGGAGAGGATTTTACAATTATACTTTACTAAGTGACTGCATTCAACAAAATAACTTTTATGTCTGTATCTTTCAACACAACTCACTAACCTTTGAACTGAGTCTAAAGAAAATTTTAAGTCGTCTCCTGACATAACTATCCCGGCTTCATAGAATAAATCACATCTCAAAACTTTGTATCCATATATCTGCTCAAATGAATTATTCTGAATGATGTAAAGCTTGAACATCCTTCATTTTCATATTGGGATGCTCTCATTGTAAGTTCAATGTAGGTGATGTGGTTACAACAATGTCTTGAAAAGAAGTCGGACTTTCAATGCAATCTGGTTTTAGTGAATAAAACTGGGACAGATGGAGAAAGGGCACTGCACCCATCATAGTTTCATTCATTGGCTTTATATGGTACATTTATTTCCTTGGTGTGTTTAATCTACCTGAAATTATTGGATAAGGAGGCTATTTGCTTTACAAGTTTCCTGTTCGTTTTCCCTTTTTGGCCTTTTTATTTCTTCAGATTCCTTGTCTCTGTTAAAATGGATATATAAAATCCATTTAACTAGCAGGTTCAATGTTTCCTAGCCCATCTTGTGATGCATTTCACTGTTATTAAGGGAACTGATGATATTGGGAATCAATTTAATAGCTATCTAATTAAGTTACCCCATACCCATTGTCTTTTGATAAATGGAACTGCACATTCAAAAAAAAATAAAAAAAATTATGTCCTGTTTATTTATGCAAAAAAATTACCTTTTGTACAAAAGATAATGCAAAAATACATATAAGGTTTCACCAGGTTTTATTGGAGTTCAGTTAAAGGCACCAGATTCACTATCACATCATCTTTGGCACAGATTGCTTGCCATTTTAGTCTGAAGATGCCAAGTCATTGACTGGCTATGACTCAATGTCTTCTTTGTTGGCTAGCTCAAGGAAGCAATTTAAATTTATACTACACTATATTAATACTATCTACAAGATACCAGTTGTCATCGAAGTAGAATTTTTAAGTTTAAAAAAATCCTTCAGTTTTTGTGACCCCCATTCTTTTTTCTTCTCTTCATTCATTTCTACTAATTGAAGATGAAATTCCTGATTGTCTAACTTTTTTTTGCACTAGTTCATTGGTTCCTCTACAAATACCATCTACCTAGGTTATCGGAAAATACTCAAAATTGACTAGGTAGTCACTTACCAGTCACCAGTAGCCTTTTATATATTCCTGTTTTCAGCCTTTTGGGAGATGGAATTCAAAATTGTTGTTTTTGTGTCTTCAGTTCAATGGTCCCTTTATAACATTCCCTTAACTTTCCTAAGTCATTAGGAAAAATGCCAAATTGACTGGACTGACAGTCCTTTTTATTTCTTCTCTTTTCTCTGGCATTTTCTGGTTGTGTGATAGATTATAGCTATAGATAATACCATCCAAATAAAACAATTTACTTTCAAATTTCCTATTTGCTGAAAAATATATATTAAATACACAAATCAATAATGAATAATACATTTGTAAATGAAGAAATACTAGAAGTAAATCGAAATTGATAAGTGGTGGCTCAATAATACAATCAAAAAGAGGGTTGAAAGAAATCTATTAGCAATATCTATGAAAAGCTTCAAATGCAAAATTAGCAGGATAAATAGAAAGGAATATCTTATAATTTTAGGCAGTTTCAAAGAAAGAGTTAACAACTATCTGATCATATGAATATCAGGAATGTTCAAAGAGGAACATTTTAACAACAATGTTCTACAACGATTGATTTCACAACTTTTAGAGGCTTAAAAAAAAATAAATTAACATATGTAAGTAATATACATGACTTGGAAATCTTACAAATGTGATTATGTAATTGTAAAAAAAACAAAAAACAAAACTGTAGCCACAGATTAAAGAAAGCTCAGTTTACGAAGGAAAGTGTTCCTTTTATATGCCTTAAAGAGATAGAACAAAATAATTTTAAAATTCAATTTTAAGTTAAAATATGCATTTCCCTCAGGCCCAGGCAGCCGAGGGGCCCTGTCGTATTGGATTGTTTTGTTTTGTTTTTTTTTGGTTTTGAAATGGAGATTCTTTTTTTTTTTTTGGTTGTAGATTTTGGGGGGGGGGGGGGGGGGCGCAAATATCAAGTGCCTAGGGGCCCTGGATGTTTAAGTCCGGGGTTGATTTCCCTCTAAAGTCTGTGAGCAAAATAAGTCATAAAAATAGTTATATTTGGAAGCAGAATCTGTGATAAGTTTTAGCTTAATAAGAGGAAGATCCCTACTGATTTCAGTACTTATTGGATAAACCAAGAAGTGTTTATCCAAATGAGATGAAACTTTTAGTGTTATGTTTAAGATATCAAATTCATGATCCCTATTGATTTTGATAAATATTTAACCTCTTGGTAAGAAATTAGGGGCCAAAAAATTGCAAAAACTATAATTTTCAGTAATTATTAAATTCAGTTATATTTTTATCTTGGATCAGATTCTAAATTGGCTGAATATTATAGATCAATCTGGAGTCTTGTCACACTTTACATTGCAGTGTTTAGCACATATTTCTATATAGAGATGATATGTTTTAATCACATTTTCAATTATATTGATCCCATCTTGAAAGCTGCTTGGTTTAGATTCAAAAGCTCTTCCAACTTATTTTTGATATTAAAATTTCTATTTTTTTTTTTTTTTTT
>JAFIDM010009631.1:83266855-83323307 GCA_023159025.1 Thereuonema tuberculata | reverse complement strand
TTTTTTTTTTGTACATAAACAAGCAATATAACATTGCTTTAAGAAAAATAAGTGAAAACTAGATGTTACAGTATCAACAGAGTGGTAAAATTTCAAAACTTGCATTTTTTTCTGGCAAATTTCGCAGTTTTTTTTTTTTTTGCATTATCTTGTTGAAAGATAAAGCCTTTTTCATTCAGTAATGATAAAAGTTAATGCACAGTGGAATAGATTTTGTTTGTCAAGTAGACATCTGCAATTATCAGGGTTCAATTCTGAAGGTCTTCATCTCTGAACATTTCACCAGACTCATAAGGAAAACTTCTTGTCTAGGTTAGTTTTAACATTGATTTCTCTGGGAGAAGATCATTTAGCTTTGCATTTGAGTTATTGCTAGTGACCTATTAGATTATTCTATTAATCTAATTGTTTTATTTTATTGGGATTCAGAGAAGAAACTGGTCTTTTTTTTGTCTGAATGACAGGCTAAAGTGATTTCTTTTAATGGAAGGTGTGATATCCACAGTCCTTCACAAGGAACTTTACCAAATGATCTTAGTGTGATATTTATTAGTAGAATGAGATGACAAAAGGTTGTCTGCAATTTCATTATTGTGATCTGATTCAATTACATTACATAAAAGATAATTATTTAAAACATTTGGTTTCCCTATTTTAATGTTCCTCTTAGTAAACTATCTTTTGTACAGGGTGCAGAAAAAGCTTCAGGAATTTTTAAAAAATATTTCAATAATCATAACTATCATAAAAATCCACAATTCAGTCAGTTTAATGAATAATATCTTTATTAATAATAACAATTAAATTAACAAAAAAATTACAACAAATGCTCAAAATTGGAGCCATTAACTTCGATACATTTTCTCAGCCGTTTCTGAAAATTGCCGATAATGGTTGCACATTGTTCCACTGTAATCTCGTTCCAGGCAGTGGCGTAGCAAGGGGTGGACGGTCCGCCCCAGGCCCCCGCCTGGGAGGGGCCCTACCAGCCATCTTATTTCCTTTTTTTTTTAGGAAATTCCCTTTTTTTTTTTTTTTTTTTTTTTTTTGGTTGTTAAATAGGAAATCCCTTTTTTTTTTGGTTGTTAAATAGGAAATCCCCTCCCCCTTTTTTTTGTTGTTTTTTGCAGCCAGTCTAGGGGCCCCACCTAAGGAAAATTTCCTTTTTTTTCGGTTGTTAAATAGAAAATTTCCTTTTTTTTTGGTTGTTACTTAATAATGGAACTCCTGCCCCGGGCCCCCCAAGGCGTTGCTACGCCACTGGTTCCAGGCACGCACCAATGCTATTTTCAACACCTCCACTGTGGCGTATCTTTGTCCCGAGATTTTTTGCTCCAGAATTCCCCAGACGGAATAATTCATCGGATTAAGGTCTGGCAAGTTTGGCGGCCCAATTATCTCTTCCCCCAAATCCAGGAAACAACTCCTCGCACAGAGCAGTTGTTTAATTTGCCGAATGTGCAGGCGCCCAGTCCTGTTGGAGTGTAAAACCATTTTCACCGAAGTGTTCTGACACCCAAGGTTCCAATACATCTTTTAAAACTTGTTGTTGATAACTGGCGGCATTGATTTTGACATTGCGCTCGTTGAAGACCAACGGCATTTTTCCCGAAGGCGCGGATCCCGGCAAATACCATCACTAAAGCCGGAAAATGACTACGAGCTATCGTTTTTGCAGCGGGAGATTTCTTTTGACCTCTTTTCAACAGTTGACGATGATTTGGGCGGTTGTGAAGCGGTTGAAATGTGGAAATTTTTTCATCCGTAAAAACAACTTTGTTCAAGCGACCACCAATGACCAGAGGAGCCATTTAGCAACATTTCTCTTTGCTTTTTTGCTTCATGGCGTCATTAACAAAATTAGCACGATCAATTTTGTAGGAGCGAAGTCCCAGCTTCTTTTTAACAATGTTTCGTATGCTTTTTTCGTTTAGTCACATTTTACAAAAAATGCCAATAAATGTCCCAAAATGTTACATTACAAAAACTTCGGGAACTTTTTCCCGCACGCTGTATTTCTTGGCATCAAAAACATTTGCATGAGCATCATTGATGTTTCTGATTACTACATTTACATTAATTCCTTTAAGAAACTGGTAAAGTAGCATAAGTAGGGTTCCTATGATTGGCCACTACCAATTTTTGAGTGAGCATGCTAAGTCTTACTACTCCACTTGAACGTTTTTCTTCACTGTTCATGCATATACTTGCATCATTTTAAAGTGACTTTATTATGTAATTTGTTTATGATCCAACTTTAAAAAAAAAGTACATTTATTTTGGTCTTTCCTCCCATCCATCAAAAAGACCTCTGAAGTCCTCGCTAAATGGCTTATCTCATTTAAAAAAAATTTAGTACAGTGCTTATTTATGGTCCAACTTGAAATATGAACATGATTACTTTATTTGATGCCTCGTCCCAACGTGAATTCCTCAAAATGCATATCCCAGTGCTGCTTGCTCAGTCCCCACTATATAGCTAAGTATGCATAGCTGAGAATACACTTTTCTGATGTTTGGCTAAGAATCATCATGTTACTATTGAACTAAAACTTTTATAAAATATTGTTTTAATCTACAGCCCAAATAAAACTTTAATATTAATTGGTTTTAATTGCCTTAAAGGTTTTATTTTAATTAATTAATTGTTTGTACGTTGATTTCAGTGGATAAAAATAAAAATAAAAATTCTGAAAAAACAGGATTGAATCTCTAGCTGAAGTTCTCAACTTAATAGTTCCATTTATTCACTAAGCAGTTTATCTAATGTGGCCGAGCGGTCTCGACAGCGGTCTGCTGTTGCGGCCAGTATGCCGGTATCCGGGTTCGAATCCCGGACGTGGCATGGATGTTTCTTTCTTCTTCTGTTTCTGTTTCTGTCCGTTCCTGCGGGTATCACTCGATGCTGCCTCCTATGGCATACCGTGGTCAACAATTCGTCAGTTAAAGGCATCATATCTCGTCCCTTGTTGTTGGCCTAAAGAAAGACAGATCAGTCTACGAGCCCAGGCATTTGTAAAAAAAAAATATGTTAATGAAATGGGGAATAGGGATTCCCAAATATGAATTTACTAACATTCAAATTTTTATGCATACATTTAACTATATTATAAATTTGTTCTTTAAGCTCATTGTGATTGAGAATATTTCCTTATTACATTGAAAAACAAAAGTTAAGTTACAAATCATTTTTCCTATTCATTCATTTATTTATTTACTAGCCAGCTACTGTCACTTCGCTCTGGTAGCCTTGCATTGGTTATTCAAAAAACCAAATTAGATCAAGTAAAGTAAAAATTGAAACTTAGAACTGAAACTAACGTAAAGTTTAAATTTGAAGCAATACATGCAGTACAGTATTGAAATACTATGTATTAATTACACAGGCTGACCATCCGACCTCTCCTGGGTCCCATTGGTCGAGAATCGCTGGGAGCCTAAACCTCTGGTGCACTCCAGGACCTGCATAGTCTGTTGCAGTACAGTTTAACTTAATGTATTAATTAACCGTATTGTATATTTATTCAGATCTGTGGTGCAATTTAAAACGGTGCGAGCTCCATCTATCGCCAAATTTGGAAATGTTTTAACTCATTGAAAACTGCGCTAGCTCCGTTTATGGACAGTGTTGGAAAGTTTTTCATTCATTCCATGGGAACTACTTGAGGGACCGGTATGAAAAGTAGCCTACGTCGTACTTATGTCCTAGACTACCTGCATGCAAAATTTCATTCCTATCTGTTGAGGCATTATTGAATGACAAACAAACAAACTTACAGATTTCACTTCTATAATAGTAGTTAGGATTAGGTTTTTTTTTTATTAATATTTAAAAATGGAACCTGAAATTTCCAGAAAGATGTATTTTTATTATGATGAATATGAAATTATTTGGAGGCAACTTATATGCTATTGCAAGTTGCTGTAAGTGTGCTGCAAGATCTGGTTGTTTTTCATTTTTGAAACTTTTTATCAATAATTCTAGAATAGTCAATTTTTATAAAGTGCCTAATACACATTCTTTAGCTGATTCTTTGTGATTTTTGATGGGAGATGGGACTGAATCAAGCCAACCCAGATAGGAATTTGAATGTATCAAGAATTCTGATATGAAGGTTATGGAAATAGTTTCAGGATATCAGAACATCCCTAAAAAGCCAGTTGAAAGAGGTCCTCATGCTGCAAGACCTCAAGATGACTGTATGAAAAGCTGTAAGACTTGCAATAATGTCTGAGGTGATCATACACCTTATTAAAGTTACTTGATTATAGATTCATTATGTAAATAAATCATTTTGAAAGTTAACTCCTGGATTTTTTTAAACCAATTGAAACCTTTTCATTTATGGGTATTTGTTTACTGGGTAACATATTAATGTTCATGGTTATTAATTATGATTAAAATTCATTTGATTATTTTTTTTTTCAGTCTTATTTTGTATGTTTGTAAGTGAACTTTTGTCTTTCAGTGTAGTTAGTTTTATTGAAAGCTCGTAATCTACTGATGAGAATATGCAACTTATTGTTTATATACAGATTAAAAAAGCAAGCTTGAAAGCAAAAATCATTTTGATAAGCATTGTTTATTATTTTTCAGAAACAAACAGTCTTAGTCTACTGAGAAATCACAATAAAATTCAACCACTAGAATTTTGAAAAGCAGATATTAGTACTAAAATAAAGACAAGTTTTGTGTTTTCCTAAATTACTTTGTAAAATGTATTTTACCAGTTTCTGATAAACTTTCAATATAAATAATTTATTTTTGTAAACCCAGAAAAAGCTCCTCTTTTTTTTATTAGCTAGTCCTTGTTAGTCAGTTTTAGCCTTGAATTTTATAACTTCGACCCCAAGTGTGATAGGGGATTGTGAAGTGAGTTACACTAGTAAAGTTTTCTGTCTGATTTCCCAACTTTTCAGTTTCCAAGTGGCTTTAATGTAGAACCACATCTGAAAATTTTGGGGGAATTCTACCTATAACCATTCTCTCTATATGTGTTGCCAAAGCCAAAAATTTCATTCAATTAGGTTCGATAACAATGGAAACAACTTAGGATCCAATACTAATCAGTTGGTGACAAAGAAATTCCATTTTTGGTGTTAGAATGTGTGATGATGTCTTAACTTTCATTATTTATCTATAAGGGTCAGTCATTTAATAACCGAACATATGTGATTGTAGAACTGTGTTTGTGATCCTTGCAAGTTATGTCCCATATAAAGGAAACAAGTACATCGGAGAACCTAGTTTACCTTCACCCATTACGTCACGCGTCACGTGACGCACAGTGAATGCGCCAAACACCAGTGGTGGCAGTGTAGTCACCGTCCAACCGTAAAAATGGAAGCAAGCAAAGAGGAGCATCGTGGTGTTGTGCGTTTTTTAACAATGGAAGGTGTGGGCAGCAAGCAGATGCATATGCAGATGAAAGCAGTGTACGATGATTACTGCATGAGCCTCACACAAGTGCACATTTGGCGAAAATGGTTCCTAGAGGGCATCACATCCTTCCGTGACAACAAACGGCCAGGACAACCACAAAAAGTGACTGACAGTGTTGTAGTGCATGTGGATGAGTTGATTAGAGGTAAGCGGCGCCTGACTGTGGATGATATCGTGGCACTGGTGGGTCTGAGTCACGGTACCACCCATCAAATCATCACCGATAGGCTCCAGTACCGGAAAATCTGTGCTCAATGGGTTCCCCATAACCTTAATGAAGGTCAAACGGGCTATCGCATGGTCATTGCTCTGTAGCATCTGCAGCGATATCAGTAACAAGGTGATCTGTTTTTGTCAAACATTGTGACAGGTGATGAGACGTGGTGTCATAATTACCAATCTGAGACAAAGAGGCAGAACCGACAGGGGAAACATTCCGCCTTCCGGCCACCAAAGAAGTTCAAGGCCATACAGAACAGTAAGGATAAGGCAATGATGACATTGTTCTTTAATCAACATGGCACACTCCTCCTCGAGTTTCTGGAGAAAGGGGCAACTGCGAATGCTGTGCACTATGTCGATAATTATTAACTTATCGCATACATGACTGCATCATAAAACAATTGTGACTACAATCATTAAGCCTGTTCACTGGAGCACACAATAAACACATAATATACACATCTTACCAGTAAATGCCCCCTAGAGCTTAAATATTACGTCAGCAGAGATATATTCATTAACAAAAAAAGTTTATCTTGGTGTTCCCAATCTACCATTAAAAATCGGAAAGAGAGTTTTGCAACACCCTATGTTTTTAAACTAGTTCTCTTTGATGATTTTGAGAAAAATGATGAAAATGCTAGAAAGAATCATGAAAATATTTTGCATTTAGTATGTTTTAGTGATTGTTTTAAAACTAAATTTTAAAAGTGACTCAGACACATCTAAATGTATTTGCATTCTTGTATCATCAAGTATATCCCTTCAGGTTGTTACTACATCACGGTTTTGCTAAGCCCTATCCTACAATATACAGATGCAATTCTGACCTGAAAACACTTAAAAAGATCCCAAAGTAGCCAGAAATCTGGACTAAGATGGTTGAAGATCCTGATAAGCAATAAAGTGCCACTTATCTCTATCAGTGCATTGTAATAATTCAGTGAAAGCTTACAGTGATTAATTACCATGCTAAACCTAAAATTGTTTTTTTATGAAAAATTTAAGTGGGATACCTACTTCAGGAAAAAAAAAGTGAAAACTTTTCAAACTAAAGCCATAAAATTAGTATAAGTAATTCATTTCCAGATTTGCTTATAAATAACTATTTGTTAAACAAAAGTATTCTCTGTCAGCACTTCACTTTGAAGTTTGTAGTTATTAGTCCCACTTATAAAGTCTACATGAAGAATTTGTTCTAGTGTTTACTCTTTCTCGGTATTCTTTGAGAGTAATTTTGGTCATTGCATTCTGGTAGGTATGGCATAAAAAAATTCAGCAGTTGCCCAGGACAATCGTAATAAATTAATTCTTTTGAAGAGAAAGTAGCGCAAATGAATCAATAGTAGATGGCACCATTTGGAATTATGCAGAGGCACTTCAGAAATGGTGCAGAACTTCGAATATGGCAGTTATGTGTGATCAGTATCTGCCTTAAGTGACATGAGCGTTTTCTGATCATTTAATATTAGAGAACTATTCATCTTTATCTTTAGAAACTGTCAAGTTTTGTATTTTTTTATTAGAAAGTTGTAATTTTTTTGGATGTATGACAATGTTGGTTCTTGTGGCTGTGTTCTGTATGAATGATACTTAGCAGTAATTTCAAGAGTCATACTCAATGTGCTTATGCCTTTCCTTCATGTTTGAAATTGCTAGAATTATAATCATCTAGTACAATGTCCCATTTTAACTTCTTCTTTTTTTTCACAGTTTATGTAATTTTTATATAGTTCATTAAAAAAAATTGTAAAGAAATTGAATTTTATTTTTTTAGGAGGAATGCAAGATTTTAATTACTTCTTCAGCAACTGTCTGGAATTAACTTTTGAATTAACCTGTTGTAAATACCCACCAAGCTCAGCGCTGCCAAGAGAGTGGGAACTTAATAGAGAATCAATGATAGCATATATGGAAAAGGTAAAACATAGTTTCTTTTTTTATGAAATTTCTTTAAATATCTGTAACTCACTGAAGATTTAATTAGAAGAGGAAATGACAGTCTCCATTGGAATGCATGAATTTACTAATTGACTTAGCTAGCAACTTTAATAAAGTACTTAGTTTCTAGATTATTATTATTATTATTATTATTATTATTATTATTTTGTATTTATTTGCTAGAGAGTGATAGCAATTAGTTATGATTCATATAATAATTTTAAAACTAATTCTTTTAAGATTCTGAAATAGTAGGAGCAGCTTTCCTAAAAACATTATGTGAATATATACTTTCCCCTGACTTTCAGTAAACAATAAAAGGAGTGAAGTTTTTATTATTATTATTCTTATCAGCTTTTTATTCAGATATCGGCTATTATTAACTAACCATTGTTAAACCATTGAAATTGATTATGGAGCTCCTAACTACAAAAATGTCATCCACTTTCATGTACAAGATTAGATATCCTACATGTATAATCCAGTCAAAATATTAAGGCATCCATTTTAATGGTCTGTAGGCTCCTCATCCTGTTAGAACTGCTGCTGTACTGTGTAGCAGAGATTTTCTATAATCTTTGTTGCATGTGATGTATTGTCATGATTGCTTCCTGTGTATCTGTGCTTGTCTGAAGTGGAGGATTCAAAGTAACTTAGATATGTTCTACGGTTTTCAATTGCATTCAACGTTTTCAATATTTTTTGAAGTGACTGTCAGTTCATATCCAGTTTTAAGGTAGTTCTCTGTTGACTTTGCCATGGTGATTGCATAAATACCACCATTAATTATCTGGTTAAATTCCATGGTCAGCCATTCTATAGTTTTTCATCTATAGACTTGCACATTTTGGAAAGCACAATCAGTGAAGCATGGAAGCTCACCATTCTTCTGATGATTGTTGTTTTGCCCAGTATCCTACCATTCCTGTAAAATATAACTGTCATTCTGTGAACAGCCTTCAACATTGGCAGTTTCCTAGATAATGTCATGTTTCAATCAGTATCAAAACTTTTTTTTGAAGTCTATAAATCATATTTCTTGCCCTTGCTCTTCAGTAATTTCAAATGAACGCCATTTAACATACCTCCAGCATCACATATATAGTGACTTTCACCATGATGTGAACACCATCTGGCAATGGCCAATTGGGAAGTAACACAGGTCATCGTAATATTTTGACTGAAATGTGTATTTCTATACTTTAGAATTGACTTTGAAATTTAAATTATCATACACCACATCTTTAGATTTGGTTGTTAATAAGTGTTATACTTTTGTATTTTCTCATTTTTCATTTTTCTACTTTGATGGGGTAATGTGCTGAATCCCATAGAATTCTTTGCCCTATTCCATCCTATAATTTTTCATTCAGCTTCTGTGTCAGTTGTAATAGTGTAGAAATACTATGTATTATTTCTGTAAAAGATGGACTTCAATTCTTTACCATCATTACTAATCAGAATATTATCCTTTCTTCTGATGATAGGTCAGCAACAGCATCTAGGCCTTCCTTGCCTATTAAAGTACCTGGGCTTCTTTCATCTTCTGACTTTGATCTAGTACATTCCATTGATGGATGTTCTTTTGCATTATAATACTTATTAACTCCCAATATTAATTCAAATGGTTCTGCATAACTTTTATCATGACATGTATTCTTGTCTTATATTTTATTATACTTTTTTGTGAAGGATCAGTTCCATCTTTGAATTTTTAGCAGTTGTATAGAAACTACATTGCAGTTCAGAGAAACTGCATCACCTAGCAACTTCACAGTTCTTAGTCTCTTGACCATTAATGACAAGAAACATTTACAAATGTAAAAAAAAAAAAAGAAAGTTATTTACAGTAAATTATTAATGGCAAACGCACAACTATATAATTATTTTTGGAGTACCTCTCCAAATGTTCCAAAATTGTAAAAAGAGCATTGTTAACTGTATGTTTAAATCCAAAAATTAAGGCAGAAAATTTATCAGAAGCCCTCCTGTTGCTTTAGCTTATCATGTCAGGTGCAAAATAAATAAATAAATAACCGAAAATATCACCAAATGCATATCTATTATTTTGTTGAACCACCTCTGGCCTTGATGATGATGGCACATCATCGATGCATTGACAAAATCAAGTTCTAAATGTAGTCAAGCAGTGATTCATGGTTCCAAATATGAATTATGGCTTCCTGAAAATTTTTGAGGGTCATTGGTTTCTTTTTCTCAACTACAGATTCTATATGATGCCAGCAGTTTTCTGTAGGAATAAAATTAGGGCTGTTCTCTAGCCAGCTAAGAGTTATAATGGACCTTTCTGGTAACCATTTTTTTCACCTGCATTACTGTAGAACATCTACTGTAGAAATGAAGCTATAGTAACTTGTAAAGTGCCCACTTACACTTTTCGCCTGATGACAAGGAGCAGAACTATCCAGAAAGATGCAGTTACTTGCCAGTTTGAAATGATCTCTAATTATTGGCAGCAATTTTCTTTCCAGTACTGCCTTGCAATCCTTGGCATTTAAGGAACTTTTAATAAAATACAGACAATCTACTTCACACTACAAAATGCACCCCAGATCTACAGTAGGAATTTCACTGTAGAAGTCTTACAGTCTGGATGGTATTCTTTGCAATGTCTTCGGTAAATAGTGTGCCTGCCATCAGTGCCATATAGGTTGAATTTCTTATTACCTAAAGTAACTGACTTCCACTGATCTGGTGTCGATTTGACACCATTTGCACCATTCCAATTTGGCCTTTTTCATTTTTGATGTGAGAAGAGGCTTTTACTTCAGACGACAAGTCCTTGGTTGAAAAGGAATTTTCTGATTGTTACTGCACTTACTGCCATTTCTGTATGTTCTTCCCATTCACTTTTCAGCTCAGCTGAAGAAACTTTGTTTTTTAAGGCATAAGTGCTTCAAAACACAGTCCTACAAGGTTGATTACGTTTCAAGTGAATTATTTCTAACCTTATCATATTATTAAAATATATCACGTCTCCATTAAAAATATGTTTATTTATTAAATATATTTTATAGAAATTTTCAGAAAGCTTCCATTCTTTCCTTTATCAAGCTACATAATTCGAACAAATAGTTTGAGACAATTAATAGATGTCTACATAACACAACACTTCATTATCGGAATTTTCATGTTGGATCATTATAACAACAATAGTATTTTATTACTTTAAAACAAACCTTTTTTAACAATCTTATACTATTATTTCATAATTTTAGTTCTTCAAATGCAATAATACTTTTACTATTAATACAGGATTTTACTATTTCACTTGCTAAATTTGTTAAATTACTATCTATTTCAATTCCTTCATTCCTGTTTAAATTATTACTCTTAGTTTTCCTTAATTTAGTATATTTTTCCATATACAATAATTGTATCTCATTACTAATGGAATGACCTAAGTTGCTACAATGTTCAGCTAATTCAGATTTCTCACTTTGCTTTTTCTTTATATAATTAACATGTTCTAACACACTCTCTCTTATTGTTCTTTTATTCTCTCCACATAAAAATGATTCCCATATTATTTCTTAATTCACTTCTATTTAATTTGTAACACAAAATATTTTTTATTTTGTTCTTATAATCAAATATTAAATCAATGTTGTATTTCTTGCATATCCTTTTTAATTCAAAACTACTACTATTTGAATATGGGATTACTATTTTTTCACTTTTATTCTTATCAAGTTCTTTTATCTTCATGGTATTATATTCATTTATTGTTTCATTAATGAAATATTCTCCGTAATCATTTTGTCTTAACAGTTTTCATCTTTTTTAATTCCATTTCAAAATCTTTTTCATCGCTTGTTGTTCTATCTATTCTATAAATGAAATTCTTGATTATATTCTTTTTAATCAGCATTCCATGTCCTGATTTGAAATTTAATACAGTGCAACTTGGGTAATTCGAAGCTGAAGGGACCACTACAAAACTTTGAATTATCCAAGACTTCGAATTAAACAAGTTACATCTTTTAACTTTAATTTCAGGTCCACTGAATGCTTGAAAAGATTAATCTGTCAATAAGTAAATATTTATTCAGAAAGATCATGGTATGAAAGACAAACACTATATGTATGTAAACAAAATAAGATTATATTATGTAAGCTACATTACATATTACATTCAATACAGAAAATAATAGTTTTTCAAAAAATTGTGCAATGTCTGATTGATTTGTAGAATTCAGTCGCTTAAGGTTAGCAAAATCATCAAGCATGTTTAGTGAACGAAAAACAGCTTCACTTACGTTGGTTTGTCCTTCAATGTACCGACGAAATTCGGCGCTATCCCGTACTCGTTGGCGATTTGGCAATTCTTCTTTACACCCTTTTCCACCTCGTGAATGACGGCGATCTTTTCAGCGAACATTAAATTCTTGTACACGTGTGGTTTACTGAAAGACATGGTGACACTGACATCAGGAAGCTCGAATGGCGTCTGAAGCGTCACTTGTCGAACGGTGGCGGGAAGGGGATTTCAGTTGTCACGTGTCGAATTTCTTAACGATGAAACGCCGAAAAGTCGTTATGGTTCGAAATTTTTTATAAAAAACTTCGAATTAAGGAAGTTGAACTTCGAATTATCCACGATTTTTTAACATTGATTTAATAAGAAATTCAAGGGACTAAGAGAAATCTTCGAATTAACCACGATTTCGAATTAAAGACGTTCGAATTATCCAAGTTGCACTGTATATGGCTACTTTGATATTCTTTTCTGTAATGTCTTAACTTCAAATTGTTTCCTTCTTTTACCAAACTAACATCAATAAAATTTAATATGCCATTATTTTCTTTTTCCATTTTAAATTTAACATCCAGATTTCTGATATTAATATCTTCAAAGAACTTTTCAAACTGACGATTTGTTCTGTACCAGATCGATCATATTCTATCTGATAGTCCTTATTTCAAACTATTGCCTTGCATCGCAGTTTCTATTCCAAAAGACTCATTCTCAGAGAATTCGTATCATTCACCTCCCATTTCTCTCTTCAGGCTTTCCACAAACAGCCCAACGAACATGGTCGCCTACTTTGAAGGGCCTGTTTTAATAACCCAAACCTGCAAAAGTCCATCGAGGATGCATTGGGGGATTGGACTGGGATATCAAAAAAAAAGAATTGTACATATTGAGATTTTTTATTCAAGGGTTTTTAACCCTTTTAATCCACAGTCGACTTAGAAGTGGACTGGGAGTTTTGTCTTGGTGGACCCAAATTTGATTTCTGTCTGGTCCATACAGGAAAGGAATTTTTTGCGGTATAATGGATCCAGCACATTTCTCTAATAGTAGAGGGAGTTAACTTTGACGTTGTTGAATCTGGAATTTTCCCTTCAGCAGTATCCAGCGATGATCATGAAACCTCTCGGAAAACTTTCCCCTCATTCTCGATATCATTTTTGATATTTTTTTTCACCCCTTGTCCTGTAATATATTACTCTGGGCTTCTTTTCAAAATTCAAGATAAACGTAGTAGGTACGTAATCGAAGCATGTATCATAAAGACCTTCCAATGCATAAATAAAGACAAAGGGTACATGGTAAACCCAAACACCCTATCCTATTTCCAGGACATAGTAAAAAACCAAAGAGAGAAATTTCAGTGAACAAATAATTATAATACATTGTTAGTAGCAATTGGTTGTGTTAAACTGTTTTTGATACATTGATAATAATTATAATACATTGTTAATAACTATTGGTTGTGTTAAACTATTTTTGATACATTGATAATAATCATTAATAATTGATTTTGTTAAAATTCTTTCATTATTGTAACATAATATGTCTGTATTATACATACCAGTAAATGTAATGGAAGTTACTCTTTGTTGTTTAAAAAAGGTTTGAAAAAGCGGAAAGATGATATTTCTGCGAAATATCACCATTAATAAAATTAAATTTATCCGAAGATGGAGTTTTTTAATCTAATTTTTACTCTGGGCTTGTTACAGTCACTTAGGTACACATATGCCTCATCCAAAGTCGAAACAAATTTCCATTTATTGCAGGAAATATAGCGCTCGTATAATTTTCAGCAATTGGTACGTTGCTTTGTAACATGCCTGGGCAGCTGCTTATGCACAGGGGATTTGTGACATTCAACCAGTTGCAGTTTCTGGTGAATTGATGTTGTGTACCTTTGACTGAGAGACCCTTACTTGTCTTGCAAAATTCTTTGCGTTTTCAGATTTTCTCTCGTTCACTTGTAGCATAATCAACCTTCTGTTATTTTACTATAGAGACTGCTTTGTGACCAGTTTCTTTTTTCCTATTAGCTGACCCAGTATTTTGGAAAGAAATATATTGACTTTCGACTGATTCCAAGACACATGATTAGCAATACCATGCATTGAAAATCCTTCCTCCCTTAAACAAAAATAACATGCTTTTTTTCTTGGCATCAATTGCACATAACTTGTCATGGTGACAACATGCAAAATGACTGCAACATCTGCAGAGGATGCTTCAGTAAATGAAAAAACAAGTCTGTTTAATTAAATAATATACAGGGTGTATCAGTTGGGCACGGTCAATTTTGCATACAGTAGCAACAATGTAATATGCCATTGAAAGAAATTCCAGCCCATGCTGTAATTCGTGGCGAATTAACTTGTTGCATCACATAGGGATTGAAATCCAATCACTAGTGGTGTTGTGCCGATTTATGGATCCATTGAGATGGAATTTCGTCTTGTCTGTCCACACAATTCGATCAAACAGTGTCTTGTCCTGTTGCGATGATTGTTGGTTCTCTTTGGTAGTTATTGTGGTGTGCGATCCTTTTGCTGCATGTTTTGTTGCAACAGAATCAGTGTCTTTAAATTTCTTCTTGATTGCAGTCATTGTTTCACTTTTCAGAGAAAAACCAATTTAATTTTTAATATATTAATTTAACACTAATCCTTCTTCTGGACCAATTAGTTTTATAAAGAGTGACCAAGTAGAAATTTATTTATGATTTACTTCATGAAAAACCTAGTATGTTCTGCGGTAGAAGTTAGGCTTACTTCCTTCTGTGAGAACTGTGGTAAGATTTCCTGTCTTGATTGCACAAACTAGGAAAATCCTGGAAGCACGCAGAAGCTAAAATTTCAGGGAAGGCAGGAGAAAGAGCCTGTTTTCTGATCATTGCTGTCTAACAATTTATTAAATCTTATTCATAATTTTAAAGTTTTATTTAGAGATTTTACTGATAAATTTTATAATGAAATTTATCCTTTTCTTTTTGAGGTTCATGAAGGAATTAAAGGCCTTGTACTTAGTAGCAATTCAGTTGGAATACCAAATGCCACAGTGAAGTTTGGAAGGAATCCTCGCTTATCAAAAACCTCAAAAAGAGGGGAATTTTGGCGTCTTCTAATGCCTGGTTCTTATACAGTAGTTGTTCGTGCAAAAAAGTAAGCTAACTGTTTAATAGATAGCATATTTAAATTACAAAAATAATCAGCTATATTTATCCTCTACTATCAACTACAAGACTTAAGTTTTTGTTAATTGACTATGATTTTTTAAGATTAAAGTAATTGTGAATTCTGTATGTTTTGATGAAAGTGCCTTAGTTGAAAATCACAGATTTTTCCAATAATTTAGTAATAGTCCATAAATGTACTTTTCTATCACTTTGCAAATCACTAATAGTTCTGGGAAAATTTTAAATTTTCTAAAACTAGATTCCTCCAGTGTTTGAAATGTTATTAAGTAGTCTTTATGTTTTTTTTTTTAGTTCAAGTAATAGCAATTGCAGTATTCTGCATAAAGTCCCATACACTTCAGCCAACATAATAAATCATAACATAACAATTTAATCAAATTAACAAGAATTAGGATATTCTCAATATGTTTTTTATTATTAAATTAAAAATCAAAGGAGTGACAGTTGTTCTGATTATAATTCCAACTATAACAGGCTTCTTCTTGTGTCCAAAGCTGATTCTATCTTTGAAAACAAAAACAAACACATACAGTCTGACTTAATAATTATATTACATTTAAAATACTATCACACAAGAAAGTTTCCTGGAAAGATATGAATATAATTTAAGCAGCTTATTTTTCAAAAATGACAAAAAAAATAATTCGACATATTTTTCCTTATCATTAAAATTTCTTACATTTGATTATTTTATTTATTTATTTATTTATTTATTTATTTATTTATTTATTTATTTATTTATTTATTTTGTATATTTTATTTTCATTTTGATCAGCACGTGCAGACTAAAATGGCAAATGCCTTAGCAAACTCTATGCTTGCCTTTCTCAACGCTCCAGACCTCAGTAATCATGTGATTGACTCATTCTCATTCATAATTTATGCTTCAACACAGTCTTATTGTTAGTTTGATGATGTTTATCATCAAAACTCATTTTACATTTTGATATTTTAGGATTAATCTCTTTAAGAAAAGCATGTATGTGCTTTGAGATCTATGCATGTCAATTTTATTATTTACTAAAATTTCTTGGCATTTAGAATTTTAGACAGTTATACATCTATGGCTAGTACCATAATGACAGCCATTTTTGGTAAACTTAATATAAATAAATATAGTTTCATGATATAAAATTCAGAAAAATTGCAATTGAAAGGTTTTTTTGTTGTTGTTGTTCTGCTGTATTTCTAAGATTAAAATACAGTAAATGTATGAGCAAGAAATGCTTCAGAAAATAACTACAGTTGCTAAATGTTTGCAGAAAGAAACACATAATTATAAAAAGTAAAAAAGTGAAGAAAGATTCAAAGAACAGCCAAGAAAATACATAAGCTGCATTCAGGATTTGTGAAAATTCGGAATAACTTAAACTACAATAAAATTTATAAAAATGTATGTTTTGCCAATTAATTTTTTATCTGTTGTAAAGTTTTTCATTTAAATTGTATATACATTTGGACCAAAAAAAAACTACATTGATACCAAGAACTATCAAAATAAGTATGCAAATATCTCTTGGCCAGGCATGCAAGTGAGTGCTGTTTCAGTGCCAAAATTGGAACAGCAAATTTGTTCCAAAGTGAATTTGAATTGCACATTGTATGGTCTATATAAAGGCTGTCAGACATTCACTGTGAACATACAGGCTGCTATATATGTTACATGTACTTCATTTACCACTAATAATGCCTTGATGACCCTACGAACATCTGCGCGATATTTTAGAGCAGCCTCATCGTTGGATTACTGGATACAGGCTGTTCACGTTGACAAGTTATGTAGCAGTCCAAAGGTGTTGCATTGGTAGGTATGTGAGAGAATTCATACATGCAGAGAAACTGATTAGCCAAGTAGTCAACTGTAGCACATTGTCTGATACAGCAATCTGTGCCATCATAATCTAATCTGTGCAACACAATAGTTTTTGTTTGCTTCATCATATACATTTTTTGCTACGCACCAACTCTATATACACAGGCATCCAAAACTTAAGGACAGACTATATTTGTATCTGTATTTGAAAAGCAGTTCATGACTGTAGCCAAATATGGACATACATGTATTGCAAGAATATGAACACATGATATGACATTAAAAAATGGTAATAAATGATGTAAAACATAATAATAAGTTTGTTTGCAAAAGTTACAAATCTCTGAAGGGCATACGGGGAAAATGGATGTACAGTGATGACAGATAGCCAGGTGGAGAGAAATGTCAGTATGGAACATGATCACCCCAGCTGCAACGTAGTCGTACAATATCATGGCATGCTTAGCACCAAGTTATGAACACTGCAACAGGTCTGGTATTGTCTGGTTCCACAGTGTGATGGCATCTGCTGCACAGAGGACTGTGTGCATGCATTCCTTTACAGAGGATTCTCTTGGGCCTGAACCATAACGTCTGAGGCTCCAATGTGCTAACGAATACCCACTGGCGCAGATTGGCACCGTTTTCAGAATGCTTTCAGAAGAGTCCCACTTCAACTTGGATTACAATGATGGTCGCATACACATTAGATGCTATCAAGGTGAGCACCATCTTCCAGACTGCATTATCCAGCGTCATACTGCACAAGCGATAGGCGTGATGGTTTGGGGAGAAATTGGTATCATAGGCAATCTCGGCTGCTACGAATTGTGGGCACTTTCAACAGCAACCGCTACATCAGGAAAGTTGTGGAGGCTGAAGTCGTACCTTTCCTTCAGCACAATCCTGGAGCCATATTCCAACAAGACAACACCCAATCACATGTTGCCAGAAATGTCCAGGCCGTCTTTGAAGCAAGGCAGATATCCCTTCTTCCCTGGCCTGCATGTTCACCCGATATGTCACCTGTTGAAGATGTTTGGGATATGGTCACTCGGCAACTATCCTATCATTGTCATCCAGCAGCCAATACTGATGAACTGTGGACTCAGATAGAAGCAGCCTGACAGGCGATACCCTAGGAACACATCCAAGGACTCTTTGATTTGATGCCACGGAGTATAGCAGTTCTTATTGCAGCTTGTGAAGGCTTTACGCCATACTGATTTTTTGCAAGTACTGTTGTTGCATTGCTCTGAAACTTTAATCATTTGTTTGTATCACTATTAGTAATGTGTGTAATAAATTTCCTTCCATTCAGATGGTTCCTTCATGGTGTTGCAATTTTCACAAACATGAGTGTATTTAACAGTTTCTTTCAATATTTAAAAATAAGATACTTATATTCATATTTGCTAATTTGTAAATCATAGGTACTTTTCAAAGGATTCTATTACAGCAATAAAAGCAATGAAAAAGGTTGGTTTGCCTCAGGATTTTAGGAACATGATTTGGTGTACAAAGGATTTCTGCAAATATAAAAATGCACCTTGAAGCAAAAAAGGTTGAGAAGCACTGATCTAGATGATGTCTTTGTGAAAATTACCGAAAATTTCACATTCGTCACTTCTTTCCTTCACGCCAACGTCAAATGTAGCTTCAAACACAATTCAGCTACCACATCAATTTGCCTTTTAATTGATCAGTGCTACCACATTACCTTTGTGCGCATGATTCACAAATTTGTGCCACATTTTCTACTGATCATTCAAGGTATGCAAATTGCAACAAGCTGTTTCATCTGATTTTGTGTGTACTACCATTAGAACTAGTGGTGGTCATTGGATTTTGGATGCCTGTAAATATGACCCTCAGGAGCTGATCAAGAGAGAAGAGTTTGACCCTAAGCTGTGACATACTACGGGTTGGCTGGACTACATCGCATTAGCTAAATGCGAAGAATCCTACTTGAAATAAGGATATTGTGTTTGTCTTGTACGATGTGGCATTGGAGGTTACCTATCATCCAGGTAACATGAATCGCCATAGGTTCCTTTGGTATAAGTTGAAATCAAGGAGGGCCAATATAATCATGAGTGCTTAAGTGATTATTTGAGATAAGGGTGACAGGAGTTCATCTAGTGCAAATGAAGTGGACTTTGCCATACTCTCCATTGTGGTGGCCGTAGGAATGATGCGACTGTAAATAACTGTCATACTTCAGTAGGTGCCTGCCAAAGACAAGAAGAAGAAAACACTATTAAAGCATGTAAATATGTCATTTGTCTCTTAAGTGTCTGTTGTCAAAGGGACAGAGGGTGAATCCAAACTAGAAAAAAAAAAAAGGGTGGGGGAAGGCAAAAGAGTTTGAACATTTTAATACAGTATATTCTTTTTCTAATATCTATGTTTTTTTGTTGGTGTCTTCACTCCTTTTCCTGGTAGGGAATTATTCCCAAGCACAACTTGCTGATCATGTACTTATATTTCAAAATTTATCTTATTGTTTTATCCAGTTTATTTGTTGAAAATATGTGCATTGGGTTTAATCCATATTATATTCAGCAATTGGTTTTATGTACTACATAATACATATTTAATGTTTCATGGTGATTTAGAGTGGGAGATTAGCCACATCAGTATAACTCTTCACCATCACTCTGACATCTTAACATTAATTCATGGTTCCAGCATGTTTCATTTATAAGCTGTCAGTCCACTGTGCAAGTGATTCTAAATAGACATTTAGTTGTAGCAATATTCCATGCATGTTTAGCTCATTAGATTATATTTAGTTTTTTTTTTTTGTTTTTTTTCCTTTTAATCTTGTCAACCATAATCCAGTGACAAAGTTTCTTTTTGTTGTTGTTTTGTTTGATGAAGCCATTTCCACTTCCATCTGAATGAAACAGTACATTCTTATAATAATAAAAGAATTGCATAAAGTATTTGACAATAGATTTTTTTTTTCAAGCCATTCTTTGAAACGGTCACTTTTCATTTTATAATGGTAATTTTCTGGAATTTTCTGTCAAATGCAAATCCATTGTTCTAGCCCAAGTGATAGAAATTAAAACGTTGTCCTTTCCTAATTGGTATTTTTCATCTATTCATATCAGGATATTCGTTGTGCCATTGCTGTTGTTTGTTGCTGTGTGTGTTTTCATTTAGCTAAGTTTCATCAAGGTACACAAGTATCATCTTAAATATCTTACTTTCAGATTCCTAAAAGTAAAAATTCCTGATAGTGGCCTACAATATAAGAATTTTTGAGTAAAATTTGTGCACAATTGTTTTTTTCTGTTCTTCATTCCAAGAATTGATGCAAAGTTTGATTTGCTTCCTGTAAATGAGATTTTTGAAACAAGTTTTAAATGAATCAATCGACAGTTGGAAATTCATCATCTTGGAAAATTTTGATCACAGTGGTTCTCGCCATTAACAAATTAAACTCTCATTCATATTCAAAACTAGCATTAAATATTATTGTTTCCTTGCAGTAGTGCCAAATGCATTACCAGCCTCACTGCAACCGAGCTATCTTCCAATAACGTCACCATCTTCCCTGCATCAACTGTTTTTCTCACCATGTAAAAAAAAGACATTTGTTGCAGTAGCCTTTTATCATTCTGTTTGAGTCACCATAAATTCCAGTGATAACTATGAGATTGCACCATTACAAGAGGTAAATGTCCTCAGCTGGCATTACTCATACAAGATTATTTTTATCCAAAGAATCTGGCATATTGGCCTATGTATTCTCAATGAAGATGGTTATATAACATAATACAGTGTAGGATGTTTGGACGGTTAAAACCATACTCTAGAGAATTATGTAAATAGAATCTCCTAGGATCTCAGAAAATAGTAAGACTTAAGTAACTAGAAAACATCTACACTTAATGAATTTTGGTAGAAAATGTGGAGGAAATCCAGAATAATTGCACTGATACTAAAGTAGAGCATTCTTTTGTAGTCTACCTATGTTTCTCAAAGAACAATGGACATTATTTTTATTGATATTTTTCAATCTCTCGCTAATTTTCAATTATTAATTGCAGTGTTCTTTTTTAATACACTATATGGCCAAAAATAAATTCCAGTGATGACTATGAGATTGCACCATTACAAAAGGTAAACGTCCTCAGCTGGCATTACTCTTACAAGATTATTTCTACCCAAAGAATCTGGCACATTGGCCTATGTATTCTCAATGAAGATGGTTATATGGTTTCTTCCATATAACATCAATATGGTGTAGGATATTTGGGTGGTTAAAACCATACTCTAGAGAATGATGTAAATAGAATCTCCTAGGATCTCAGAAAATAGTAAGACTTAAGTAACTAGAAAACATCTACACTTAATGAATTTCACCATGATGAGTCAACTGTTGTATAATCAGAAAGTCATGTGGACCATATTAATAGGATTTCCGGCCACCTTTAGCATCAATCACAGCTTGCATTCATCTGGGAAGACTTTCCACCAGATTTTGAAATATGGAAGCAGGAATTTTCTTCCATTCGTCCAGGAGAGCTGCAATGAGTCCGGCCACTAAAGATGGATAGTTAGGCCTGGTGTGTACTCTGCGTTCCAGTTCTCCCCAGAGGTGTTCTGAGATTCAGATCGGGGCTCTGTGAAGGCCAGTGTAGTAGTTCAAACCGCGGTAGCACAGTCTTCGCTCAATAGACAGAACAGTTATCCATTGATACAGAAACAGTCCCTGAACTGTTGCCAGACGATGGGAAATGCAGAGTTGTCAAGAATGTCGACATACATCTCATTGTTCATGTTTCCAGTCAAAGGAACTAAGGAACCCAGGCTGAACCACGAGAAACAGTCCCAAACCATGATGCCGCCACCACCAAACTTGACAGTTGACACAATATACTCGGGTAGGAAGCATTCTCCTGGCATCCGCCAAACCCAGACACATCATTCGAACTGCCAGATCTTGTAGCGGGATTCATCACTCCAAAGTACTTGTTTCCACTGCTCCGCAGTCCAATGGCGGTGCTCTTTCCACCACTGCAGCTGCCGTCTAGCATTCACCTTGTTTATGTTGGGCTTATTAGCGGCCGCACTACTGTGGAAACCTATGTGTTTCAGCTCCTGACGAACAGTCCTGGTGCTAGCAACAATACCCTGAGGCTGTTTGAAACTCACTAGTGAGAATTGCCAACAGGAACTTGTGATTCTTCTGCGCTACCCTCTTCAGGGTTCAACAGCCTGCAATCTGTGAGTGTCTTTGGCCTACCACTGCCATTTCCTGCTGTTTTCTTATCTAGATGTTACCATTTTATAATGACATCATTTACAGTTGATCGCAGCACCTGTAGCAAGGCCAATATTGCACGAACCGATTTGTTGCACTGATGGCATCCAAATGATCATTCCACGTTCAAAATCACTCAGCTCTTCTGACTTACTCATTGTCTGTTTATGAACGCGCGATGCTGCGGTGACCACTTTTATCTCATTCTATGACATCATAGGAAGCGATAACAGCCACATACACTTCCCCAGAGATGTGTTCGGATAGTTTTGGCCATTATAGTGTATCATGTTCCTTTTGTATTCTGTTGCTTTTTCCCGAATTTTATCTGTGGTATCAGTTTTAACCTTGCCGTAGGATTTTCCTAGTTTATTTATTTGTTCTGCTATCCTTTTATATTAGAGGCTTCTAAGAATTTTTATGTATGATACTTGTTTTTTAACTTGCAGGCCTACACACTTTGTGTTAGTTACTTGATTTATAATTTTCATTAGTATTAATTTTATTTTGAACTGTTTTTGCTACTATTTTTCTTTTCTTTAAACATGAAAATCAACCAACCATTAGGCTTATTATGTACGATCAGTCAAAGAAGAAAAGAACCAATAAACACATTATAATTACTTTTTTATAATTGGTAATTCCTCCTATATATTAACCAATAATGCAAAAAAAATGCAATGAGACAATTCTTAAAAGTGGGAGTTTAAACTTAATTCTTCTTTGATGTATTGTTCATGATCATCAAATAACACAAAACCTTTATCTCTTTTAAAGCTATATGGGCTCTTTAAGAAGTGCATAACACTATAGAAAAAAAGCAAATATTGCATTTTTTTTTTAAATTTTATTTTAAATAACAGCTTACTTGACGGGAGACTGAAGTGATATCACCTTGAGATTAACATCTGAAAATAAAGCAAATGATATATATATGATAATAAGAATGGCTTGCCATTTGAGCTTAAGTTTCTTTCTCATATTGTTTTTCTAAATGTCCAAAGGGAGTGTTCAGGCTTCTTGGCTAGGCTATTATTTTCCATCATTTCTCAAGTCTTTGAAAAGTTGTTCATAATACCATGATCATTTTAAGAAATGAGAACATTTAAAGAGTTGGAAATTAGATGTAAGATTAAGTTGGGATTGCGTAAGAAGGGAATATATAAATTTTTAAATTTTACCTTCAGTTTTAATACTTCATGGAATATCATCATCAGAGCTTGAGTAGCAACTGACAGTTGAAAGAGAAGGACTGAAATTGTATCTAATCTTACATTTAAAAATAAAATAAACAGCTTCCTCCCTAAGACACATTATGATACATTCAAAATACAAATTTAACTAAATACTATATAGATCTTTTTTTTTTTTTTTTGAGGGATTTCCCCACTTCTGGATGAGAATATCTCGATAATTCGGTCCGATGCCTTAGGCCTTCTTCGGGAGATTGTGTGTGTGTGTATATATATATATATATCAATTACATCAAGGTGGGTGCAGATCTAACAACTTCCATTGTTAGTTTCTCGGATAAGTTTCTCTTGTTGTTCATTCCGAGCTACTAACAACAGAAGTTGTTAGATCTGCGCCCATCTTGATGTAATTGATATATATATATACATCTCCCGAAGAAGGCCCGAGGCACCAGTCCGAAATATCAAGATATTCTCATCCCTCAAAAAAAAAAAGGATCTATTAAGTATCATGTCCCACTCCTCCTTCAGAACTTACCTAAATTTTTGTATTTTTTGTTCTTAGGTTTTCCTGTAAATGTAAATGTATTTTTGCTAATTACTGGTCTTCAGAATTTCTTGTCTTCTCTTAATTAAATTTTGTCTAACAAATGTAATAGGTTCTGAAAGAAAGTAAACAGGAAATGAAGAGCTTAGTGCCACAAATGCGTATGTCCATTTTTATGTTTATCGGGAAAATGCAGAAAATGGGAGAAAACTTTTATTTAAATCAAACTAGGATACGCATCAAAAAAATATGTGGCAGCGTAAAAACTACAGGGATGAATCCTTTAATGAAAGAGTGTTCATCGCTCAGAATATATTCATAGTGCTATGCTAAACAAATAATTTGCATGCACATATGCATTTTTGCAAGTCCGTGCTACAGATGTAAGTTAGATCGTTTGTAATTAATAGTAATATCACTAAACATTCGATTTAAGTCAGATTCTTAAACCAATATATGATGCTATTATTATAATGACTATTTATATTAAAATTAATTAAAATTCATTAATTTTAATTAATTACAATTATATTAATGTTGATGGCTGTGATGCTAGCTTAAAGAATACTATAAATTTTTAGAGGGGACTCTAAAACTAAGATTTCATTATTCAAAACTAAGCATCATTCAAAATTAAACTCTGCATCATAGTACAAAAGAAGATCATGTAATGGCAACATTTTGTTTAATGACAATATTAAAAAAACAAAAACACTATCGTCGATGTAACAACAGAACTCAAAGATATACAGTGGTGGTCAAAATTATAAGGACAAGGGAAAAAATCGCCAAACTTGGTTACAGTTGGCCGGAAAATTATGCAAATTTTATGGCTGGAAACCAACTATAAATGCAGCATTTTTTATTAGTTTTTATGGAAATATATGGGAAATTCATATTCATAAAATGTATTTTGGATTTAGACAGCCCTGTGATATGGACAAAATTATAAGGACAATGCTATTTGTGTTTTCTAAAAAGCAAAATTTGCATGTTTATTGTTCTGCACACGGCACTCCCAGACGATATAAATGCATAGTAAAAGATTGCGAACGTCGTATTCTATTTTTTCAGTCATGCCACTAGGTACGAAACTTTCGGAGTTTTAGAAAGGGAAAGTGGTTGCTTTTAAAAGTTCAGGACTTACTGTACATCAAATTTCGACAAAGCTGAATAGATCGAGAACGGTTATTTATAATTTTCTTAAAAATCCCGAAAAATATGGACGGCAAAGACGTATAGGTAGGCCATCTTCTGTTTCTGTGCCTGTGAAAAGAATGATAATAAGGCGAGCTTGCTCCAAAAAACAAACATCAACGGAAATTAAACGGGAATTAAACTTACGATGCAGTGTTCGAACTGTTCGACATGTTTTACAAAAAGAAAAAAAGGTTGGTTATGGAAAACTTATGTCACGACCACCTCCTACAAAAGTTCATAAGAGACTGAGGATGGAGTTTGCCAAAAAATGCATTACTATGGAAAAAGAAGTGCGATGATGTTATCTTTTCTGATGAGAAAAAGTTTAATTTGGATGGACCAGATGGTTTTCGCTACTTCTGGTATGATCTCCGTAAAGAAAAAGAAATTTTCGCAAACCTTAGATTTAGAGGTGGCTCAGTGGCTGGTCTGGGGAGGTTTCGCAACTGGCGGAACTACTCCAATAGTTTTTGTGCAGGGCAAAATGAATTCTGAGAGTTATATTTATATATTGGGCAATAATCTTTTACCAGAAGCACCGTCAATAACGAGTGGAGACTTTTTGTTCCAGCAGGACAATGCCTCAGTACACGTTTCTCAAACTTCGAAAGCATGATTTGATGCTAATTTTGTGAAACTACTTGACTTGCCGGCCAGAAGCCCAGATCTAAATCCAATGGAAAATCTGTGGGGTATTCTGGCACACGAAGTATACAAAAATGGTATTCAATATCAAAATAAGCAAGAACTTTGTCCTCCATCGAAAAAGCTTGGAAAAAAAATTTCTAAAAACGTTCTGAAGGAACTGTCAAACTCTATGACATCAAGACTGATAAAAGTGATTGAGAAGAAGGGGGAAATTATTAATTATTAGTGTGTTTCAGGCCAAAACATTCATTGTCCTTATAATTTTGTCCAGTTTTTACAATGACATTTTTTTGTTAAATATGGCAAAACATTCAAATTTTGCATTTTCCAATGTTTTGCATTCTACAATGATTTCTAGCATAAAAAGGCATTTTATGTATACATTTCACTTTATTTACTTCACAAATAATTTTTTTCTGTGCAATTTTCAGTTGTCCTTATAATTCTGACCACCACTGTCTTATTAATCATCATCATCATCTTCTCTATCACAAAATAAATGTAAAATTAAAAATAAAATTAAAAATACATTTACACTGCTGTTTGTAAAAAATGCAACACCATGAAGGAATCATCAGAATTAAATGAAATTTGCAGCAAATGTCAATTATAGGATGTTATGCAAAATAGTAAAGTTTCAGAGCCACCGTGCATGCATGGCGTGCGCAGCGCCCTCTGAACTGATGCTGAAAGCGTATAAATAGAGGGCTGTAGTGGAACGTTTACAATAGTTAATGATTATTTGTTAGTGGCGAACGTTTAGTGTGACCCAAGTATGCCTCCACGACAGAAGAAGGAGAAATTCCAACAACTTACGGAGGGTTAACGGGGGAGACGTCAACCAACCACATCCCACACGTGCTCAATAGGCGACATATCCGGCGAATAAGCAGGCCAAGGAAGAAGTTGCATGTGTTGGGCTGAACAGAAGTCTTGAACAGTCTTTGCAGTATGTGGGCGTGCATTATCCTGCTGAAAGATAGCTCCAGGGATGCCTTGAAAGAAGGGAACGACTTCGGACTGTAGCACTTCACGGACGTACCTGTTGCTATTGAGATTACCCTCAATTCGTAGCAAATTGGATTGTCCATGATACAAAATCTCACCCCAGACCATAACTCCGGGTGTTCGGCCACTATATCATTCGCTAACGCACTCTGGAAGGCAGCGTTGACCGGCATAGCGTCTAACACGAATGCGGCCATCATGGTCCCACAAATTGAAGCGTGATTCATCTGAAAAGACAGCTTGGTGCCAATCAGCTTGCCAGGCTCTGTGCTCATGAGCCCATTGCAGACGCAGCCGTGAGGGGGGTTTGCCGTGAGGGGGGTCCTGTGTAAAGGCACCCTTGCACGCAGTCCACGGTTTAGTAAATGTCGACGAATTGACGAAGCCAACATTAGTACACCTGTAGCAGTAGACCAACGTGCTGCCAACTGCCTGGAGGAAGCTGTACGGTCATTCAGCGCCATGCGGAGCAGGTGTCGATCTTCGCACGCTGACGTCACCTTCCGTCGTCCACTACCAGTTTTTCGAGTTGTTCGGTACTCTTCGGTCCACTGCTTCCAAACTCGCATCACTGTGGAACTGTGCTGCTGCACACGAGCTGCTATTGCGCGATAGGAAAATCCTCCTTCTCGAAGGCCGGTAACCCTCCCCCATTAACCCTCCGTAAGTTGTTGGAATTTCTCCTTCTTCCGTCGTGGAGGCATACTTGGGTCTCACTAAACGTTCCCCACTAACAAATAATCATTAACTATTGTAAACGTTCCGCTACAGCCCTCTATTTATACGCTTTCAGCATCAGTTCAGAGGGCGCTGCGCACACCACGCATGCGCAGTGGCTCTGAATCTTTACTTTTTTGCATAACATCCTATAATTGACATTTGCTGCAAATTTCATTTAATTCTGATGATTCCTTCATGGTGTTGCATTTTTTACAAACAGCAGTATATTTACAATGGAATTTTCGAAGAGACATCTTTACTTCTCTTCTTCTTCAGCTACAATAATTCATAACAAATATGGGAAGTGAAAACGTGATAGTTATAACATTCCATTGTAGTAACTATCATTTTAACAATTCATCTCATCTATTCTTACCTTATTATTACATCTAGATTGTCTAATTAAATCCCTAGCCAAGTTTTCAATAACATTACTAACTTCAACACCATTGTTTCTATTTATATTTCTATCTTTAGTATTTCGTATGTATAAACTTTCAATTGTTTTTCTTATATTACAATCTTTCTCAATACATAAAATTTTAATTTCTTTATTAATGCCATGGGCTTTCCTGGAACAATGTTCTGCCATTTCTGATTTATCAAACAATTTGTTTCTAATGTAATATCCATGTTCCAGGGCCCTTTCTTTAATAGTTCTTTTGCTCTCCCCTAGATAAAATTCGTCACAATACAAACATTCTATTTTGTATACTGTCCCCATTTCTCCTTTTTTGTCACTCAAAGAGTTTGATGTCCTCACCAAAAGAATGCAGTACTCAATTACCAACAGCTGTTGAACCAAATATTAACTTAAAATAAATTACATTATAACTACATAATATAACTATGTTGTAAACAGCTGTTTTCTGGTTAAAAACAAAACTTTCTTAAGAATGTAAGCAGTAAAACAAGAACAACAATATATTTTATTGTGCAAAAATTTAATATTTGAAAATGGTAGTGTTGTACAGTAGTAAAAGAATAATAATGCAATAAAACCAGTGACATCATATAGTGTACAATATATTACTCAACACCGGAATCTTATGTTCCCCCGCCATCAATGATTGAAAATAAATACAGAAAAACCTCGTTAAGTCGTCACTCAAGGGAGCAAACATTTTTGACGACTTAAGCGGAGTGGGCATTTTTGAATCAAAACAAAAAAAAAAACACTGAAATACTGTATTTTCATGAATTGCTGTAGGATTCGGTGAGAAAAACAAGATTTTCAGAAATCAATACATGCAAATGAATGAGTGGAAAATAAAAAAAACAAAACACTTTTTATAGTTACCACATTTTAATCGTTTTAAAAGAAAGGCAATGTCTGTCTTTGAAACGTTATAGCCAACCATTGCTGCCACCGAAATCTTCAATGTTCAACTCCTTAGCAATTTCCATGGCTTTTTCGTTGAGAATCACGGCACATTTTGCGATCTGGCATGTTTTAGCCATCGAACTAAAAACATCCTCGATCTCATTAAACTTCGATTTCCTCATTCTCTTTCTTTTGTCTTTGCAGTCAGATTTTTCAATTACTTGTTTCGATGAAAGAATATCGTTTAATGGAAATATGGTGTTCTTTGGCAAAAGCACACCATATTCCCATCAAATCAAATGTTTTCGAAACATTTGATTTTTCAAAAAGTGCAATTAAGTCTTTTTTTTTTTTTTTTCTTTAAAAGATAACGAGGTAAGTTTTCGTTTCCCTGGCATGTTAAAAACGTAATCGAACCACGAAATTGCAAGAGAAAAAATAGCCCTTATAGCGGGACTTACACACTATGAAATGAAATCACACTCAGGAGCGGTCAAGAAAGACTTCTACACTCGACAGAGTCGCAGCGAGAAGTGTGCTTTGAATGATTAGCAGCGAGATTCCAAGAACCAAATTCTTCGAAGGAGTAGGAAAGGAATGAAGTGTCAAGCGTGGTCAAAAATTCCCCTTAAAGGCTTGGCTTTCTTAAAGTGAAGGGGCGGGCTGAAAAGACAACACGATGGCATGCAAAATGGAGAAGAAAGATGCTTTTGGCCATTTTTGAGGGTGACGAGTTATTCCGGAGTAGAATTAAATTTGGTGATGGGTAAAAGAGGGTTATTTTACATTATTGTTGTATGAGACCTTGTCGGGACCAAAGGAAAACGACGACTTATCCGGGTGACGACTTAACGAGGTTTTACTGTATAACAAATTTATAAACCAGGAATAACAGCCTAATGGAGCTAAGATTTCAACACAAGCAAATTAGTACAAAATCAATACAGTATACATACTTCAATAGAAAATAAGGTTAAGGATATTAACAAATAGGCTATAAAAATGTATGTAATAATAGAACATGGATTAGCAAAAACAAATAAAAACTAATTATAAGGCAGATGCACCATTAGAAAAAACTCGTCCAGGAGGAGTCCTAATTAATCTACATCTGAAGTATCCAATGCATTATTACCAAACTATTCACAAAATTGACAGCTTGCATGATGAAAAGGAATGCTATGCAATAATTCTTTTACATCATCCAACTTTTTTTTTTTGTTAATCCCATGTTTGCCATTGATCAGGAGTGGCTTGTATTACTTTACCGAAGCTCTTCCTACGCCTCATTTCCAGAGCCCAATTTTTTTCAAGGAATGGGCCTGTCACTGTGTTCTGAGATTTTGGTCAGATGCTCAAGTAAACTGAGTAGAGGAATCACAGACTTCAGCAATGGGTCTAAGAACATTTTGTGGACATGAATCGATATCAGCAAATGCCACGAGCGAGGGAAGTGGACAAACCCATCTCAGGCTCTGAGATGACTCTGTATTATTGTAATCAGAGCTGCTAAAAAGTGCACTTATATATATATATTGTATTCACTTAAACCTTTTTTATGCATACACATTTCTTCCCCTGAAGTTGCCAAAACTGATCTGAACTCAATTTAGCTAAAAATAGACTTGCGCATTTCTGGCAGTAAGCCCTTCAAATGGATAAAGGGAGCACATTTTTTGTTCACTTATCTAAAAAAAAAAAAATAACTATATTTGTTAAGATTAATATTTCTGCTTCATAAGATAGTATTGGTTAGTAATAGCTTAAAAGATAATTATCATATTTGAAACTAATTTTTGTAATGTATTTTTAGCTATTGTTCTGCTACCAAACATAGGGTATTAGTTAAAAGCGGACGTCCAACCATCTTGACATTTTATCTACAATCAGCACCAACCATATCATCAGCCAACTTTTTGTCAGATGTTGAAATCATGTATGGTATGTGGTTTCCTATTGCAGTCATTTTAAATAATTTACATAATCTTATGTATTTTTCAGATTAAAATATATTTCATATGAAGATTGTTTTATTTTCAATACTTTGGAAATTCCTTTAACATATTGAGTTTGTTTAGTTTTTCTAGATATTAATAAAATTACAATAAAGAAGAATCCACTTTATAGAGTATAAACAAAAAACATGCACAAAGTAAAATTACTGGTATATTTAAAACATATAATAGTCATACATGATTACATTTTCAACTGCTGCATGCAGTCCTTATCAAATATGTATTACTATTATATGTTTTAAATGTACCAGTAATTTTACTTGAGCATGTTTTTCATTTCTTCTCTAAGTTAATCTGCATGATAAAGAACGTTCATCAATAATCCACTTTATTTCGTAGTATTCTGTAACATTGTGTAATTGCTTTCTTCACAAATTAGTATTAAAAATAAATTGAAAAAAAAAGGTGGATTTAAAAATGTTGCTGCTTGAATTGCTAATCCTGACAGTAGATAACAAAACAGCTAACAAAATATTACATTTGAAAAGACAGTGGACCTCCAAAAATTAAGGAAGTGGAATATAGTCATTCTTAAAGTGATGCAAAGAATTCATTTGCCAGCTTTTATGCTGGCCACAAATGAATGAAATAGACATATAAAATTAACCAAAAGCCTGAAGAAGTATCAGTAATTTATTCTTTATTATTAATTTTGGAATCTCACTATCTTTCCAACATTTGAATCTATTATGACAAACTTCTGTGATGAGAGGTGATTGGTTCTGGCTAATGAGTATTAAAAAATACAAAACTGCTTTCTTGTATTAAACGTTTGACCTATCCTTTTCATCTATCAGTGTAATGCCTTGTCTTAATTGCTTTTATTGTTGTTGGTATACAAAATGAGACTGTTTAATGTAACTAAAATGTGATAAAAAATTGTAAGATGTACATATGTTACTGTCTTCCCTGGCTTTCATTCTTTAGTGAAAGCATACAAATGATTGTCATGGAAAGCAACCAATGCATCATCATTGACTCTCTCTTTTAAAAGAATCTGAGTGTTCCAATGTCCCATTCGGCAGTACTGGATGCACCAATTGTCCTCATTGTCCTGACCGAGGAGTGCGATAGAGAAACTTGCAATGGTTGCATTAATGGATTGCAAATCTGAAATAAACTGGAAAGTCAGAAACTGAATAGAAAAAATGCTTTTCAGTAATGACTGAGGGAACAAAGAGGTTTTTAGAATCTCTGCAATCTTTCCATTAGTAATTTTTTTGTCGGTCAATTAAACACATTAGGTTCTTGAAACTCTGCTGGCGATTTTCTTCAAATTTGGAAGCCCATAAAATGAGAGCTTTTAAGAGAAAATCATGACTAGGGATTTCTTTATTGATATGATACAGGAGAAGGTTGTTCATTTTACTTTCACTCACCGATTGCAGCTCATCTTTCCAGTTAATCAAATTCAGTTTATCATAGACTGCTTTTAGAATCTCTTCATCATGCAGTTAATCTGCAACATTCCACACAGAAAAAATATTTTCTTGGTTTAGTTTTGAAATGTAGATAGTGCGATAGTGGACATAAATATCATTGAGCATTAAATGTGTGGCTATCAGAAGTCCTTTCATGATGTTATAGTTGATTTCAATCAGTTTCCCACTGTACATTATTTCCAGAATAGTTTCTAAAATATGCAGCTCTAAAGTAGGGAAATCTACAACTGATTGTACTGATTCCTTTAAGCCATAGTTGAACATATTGCAAAAGTAGACTGAAAATGCAGACACGTAACTTCGATGTGCTTCGAAACGCTTTCCGTCACAAGTCAAAGTAACATCGGTGAAAACGGAATCTTTTCTTATCTTGTTAACATTTTCAGCAAATTTCTACCAATGTTCAATGGGTATATCTTTTCTTAGGGGCATCATTTTACAGAAGTGTCAGTCTCTCAATGAAGTATTCAAACAAATGGTCAATATTTCTTTCCAATTTCCACTGAAAATAATAAAAACATTATTAAAATAAATAACAGGACAAGAAAAAAAAAAAAAAAAACAAACATAAATTCTAGGAAGAATAAGTTCCTACATCAAATGAAATAGAAAGTCAGGGAAGACAGTAACATATGTACATGTACTAAACAGCGAAGAGAGGTTATTTGGCATAAGATAGTGATTTTTTTTTTGTATTCAAAGATTTGCCAACATATTTTTCACTACTTATTTTTACTTATTATATTTATGTTTATATAAATAGAAGTATTTAAAGTCTTTATGTATGTATTTCCAAATTTGTTTATCTAAATTATATGTCAGAAAATTTATTGTAAAACTTAGAAAAAGGCGATGCATTCACTTCACTGATGTGCCGAAAAATGAATAAATAATGTAAATTGATACAGTAAGCTTCATTATTTCTTTGCAGTTTTATACATTAAAAAAGTGCAATCATAATTTTAAAGAAAGAAGAAATGACATAATTAAAAGCAGATAAAAGAAGTTCTACCTTACTTTCTCTTATACAGTTTTAAAATCTAATTGGAAATCCTCATTCAACTTACGAAAACAGAGGATTTTAAAGTTTGTTTAAATGTGATGATTTTATACAGCTTGTTAGTTTCTTTCATTTTTTTTTTTTTTGGTTTTGCTATTAATGTTTAGCAAAAGCCTATACAGTTAAAACAAATAATATATCTACATGCAGCACAATCATACCTGGGAATTTGGAATGGGGTTATGATGTTCTCTACCCTTCAATCGAAACAAACAAGAAAAACATTGTGTCCTTTTTCCTGGTGGTGGTGATTATGCACAAAATGATGGCTCTCCAATGAAAAAAATCGAAAATGATGTTTTTTTCTTTTTTGGATGCAATGGAAGTGGTGGTGGTGATTATGCACAAAATGATGGCTCTCCAATGAAAAAAAATCGAAAATGATGTTTTTTTTCTTTTTTGGATGCAATGGAAGTGGTGGTGGGGGGGGGGTGTTACTACCCCCCCCCCCCCCCCAGCATGCCACCAGTATCTAGAATATTTTTAAGTCAGTGTCTCTGACATTTGCATTTAATATACAGGATGTTTCATCATGAAACCGACAAACTTAGCTAGCTTCACCAGATGGTTATTCTAATCAAAAAATAAAACATACAACATAGGTTGATTCGGCTTCATTCCCAAGATATGGACCGTCGTTAGAAGATGTGCTGCTAGCAATATGACAGTGCATGTGGAAACAGCACAACTGAGCTCCATCATATGCAGCCAGACAAGCAGTTATCGTGCGGAATAAGACATTTCCATTCAATGGATAGGACATGGTGGACCAGTAATATGGCCTCCTCAATCACTAGTAGATTTCTGTTTGTGGGGTTGTATGAAATCAAGAGTGTACATGAATGGCAAGCCAGAAACATGGGAACAGTTATTACAGCCAGTAACTAATGCCTCTATTACTCTCTGCCAGGCATTGCTGATGTTCAATGGATGCAATCATTGGAAGCATGCTGTGTTGCATTGCAGCATGTTTACAGCACCGAGGTAGAAAGTTTGAACAGTACCTGTGAAAGGTGTAGTGATTTCAATGTACAGTAAAACCTCATTAAGTCGTCACTCATGGGACCAAACATTTTTGACAACTGAAGTGGAGTGACGACTTAGGCGGAGTGGGAATTTTTGAAAAAAAACCCACTGAAATACAGTATTTTCATGAATTGCTGTAGGATTCGGTGAGAAAAAGAAGATTTTCAGAAATCAATATATGCAAATGAATGAGTGGAAAATAAAAAAAAATATTTTTTGTAGTTATCATATTTTATTTTATTTTACTTTGGTACATTAAAGCCATCGAACTAAAACCTCCTCAATCTCTCGATTTCCTCATTCTTTTGTCTTTGCAGTCAGCTTCTTCGATTACTTGTTTCGATGAAAGAATATCGTTTAATGTAGTCCTGGGAATATGGTGTTCTTTAGCAAAAGCTTTTTTCGAAACATTTGATTTTCCAAAAAGTACAATTAAGTCTTTTTTTTCTTTAAAAGATAACGAGGTAAGTTTTCGTTTCCCTGGCATGTTAAAAACGTAACCGAACCACGAAATTTCAAGAGAAAATATAGTCCTGATAGCGGGACTTACTCGCTATGAAATGAAGTCACACTCAGGAGCGGTCAAGAAAAACTTCTACACTCGACAGAGTTGCAGCGAGAAGAGTCTCCCGAAGGGGTAGGAAAGGAATGAAGTTACAGGCGTGGTCGAAAATTCCCTGTAAAGGCTTGGCTTTCTTAAAGTGAAGAAAAGACAACACGATGGCATGCAAAATGGAGAAGAAAGAAGCTTTGGCCATTTTTGAGGGTGACGAGTTATCTGGAGTAGAATTAAATTTGGTGACGGGTAAAGGAGGGTTATTTTACATTACTGTGTATAAGACCTTGTCGGGACCAACGGAAAACGACGACTTAAACGGAGTGACGACTTATCCGGGTGATGACTTAACGAGGTTTTACTGTAATTGCATTTCTGATCAATAAATGGTCATATTATTAAATGGTAATCAGATAGCTTTCATTCTGCGGCTTTGTACAACGAAGTGCCAATATCTCAGGAACAGTCCATGGCATATATTGCTTAGAGTGCTTAGAATCACCACCTGAACACTCAGGCAAAGTTTATTGGTTTCATGACACAACACTCTCTATATACCATTATATGTAACAATATACAACAACAAAACTACATTCTTATAAGTAATAGGTTTAGCTGCAATGATGAAATAAACATGATAAAAATAAATGTTGTACTTAAATCTCCTTCCATATACAGGGACTGTGTGCAGTTATATCTAATCTCTATATAAAATGAAATATCTGTCCTTATATTTAAAAGTAGCAGAACTACTGGAATCAAAACCCTGCAATGGGGGGGGGGGGGCATACTAGCAAGGATCTCCCAGCCAGCTAGAACTTCGGTACTGCAGAAACTGCTTTCTATCATCAACAAAAAAGAAAACAATCAATACCTATATTATTTTTAGGTGTATGTTAAAGAAATGTACATATTAAAAACTAACAAAAAGGCCTATCCAAAGCCAGCCAAAAATTAACGTGAGAAGCCTCAATTTAAAATGATTGGGCCTGCTTTGCCCCATTCATGATGCTGGTGGCTAAACTCGTAATTACATTAAAGTAAACTTTATTTTCCAGGCTTTCATCATATAATTTTTTTTTTTTTTTATTTTGTCATATGTACAAATCTAATATATGACATTCCATTAATACAATAGCCAAGTTTCAAAAGGCTTTTGAGTCATAGAAAATTTTAAATAATTTTTAATAATTTTTAATGTAGAAAAAGTTCTTTTTGCTGTTGCTATAGAAACTGGTATGATCAGTAGTGTTTGTAAAACTATGTTAGTTTTTGGAAATGAACTAATTTTTAAATTTCGTGATTATATAATGTAAAAGGTCTGAAAGGTTTGCCGTCACTTCAGAGCTGATGTTAATCGTATTCAAGGAATCACAGATATTACAACAAATATTTCATAATTGAATGTAGCTTGGCTGGTTGGGATTCCCTCCCAGAAAAATATGTAGCAATACATAAATCATGCATACTGTGTTTTATATTTTCATTGGTAACTTTTATTTAAGAGAAAGTAAGAAACACTGTATTTATGTTATTGCATGTTTAGCTGTTCCATTGGGGAAGTCCTTGTTTGGGTCCCGAGAGGAGAATTCCTGCCGGAGATCCATGCCAAGATGTCACGAGAAGGGAATACAGATGTGGGGTACTATTTTAATAAAGTTATTGATGATGACAGTGAAAGATGCATAATCATTTCTGAACCATGCAAACCAAAAGGACCACAAAATAACCACCATTTTTCAGAAACATATTATTATTATTGTGCATATAAATATGGCAGAATTGAAATAGATTGACTTTGAAATTTTTGAATTCTTGACACTGCGTATTGTGCCTTGTGCTGGTTATTTTCTGCAGAAAAAACAACTTGTGGCATTCTGGTGTTAGAGATTGGCAAGGTTTATCTAAAAAAAATTCAAGTTCATACTAATAGCCTTTAATTGAAAAATGTCCAGAAATAGTATGTTTCGTATTATTTATAATGTTTTATCTTTATCTTATACGTAGTATATTAAATCTCTTTGCTAAGTGTAGTGTAGGTAGGTAAATAATTAACTTATCTTTCTTGATATGATAAAAATAAAAGGAAGTTTCGATATGTATTTTTATAAACCTGAACTTATAAAATCAAATCAACATGTTAATTATAAAATGAAACACGTCACAATCAAATTATTAGGAATTTTGTTAAAATTAAATAAAATTTACTTTCCTCTCTTTGGCACTTGCAAATTTTATAATCAAATCTGTGTAAGAAAGGTACTGAGCAGTGCCATTTTCGATCGATAAACTTGCCAGGTCTGATAATTTTTCCTGAACTAATGTTGATCTGAGGTAAGTTTTGATTAATTTTAGTTTGCTGAAACTCCTCTTTCCCTTTGCAGCAGTCACTGGAATTGTCTGTAGAATTTGGAGAGCAGTCCATGTGTTGGGAAATATGTCACACCAATCATTGTCTTTTAATACTTTAAGAACTACTTTTGGTTGTTCCTGGTCTGCGTCTAAGAAATACCTCAAATTAAATATTTCCTTAGTCAGTTCCTGTTCAGAAATAATGCGATTTTGATTGTGTTTGAATGTTTTCTAAATTAGCACATACCTGTTCTAATTCGCATTTGTCTACTATCGTTTTAAATGGTCTTTTAAAAAAACCAAGTCTCGTTAAAACTCAATAGCTGCCTGAAACACATTTCCAGGGAATTCACAATTGTATCTATCAAGGGATAGAAGATGCTAGTCTTAAAAATTTGCTCCGGGTCTGGTAGTGTCTGATCTATACCTTCATATTCAGACATGCTTTTCTTTCTTCTGTTTCGCACTTGTTGAAACACAGATAATATTTCAGCTTTTTCTGCAATTTCTTTTCCTGTAATCACAGCCGATGTACTCTTATCCCTGTACTCTTTCATAAGCTGACAACATTTGTGTAAAAGGTTCGACGCGTTTGACAAATTTATCGATTCCGACTGCATAGATGTGCTAACAATAATGATTTGGTTTAGTAAATCATACCAAATCACAAGAATGAGTAAGAATTCATATTGTTCCATTTGGTGAGTGAGTGACCTGGCCTCTGAAGCTGCAACTGGGTCATTAGCCTCGTATTGTTCTTCTAATGCATCTCTCACTTTGGTATACCCATGGAGTCTCACAGACTTTTTTTTAATGCCAGTTTTTCTATGTTTTGAGAACACTTCCCATCTCTTCTGTAAAACAGAAGAAGAAAACAGACGTTGGCGAACCCCAAAATGATACTGTTTTGGTGCATCAGAAACGATCACGTTTAGACTGTGACACCCACAAGGATTAAAAAAAACTTGGAATTAAGCTGGTTATACGGCCAGCGTCGATTTATTTTCACAATCGCTTGCTTAGTCAGCTTATTTACTTAAAAAAATTGTGAGAGTGCCTATATTCAGGTAATAGCAATACCTATGAAAATAAAACCTATAATAATGGTCGGATGGCAAGTTTCATCTTTTTTTTGCTATGGGATTTTGGCGCTGCCACCCCTCCTGACCCAGTTCCTGGAGCTCTCGTTCCACTTGCTCTACCCTTGGACCAGCACTGAGATGTGCATATAGCTTCACTCTGCATTAGCCCAATAAGCATGATTCCACAAGGTCTTTTCCTGGGGTGTTCCTTCCACCATGTCGACCAGCATACCTCCTTGACGCTTTGCATGGCCAACCCATCACAACATGCATGTTCTAATCGTTGCCATTAAAGAGCGTGTCTCACCTACTCTCTGCAGCACCTGTACATTTGAAATCTGGTCTATCCAGCTCACTCTCTATCATCCGGTCTATCCATCATCAGCACCACATCTCAAATACTTCTAATCTTTTGGTGTCCAATTTGTTTATTGTAAGGGTTTTACAAGCAGAGTGTGACTGGCCAATCATAAGTTTTTAGTATTCGTTTGCATAACTCTGATCACATTTTCCAATGAATGCCTTCTTTGCCAACGCAATTCTGGATCGAATCTCCGGTGTACAAGACAAATTACTTGATAAAAGCTGTCCTAAATCTCTGAAGGACTTGACTCTTTTCACCTGTTGACCATCGATGAAAAGGATAAATTCTCGTGGTTGTCGTGATATTACCATGCATTTGGTCTTATGCATGTTAATTTTCATACCAAACATGTTTACCTGTCTGCTGATCGTCGACGTATTTAATTGCTTGAAGTCATCTTCCACCGACTATCACTCCGCCTATCTATTTGTCATGGAAAGCCGTGTTCACAATCATTTCAGCAAACATGTTGAACAGATCAGGTGATAAAAGGCAACCCTGTCTCACATCTTTTAAATAACTTTAAAAAAATTAAATCCAATCAGATGGTCATCAAGAATAAATTCTTAAAAGCAGTGAATGTTCGATATTTAGACATTATACAATCTTTAACAAAAATTTCTTTAAAAAGCTCTAAAAACCAGGAACAAATGGAAGGCAATTCAAAGTATTGAAAAAAATGTCAAATTTTTAATTTGTTTTATTTGCATTATTCTTTACGATGTACTTAAAGATGTAAACTATGTTTCACAAATTTTATAAAAGAAGAATGTCGATTTTCAGGAAGCAACACAGGCTTTAAATAAACTTACAGTTGATTTAAAAAAATATAGAAATAAATATTTAGTTTTTAAAACAGAGACCACAGAAATAAGCAAATAGTGGAATATAGCACCAAATTTTAAAGACAAATATATAATTAAAATAAAACACCAACATGAAGAATTATCTGAATGTTACCAATTTCAATCTGCAGAAAAAATGTTTAAAATTAACGTTTTTTTATAGCATTTTAGATACAATATAGGCAACACGCAAATAAATGAGAGATTTGAAGGTATGTTCAAGCTTTCCATACTGTTTATTTTTTAATTCCAAAATATTTGATTGAATATTCAGAAGATGATTTACTTAAATCAGCTGAAAATTTACAAAATTACTATTCCTCAGCAGATACTAAATGTAAGTTTCCTTTATGAAAAATGATAGAAATAAAGATACGACAATAAAAGAACTTTCAAATTTGCTTTTAGTAAAATATTCTTCCATGGAAAGTGATATTTCTGAAGTAATAATAGCAATATTACTTTTATTAACTTCACCTGTTACTGTAGCTTTCGCAGAATTTTTAGCAAGTTTAAACTAATAAAAACTCATAGTAGAAATAGCACAAAACTGGACAGATTAAATAGAAAATGAAGTAACTATAAGGTCAAATTTGAATGAATTAATTTCTGATTTGCTAATAAAAAAGCTAGAAAAATTAACATTTGATTAAATTTTAGTTTTAAAATTTAGGTATTAAACAATTTTAAATGCTTTTATCATTTCCAAAAAATTGTTACATTTTTGTATTTGTTTATAATTATTTTTAATTTTTGTTAAAATAAATGTTTGTATAATGCTTTTAAATACTTACTTAATATTTTAATAGCTTTCATATTTATATTGTGTGTACAATAAAGTTAGAAAAGAGAAAAATATAATTTTGCAATTATTTTTCCTTTTTAAAATCAGTAATTTGTACTCTGTTCAAATTTTGTAACAAATTGGTGAAATAAAAACAGTATTTCTGAAGAGGGCCCCTAAACAATCTTTGCATGGTAGCCTCCAAATCCTAGTTACACTGTTGGTATTTATGCTGTATTTTTGACCTCATCCTTCTAATCCTCTGAAGACTGGATTCACTAAAAAGATCTTGAAACTGTTTAGACTTTCTGCCCCTTGCTCGTTTTTGAGTAAATGCAACATTTATTTTTGTCTGTTTTGCATACAAAGCGTATTCTCTGCAACAACTTTCAGTTTCTTTTCCCCATCATGCTTGTTGTCTTTTGTTTTGTAAATGCTTCATATTTTTGCAAAGTTTTATTTATTTACTTTTTTAGCTGTATATCACTAAAAAGGGTTCAAAATTCCTATCTACTTGTTCTAACTAGCTCAAATATTAATAATATGAATAATAAACACAATGAAAAAAGTTAAATTAAAGCACAAAAATATGCTCAATGGGGATGCAACCCAGGCTGGCCTATGAAAAACCAGTATCCTATCACTAACATATGCATTTACTTATGAAAATAAATACAGCCATAAGATAAGAAGTAGTTTGATTAAAATGACCTTAGAAATTTCTAAATCAAGGGATAACCGACTTCCAAATTGACGTATTTCTGAAGAGCAATACCATTAAACATTCTGAATGTTTTGTCACTTAATGAGAAATTATAAGGGATAAAATTTACTACACATTAAGATATACATTGAAGTCTCACTTATACGAATATGAGGGGGAACCAAAAATTATTTGTATAAGTGAATATTTCGTGTAAGTGAATTACATATAGGACTTATGGGGTTTTCGCAGGGAAATGAAAAATTCTTCGTATAATTGAATGTTTCATTAAGTGAGACTTCACTGCAGCTCATAATTTGGAAATGAATGAAAAGCATTCATTTTTATTAATCCCATTTTGCCATTTTTGTTTTCTTAGTGCTGTATAATTTCTCTTACGAACTTTCTTAAATTTCTCTGTTAACCATACTTTAACAATATAGTTTAGATGCCCTGAAAAAGTATAAGAGTAAATACTTTAAAATACTGCATATATAAATAATGGAGAACCTAATGATTATGACTTATAAGCTGAACATTTACAAATTCTCAATCAGGAGACAAAAGAAACTTGACGAGGCCCCAACGTCCTAAAGCATACAAGGGAACTGATGAAGAAGACAAGTAGGCAATATTGCATAAATGGTCAGGGATAAAACATATACTTATTAAAAGATGACTGCAGTCAAAATAAAGTTAAATAATAACATAAGAAAAAAAAATCCAAAATGCACACAAATTAAATATAATGTTCTTGCACCATGCGCTATTATCTTGGGAATCCGGGACAGCTGTTTCTGCCTTATTAGATGTTACCAGCCAGATTTACTCTTGATGATAGCTGAGAGTGCATGACAAAGTTAAGAATACCACTTCAGCACTCCAACAATATAAAACAACACAACATAAAAGCACCATGTTCAACATGACCTCATATTCTTTGTCCTGGGTTCTGTCAAGTTCAAAGGTTTTTTTTTTTTACACCAACACATGCTTGTTAAATTTATTTTTATTGAATTATTTCTTTGTTTTGGGTTCTCTGTTCCCTGCTTAAAGTGCCCTGTACAAGGAATTTGAGGCCATGCTCGACATGGTGCTTTTATATTGTGGTGTTGATTTATTGGGATAGCACTTTAAGGAGCTGAAGTAGGATCCTTAACTTTGTCACGCATTATCAGCTATCATTAAAGGTAAATCTGGCTGATGATGGCAGAAACAGCTGCTCCACATTCCCAAGATGATAGCTGAGAGTGCGAGAACCTTATATTTAATTTGTGTGCTTTTTGGATTTTTTTTTTCCTTACACTAATATATGCACATTAAATTTATTTCTATTAAATAATAACATTTCCAGGTGATTAATGCAACCACTGCCAGTTTGAATTGCCAAAAACTTTATGGACAAAGAGGGGAGAAAATACAAGAGACATTATTTCATGACTAACTCTGCTATTTAATTCACATTTCTCAAATGATTCTGCTGTCTGATGTTTGTAAAATGGAAAGAAGTTATTTAAACTTCTAAAATTTTATGACAAGTTGAAAAATATACTTTTTATTACTGCACATACAGTTTTCATTTAGATTCAGAAACTCTGTTGTATTTAGAAATTTTGGTAGATAATTTCTGTTTGTTTTGATCAACAAGAAATGTATTACAGTTCAAATGATCATTGCAGCCAATTGTTGATAGGGCATTAAGATTGTAATGGGAAGACTTTGTAATAAACAAAAAACTGACAAATTAGGAATTAAACAAGGTAGGGATAGCGATTAGTAAACCAATCACAATGCTTCGCAACAGCTTCTGATATTATTGCTTTAATTTCCTTATTATTATAAATGTGATTACTGCGAATGCAAAAGGCGCAAATGTTGTGCTTAATGATAATTTAATGAGATTTTAATGATACTTGTCCACAGACAGACAGAGAAAGCGGGATTATAAGGCTTCCTCTCAGAAGTCTAAAAGACTGAAAATATGAGAAATAAAAAACTTGCTCTTAAAATTTTAAGAACCGTATTGTCCGGCGTATAAGACGACTTTTTAAACCAGGAAAATCTTCTCAAAAGTCGGGGGTCGTCTTATACACCAGGTGCTGAAACTTCCGAGCCGAACTGGAGAATCTGCGGTCGCCACATATGGTGGGGGGAGCTCAAAAATGGCCGCGGCCGCATCCCCGCCGTATGCGGCAACCGTATGAAAGCAGCAAGGACGGTGCTGTACAAGTACGGTAGAAGAAAATCCACTCACCAGGATTCGTGGAAAGAAGTGACTTAACGCGGTCCCAATGTGAAGGGCGGAGCAAGCTGCAGGCATCCGGGACTCCCGGGTATGGAAAAAAGAGATAGAGGGGGACAGAATAAACAAGGCTACAGTTAAGAAATACTATGATTTAAAAAAAAAAAAAATTAATCTAAAAAAATGTAGCATTAAAATAATGCACCAGAATAAACAAAGCTACAATTACTTGGAGACAGAGAGAACTGACCAATCCAAGCAGGTGTTGTATACAACAACCAGCCAATCGCCGATAAGGTACATCGCTTTTAAAGGAAAAGTTTAATCCACTTGCACTGTTTTATGTTTACATGTTTGATGACAAACAGCGTTAGGTTTATAAGTGACAGTTTTCCTGCTAAGTATCTGCATGTCATAAGCATTTGAATTAAAATTACCGTATTGAAATCAAATCTGATGTTTTTTGTAATTTTTATTTGGTGTGCATTGGAAGAGGGGTAGTTTTATACGGCGAGTATATCCCAAACTCTATATTTTTAATTGGAAAAATTTGGGGTCATCTTATATGCTGGACAATACGGTAAGTACATGTTTCAGTAAGTAATATACAGGGTGTTCATTTTATCTGAAGACATTGAAATATCCCGAAAACTACAAATCGGATCAAAAAACTTTATAATTAAAATTTGTTCATCTCGAAGGGGGACATCCAATGATACCAAACTCGACCCTTCACCCCCTATGAGGTGAGGGGTTGGGAAGAAAAACGTAAATAGGAACCCCCATCTTTTATTGCAAATTCGGATTCTCCAGAAAATTTCACATTGATTTGATGTACTGTATGTCGGGGTTGCTCGCAGATGGCGCTGTAATCGACAAAAATCAAAATGGGTAAAACATCGTTGAAAATTGGGGATATCTCAAGAAATAAAAAATCATATGAAATCAGAGAAATAAAAATGTAGACGTATGTGATATTTATCAAAATGCTATCCAATGACACGTGAATTAACCCCCCCACACACACACGCTGCGAGAGTGGGAGAGGCAATTATTTCATAACTTGTAATGGGAAATCCCATTCTCAACATTGTATTCCTCTGACAAAACGAAAAGGGGACTGCTTTATCATAAAAGGCAGTGCAGTGCGATCAGAGCTCACTTATCTTTCAGAATTAGAACTGAAAGCATCTCTAAAACTTTCATTGTACGTGAGTAGGTTTTATTGCCTGCACATCTACCCTTCATTTCTACAGTAGAACAGAATTGCAAGTGGACAATGAATTGTGCAACTGTAGAAGAAAAAATTGAAATGATTCTGATTTATGGTGAATGTAGGAGAAATGTTGACGATGCTGTTGCCTTGTATGCTGAGCGGTTTCCAGATAATGTTCGCTCTCGTTCTTTTTTTTACAAAATTGTGAATGCCTTTATCTCTGATGGCAGCTTACAAACCAAGAAAAGGAAACGAAGAAAAACTGTTACAGGAGAAGCAGCTGTATAAGCTGTACAAAACCCACAATAAGCACTCGGCAATTACAACGCGATTCCAGAATGTCCCTAGGTAGTATTGTCAGCATATTGCATCGGCATATTGCATATGGTATCATCCATATCACATTTCACTGCATCAAGAACTTCATGGCGAAGATTTTCATAATCGAGTAGTATTTTGTGAATGGGCTCTTAAACAACTGCAAAGTAATCCCAATTTCTTTTCTAATGTACTATTTTCAGATGAGGCTACATTCACAAACCATGGTAGCATTAATCGGCATAACATGCATTACTGGAGTGTAGAAAATCCCCACTGGTTACGACAAGTTGAACATCAACGTCCTTGGTCAGTTAACGCTTGGTGTGGAATCATAGGGAACAAACTCATTGGTCCTTATTTTATTGAAGGTACTTTGAATGGAATCAGATATCGAAATTTTTGGAACAGGAACTACCAATACTACTTGAGGATGTTGCCTTGGACGTTCGACAAAGTATGTGGTATCAGCATGACGGTTGCCCAGCGCATAACTCACGTCATGCACGGGAAGTATTAGACCATGATTACAATGGTTGGTGGATTGGCAGAGGTGCCCCTATTAATTGGCCTGCTAGATCGCCTGATTTGACATTGTCGGATTTCTTTCTGTGGGGTTATCTAAAAGATAAGGTTTATCAACAAGTGCCAACAGACCGTGAAAACATGGTAGAACGCATAAGAAACGCCTCTGCTGAAATTCCTGCAGATATGCTTCTGTCCTGTGTACAGTCATTTGAAGACAGGATCAATAAGTGTATTGAAGTTGAAGATAGTATTTTTGAACACTTACTGTAATTGGACAAAACACTCCGATATGTGAGACAAGAAAAAGAAGAGACACAACGGAATACATTACAAGTTATGAAATAATTGCCTCTCTCACTCTCGCAGCGTGGGGGGGGGGGGGGGTGTTAATTCACGTGTCACTGGATAGCATTTTGATAAATATCACAAACGTCTACATTTTTATTTCTCTGATTTCATATGATTTTTTATTTCTTGAAATATCCCCAATTTTCAACGATGTTTTACCCATTTTGATTTTTGTCGATTACAGCGCCATCTGCGAGCAACCCCGACGTACAGTACATCAAATCGATGTGAAATTTTCTGAAGAATCCGAATTTGCAATAAAAGATGGGGGTTCCTATTTACGTTTTTCTTCCCAACCCCTCACCTCGACATTTATAAACTAGAATAAAGAGTTTAATGCAAATGTTTGGAAGATCTGTTACAAACATTTATTGCTAAGAATTACAATTACGTATATTTTTGCATTTTATAAAGTAATGGTTTAGAGGCGGTTTTAGGCATTTTTATTTGATAGTAATCTACAATTTTCTGCATTTTTTTTAACCCGAAAGATTGGCAATACAAAATTTTGTGAAAAGGGCCTCGTACAATCTAAAATTACGCCTGTTATGGTTACATTAAGTTTTTAACCAAGTTTATCTTAGCAGAATCGAGGTCCACAAAGCTGTCCTCTTGTAGAATTTTTTTTAAAATGCGAATCCTTTTTGAATTTTTAGAAATTCAAAGAGCTTTCATAAAATTGTTAATCTCTATAAAGTAATATATCCCTGTCGTTATTATATTGAATGCTTAATAAAGAACTACCAAAGACTACCGCTGCTATCATTTATTTATTTATGTATTATCCCTAACTCATAATCTTCATTTTTTGTCTATTCAGTTGTAAAAAAAGAAAACACAGAGTTATATAAAATTTACAGAATCTTTCGTACGTAATTCTTATTTTAATCCTTGCATTAACTATTGAATCTTAAAAAAGGAAATTACTTTCTTCTTACTGAAGATAAACAAAATATGAATTCAAATAACTCGGATGGCTTATGTGCGTCGCCATTTTAAGTCGAATTCAACCGTGTCCCCGGAAGTGATGTCATCTCAAAGTTCTGTTAATTCCTGTGAAAATATCCATTCACCTAAGTACGCGTGTTACGCCGTTTGGAAACGGGTAGATGCGCTGTGTAAGGTAAACGGTAATCTTGAGTGAAACGGCTTTCTCTCTAATTTAGCAGACGGTTATGAGGATTTTGTTTAAATCATTATGGCCTTTCAAAGCCTACAGCAAGAGTATATGCAAATGCCAGTTATTACACGTGCCTACACGACGGCATGTGTTTTGACTACTTTGGCAGTGGTAAGTCACGAAAAAATAAATGTTATTTAAGAAAACACAACTTTTGATAATTAAATAACTTTTTTTTGCTATTAACATATGGTATATAATTCATTTAAGCATCGTACATTTCTCCGAATTTGAAAAATTCCGATTAATTTCTCATGATAAATTGGGCCTATTTATGTTTGGAATAGATACGGTTTCTAGCTTTTACCAGAATCTCGCAACAATTGGTTTTTCAAGTTGGTATTCCAGGCTGCCTTTTAGTATTATGAAAACCTTACAGTAATAAAATGAAAATTTTCGGAAATGCTGTTTACTGATCCTCGTTTTTGGTCAGGCAAATCAGCTGATCACGTTTGATTAATCTGTTAACATCAAATTAATTGATCTGTATGGGTGTTAACTGTTTTAGATAAGGCTTAAGGTGTTCCGTTTTATAATTTAATAGCTACGCTAATAAACACAGTAAGTATCGATGATCGGTAATGAAACTTGATTATTTTCTTTTGTCGATTCGACTTTCAGATAATAAAATATCGAATTTGTTCTGTAAACCCATATTTTAAATCCACTCTCGTTCGTTATCATCGGAATGATTGTCATAACATATTTGCCAAATGTAAATTGGACTTCAGGTGTAGATCCTGTATGCTCAATTAGGCATCACAACATTAACGCAATCTTTCTGATAATTTTAACTCCTGGCCGCATAATATGTAACCAGCAAAAAATTAGGAGAGCAGGTTTTATTTTATTGCTAGAAATGGGAAACCCTTTAAAAGTTGGCAATCTGAAAAAAAAAAAAACATCTGGACAGATGTTAAAGTGTGTAAAAAATGTAATAATTTGGTGGACAATTATTATAGTATTTCATCATTATAAGTCATGGACGATTTTTGTTTACTGAAGCAACATATTTAAAATTTTTCTTTAAAAGAAACAGAATAACGGATAAATTGCAGCACTGAATTGCTCAAGAAAGGTTTTTTGAATTATTTTACAAAACAAAGACATTGCTGAAGTAATTTTTAAGTGAATTTTTTTGTAAAGCACCTTTTTTAGTTCAGATAGCTTCCTGAAGATCAGCTGTGTTTAAAGCAAATAATAGAACTTGTTGAGACATAATGAAGGTTTGAAAGTGTGGTGATAATGCAATTCTTTCCACAGCTATTCAAATCTTATTCAAAAAGAATAGCTGTTTGGAATGAAGGGTGTGTTAAATTGATTCTGCAAACTTGATCTGAAACAACATTAGGGTTTTACTTTTTTTTTTTCTTTTTTCACTATTTACAAGATCATTTAGTTAAAAATTTTAATCTGTTGTTCAGTATAAAGAATGCTAATAAATAGTTTCTTCTCTTTGTTAACTTCCGCCAAGTTGTCTTCGACTTCTAGTAACTTCATGTACAAATGTCTTCCATTCGTATCTTTCGCTTGTTACATCCCGCAATTGTTGTAGAGATTTCGCAGTACATTCTAAAATATCCTCTATCCATCTTCTTCGTTGTTTTCCTCCTCTTTGTTTTTCTTCTTTACTGATTATTAAAACAACTGCCTTCTAAAGATATTCATAAAACTTTTGAGTAAAGTACACAACTTTTGCTGAATTCTGAGATGAAAGTTAAGAGGTTAAAATACCTACGCATATTAAAAAAAAAAATCATAAATGGATAAGTTCTATTTTCAGTGAAGATGGTAATTGGATGTGAAGATGGGTCACGCATTTGACGCAGATAGTGTGAACAATAAATAATTTACCAATGTAAAATTAGTTCTGTACATTTCAGTGTTGGAGCTGGTTTTAATATAGTGTTCTGAAATCTGCATCACAGAATCAAAAATTGGAAACTTATGGTAACATATGGATAGGAAACGAGAAGGATGACAAAGATCATATTTCAAATGAGATCATAAGAAAAAAGCTAGTTATTTTGAGCTAACTTCCTTATATCTTCATTTCTTTCATTAAGTGTTCTCTTGAATTTCAGTTATCAGGCTTAAAGAGACACATTTTCTTGGATGTTTAATTGAAACTGTGTGTGTAAGGGCCCCCCCCCCCCCCCCGAAAGCTCTTGAGTTTTTTATTAAAATAAATGATGCTTTACAGTTGTGAAATGCAAAAATATGAACTAGGTAAATTTCTTAATTATCTATTTTGAATTTGTAACCATGAATGATATTCTACATCTTTTTAAGTGGGATAGAAGTGCAGGCAAAGATGTCTCCCACAAAGCAGTCAGCCAGTTAGCATACTTGGAAGATCCTTTAAAAAAAAAGGAAAAAACAGATAACCTAATGATAAAATACTTCCATGAGGTTGATTTTAGGAACTTAAGGTGCCCCCAATGGCTGCCACATAGTCGGCGGCCTTTGAAGACTGTGGATAATGTGTGAAATGAACAATTAACTAGTAAAAAGTATAATGCTTACTTCAAAATGGTTTTGCACGATCTTTTACTAGAAAAACTAACCCTCATCTGGCTAACTGCGATTTTGAGATGACAGTATGCAGCAAGTCACCATGGCGAGCGGCCATTAGGGGTACCATAATCTAAAGATTAACCCCATTTTAATTGCTTTACTTTGCTGGTATCCTGAAGGTATTAAAAACTTACTTTCATAGATATTAATGAAGATTTATCATGCATAATATTACAAAGCTTCTGGATTTTTAAGCAGCTTCAAAAAATTGTTAAACGTTTATCCTGACTTTTTAAATAACATCAGTAAATTTTCAGGATTTTTTTTTAATTACCTTTAAATAGCATTAAAAAAAAAAAAAAAAAAAAAAAAAATCAATAAATACATGTAGTTAATTAGGAAATAGAACTTCGTGAAAAATTAAATCATTTATACAAAAGTATTTCTAAAGGTTTTAAACTGAATTTGTTGAACCCTGTAAGATGTCTTCGATGTTTGTGTGTCCTTGAGCATGCTATGCAAGAGGAGTTTGAATGTGTTTATAGGGGAAAAAAAAAAATCATCAAGTTGCATTTTCTTCAAATTAAAATTAGACCTTAATTTGGTCTCGAGCAGTGTTGCTGTCAACTTGTTGACCTTTCAAACACTGAGCAGAAATTTCATGGCTTTTATAGGCTTTTATTAATTAATCTTATTAATTTTGACTATATATATATATACACACACACACACACACACACACAGAGGGTGATTCACGAAGATATGCAGAAACTTCAGGAGCTCATTCTACATGTAAAAGTAAAGAAAAAAAGTTATATAAACATAAGTCCGGAAATGCTTCTGTAGAGAGTTACTGCTAGCGAAAGATTTTGCCCATAATTTAGTACCTATTGTGCGGAACAATACACACATGGACTACAACTCAGTTGTTAGCTCTCACAAAAAATCAAAACAATGCAATTCACGTTTTTGTTGAACAGCTTTTATTGTGTTGCCAACTTATGTACTAACAATTTTTCGCACAACATTATTCTGTGGTTTTAAATAAAATTACATTCTGTCATACAGAATTTCAATGTAATTTATGTACTTTACGACACACATGTTCATTTTTACTTTTACAATTATAAATGTAACATGTAAAGTTGTAATAAACATTTATGCTGTTTATTGGGAAATTAACAATGTTATTGTCGGCCATATGTACGTGTTGTTTTGTTCTGACGAAACGTTCATTTATTCGACCATCTAATCACGTTCTATATACTGTATTTGCACCATTTTTTTTTTTTTTCAGAATTGCTTGCTCTACAAAGTTTGTTGTAAACGTTTGTGTGTCTAACCTACTTTATCAACGTTATTATATGTCAAGCGGAAAAAACCTTGTTTCGCGATCCCTCTTTTGTAGGTTCCATATGGGATACTCTTACAAACACAGGGAGATACAGTTCTGTGACATGTTTCATTCGACTTTTCAGGTCAACAACCATAAGAAACCACTGATTTACCTTCCCAGACTTCCAGCAAGTCTTCATTTCACCCAGGTACTACTTTATGGGTGAAATCTTTTGCTAGCCATAACTGCTACCGAAGCATTTTCGGACCTATGTTTATGTAACTTTTTTTCTTGAGTTTTACATGTAGAATGAACTCCCGAAGTTTCTGCATATCTTTGTGAATCACCCTGTATATATATATATATATACATATATACATAGCCAACTACCATCGCTTTGCTCCGGAAGCCTTGCATATGTAACGTAAAAAAAAAAAAAAAAAAAAAAAAACAAAACTATTTAGCAAATTAATGTCAAGATCGGAGAATATATAGCTTCTCAGCCCTTTGTGGCCTTCTCCACGCCCCTATCTTGACTTGACGCCTCATCACCCATCGTGGGTATAGGCGACTTCCATGGAAATTCGACGCTATTGTCTTAGGTCATGGGCAAGGATTGTCAGGTGATGCAGCCACTCGCAATTGAATGTCTTTTGGCTCCACACCACTATCACTTGAAACCTTCCCCAGTTGGAATGAAAACACATGATCATTAGAAATTAATGTAATATTCTAAATTCAAGTTTAAATTGTTAACTATTCAACATATTAATTACTTATATTGTATATTTATTGCCATAGACAATGAATTAAAAAGAATTAAATTCACCCAATTTAAAACTGTGGTGACGTCATCTAACTACAGCATTGGAAAGTTTTTCATTTTGGGCAGTTTTGAGACTTTTTCATTCATCTCACAGGAACTACTTGGTGGACCTACTTGGCGGAATGAAAAGTAACCTATATCCTTCTCCGTGTCTTAGACTACCTGCATCAACTTTTCATTCCAATTTGTTGTGCGTTGAGGCATGATTGAATTACCTACAAACCTATAGATTTTTACTTTTATGTATAGTTCTTACCTCTTACCTTATCAAATACATATAGTAAAACAGGGTCATTCCATATGAAATAGCCAATTTTAATTAAATGGTTGCTTCACTGACCATCTTGTTAATTTTTTATATTTTCACCACAGGTGCCCTTACTAGCAGGGTTGTTGTAATTTAACCTACTCAAAAAAACCCATGAGGGTTTTAAAAAAAAAAAACAAACAATAAAATCCAACTATATTTAATTATGAAAATAGTTAGCTTTAAGGAAACTATTAAGACTTAATTTTATGAAAAGTTTTATTAAAATACAGATAAATGGTAAGGAAAAAAATAAAATAATATCAGTTTGCAATTTAAATTGAAAAAAAAAGGACAATTAAGACATTCTTACAAAAATTATCAAAAATACATAAATATTTCAGTTTACAAAGATTTGTGAAGAATAATGGAGTAAAGAGTGAATGAAATTACTCACTAACACTTTCCATCTAAAATGATTTCTATATTTTATTAGTAAATGGTTTCTTATAAAAGGCTTCAAAAAATTTAAAAAGAAAACGCGTGTGTTCAATACCTTTTACCTGCTATGGAAAAAAAAATAGAAATCCAAGAAAAACACATGACTAAAGTAAACTCACCTTTATAATATAGATCCAATGCTGGAACAAAGCATGCATTTTCACAACTACATGGTCTTTACAACCATGTGCTTAAAGGATTGTGATAATTGTGCAAGGCTCTGTCTGCCAACATAAGAAAATTTAATTTAATAAATTAAACAGGCAAAAATTGGTAGTTTTTTCCACTAATAAAGTAGTTGTAAGAATGGGTTAGTGTTTTGATTAAATTAATCATAAGAATTTAAATTGAACTATTTAATTTTCAATACAAAAAAAAGACCCAATTTAACCCTACTGGGTTGGGTTTTTTTTAAAAGTACCCAGGTTTTTCTCAACCTGCTTACTAGTAACTTGCTCAAAAGATTTTTGTTTTATTTTTATCTGCCACCATCTTTGATTTGGGCTCATTTCTCAAAAGTGCAACAAGCAAAAATAAGGGTTTGCAATGGTATAGAAGGAATGCTGCTGTGTGGTTTCTATTTAAGATAGATAAGATTCTTTGTTCATTGACATGCGCAACAGGTTTTTGCAAGTTGTGGAAAGCCAGAGCAATAGGGTTGTAGCCAGCTAGTCAGTCTGTTGTGAGCCTTTGGAGAGTGCAGATGTGTATTAAAGTTCTGCAGTAGTTTTTCATTGTCTTACATAGTTAAAAGAACAAAATTTTGCAAGTTCCACTATAAATCATTAAATATGAATGAAGTTTGTTAAATGCTTGATGATCTTAATACAGTAAACTCCCGATTATCCGCGGAATTGGATTGCACAGCAACCAAGGATAAGCAGATTCAGCGGATAATCCGAAATAGGATGTAAAAGACGAAAATCACACAAAATCATGTTTTATTTACATTAAAATGGCAATGCATACAGTTACAGTGCATACATTATAAACAACTATTTAATTTTAAATTAATTATTTATTTTTAAATTTTATTGTTACGGGAAGGCTCTCTCGTAATTTAAGTGTAACCTAAGCTTCGCCCACAAGGTCGTTCTTTAAATTGTTTGTCTATAATTGTCTTCACTTACTTTGTTAGCCACTTTTATTGTGTACCTTATTCTAGATTTAACTTTTTTTTTTTTTTAATTCGTAATTTATTGTACAGTAAAAAATATGGAAACAGGAGAGGTCTGCGGATAATCGGGAGTTTACTGTAGTTTGAAAATACAGTACTACAGGGTAATCATGGAGTGTTCTATAGGTGTTTATGTTGGTGAAAGTTGTGAAAATCATTCCTATGGACGGTCAGCTGTCAGGTCACCATCATAGATAAGTGATTCAGAACTTTCTCTTGTGAGAAAAAGAGTTGGACTTAAAGCAATAGACAGTATTTGCACGTATCATTACAAAAAGTATGTAGAAACTCATGTTGTGACCCATTTTCATTCCATAAGAAGGTAATTATGAAGAATTTGAGGATAGTGACTGGAGATGTGTGAAAAGTGGCTCTCATTAAAACTTATACCAGGGAAGTCCATTTGTTGTTCATGCCGTAAAAAAACTGTTTAGCTGTAATGAAAGAGATGATGACAGTGCCAAACAAGAAGCTTTTACACCTCCTGAGCTAGTTGTAGAATCCTTAAATAAAGCAGGTGAAACATTAGGAGGTTCACCTATCAAAATAATGAAACTAAGCCATGAGAAAAAACATTTAGAAGTTATTCGTACAGTGAAAAAGTTTTCTGGTACAATTAAGAAAACATTAAGTGACTCCTTCAATGTATAGCCTGAGTTGGAGAGGGAACAAGAGAAGGAAGAAAACAGGAAAAGTGATATTGCAGCCAAGGACATAGAGTATTTAGTCAAGAGTTTAAAAGAAAGAATAAAAAGTTGCACATCAAATAGTGAAAAAATTAAAGTCAACAGTGTAGCTCCCAAGAGCTGGTCAAATAATAAAACAGGACAGGAACTAGGTATGAGCAAGTACTCGAAGAAAACAGAGGCTCTTGTGGAAAAACATGGAATCATTCCTGAAGTGAATTTATTGAAATTGAGGAGAAGAATGAGAAAAGAAACTAAGGACTTGGTTGTAAATTTTTACAATAGTGATGAAGTAAGCAGTGTGTGTCCAGGAATGAAAGATACGAAGTCTGTTTGTTTGGAAGATGGGAGCAAAAAATTAAAACAGAAAAGGTTGTGTCTATGTAACTTAAGAGAATTATATCAAAAATTTAAAGAGGAGTATCCATCAGTTCGTATAGGATTTTCTAAATTCTGTGAAGTGAGGCCCGAGTGGTGCATTCTGGCAGGAGCAAGTGGGACTCATTTGTCCCAGTGTGCATTTGTTCCATACATCAAAATTGATGGCTTCAGCAGTAAAAATCAATGACTGAAAATCTCTGCTTGCAAAATTAGTGTGCAATGTTAACAGTGAGAACTGTACGATAGGCGAGTGTGTAACATGTCCAGGTATTAAAGCATTAAAATTAAATGAACTAAACCCTGCATTGGATGATTCTGCTGAAGAAGATCAAGATGAAAAGACTATTTCTTACAAACAGTGGGTGACAACCGATCGTTGCAAATTAATCACTGTTTTAGAAACTGTCAGAATTTAAAGATAATTTGGCATCAAAATTAATGCAGTTAAAAAGTCACCACTTTTTTGTCCAGAGTCAGTCGCAGTTTCTCAGAACAACAAAAACAAATCTCAGGATGTGTGTGTAATGATAAGGGATTTCTCAGAAAATTTTACATTCATTATCCAGGATGAGATCCAGTGTTACCACTGGGTAAATGCCCATGTCACACTGCATCCCTTTTGTGTCTATTTTAAGACCGAATCTGCAGAACATCTATGCAACAAAAGCCTTTGTATTGTAAGTGATTGCATGGAGCATAATACAACTGCTGTTTATGCATTCCAAAAGCAACTGATTCCATTTATCCAGAAATGCATAACAAATCTGAAAAAACCTGTCAAAGCATGTCACAACATGCTCATTGTCATAGTAGTGCATTGTGACAAGTAAGAAAAAAGAAAAAAAAAATCAAACTTTGTCATATAAATTTTAATAAATAATATGTATTTTTATTTTTTTATAATGGTGAAAATATTAGATTATAATATAAAGAAATGAGAACACTTTAAACCTTTCATCGTACATGTTTCCCCATTGCCATTTTTACAGGTAATTGACAGCCTGTAAAATGTATACCAGCGTGAACCACAAAATGAAACTTACAGGTTTTCTTAAGTACTAGGAGAGTATCCTTGGGCAAAATTTTAAATTTTTGGCTGGTCCCCCTTTTGATATATTTGACCTTGAAATTCATACTTTTTTAAAAATTGCCTTAAGTTTGGAGCAAAAAATTGCCAGGAAGCACTTCTAATCCAGGCTTTCTTTTACTATTTCTGGAAACACTTTCAGTCATAGTTCTTGTATAAAAATTAGCATCCTGTGGCTTCAAGCCCTTTTCATTTTTACAGACCTTTTAAAACAGCAAAATTCCTGTTACATTTCCTGTTTCATTCCGATTACAAACTTTAAGGTCTTTAAAGTTCAACTTATCAAAGACATATCTTCCATTTAGAAAAAGTTTCTGAAAGGCCAGGATCTCTGCTTTAAGACAGTGCAAACCAGAACTATCTATCTTACATAGAAACCACATAGCAGCCTTTCTTCTATACCATTGCAAACCCTTATTTTTGCTTGTCGCACTGACGAAAAATGAGCCTAAATCAAAGATAGTGGCAGATAAAAATAAAACAAAAATACTTTTGAGCAAGTTACTAGTAGGGGCACCTGTGGTGAAAATATAAAAAAATTAACAAGATGGTCGAGCAACCACCCTGGTTCATTGATGGAATGACCCTGTATTTATTCTAAACTTTTTGATCAGCTAAACTGGGGTAATTATAATAGTGGTAGCATAAAAGCAATTAAAAACCAACTGGTTTATGATATAATAAATAATAAAATTAAAAAGAATTCTTAATTTTTAAGATTATATTAATATTAAAAGTATATAGAGATTTCTATGTGAGATATTAGATTAAAATTTTGTAAATTAATTTTTTATTTTTTTAATGATTTTTTTTTTTTTTTTTTT
>JAFIDM010009631.1:83231434-83266755 GCA_023159025.1 Thereuonema tuberculata | reverse complement strand
AGAAAAGAAAAAAAAAAGCTTGTTGGATGTGGCTTTGATTGGCACCAGTAACGTGGTCTAGGTCAGTGAAGGAACGCCATAGGAGCAAGTTGAAAATACATACAGTTGAACCTCCATATATCGAAGTAGCAAATTGCCGGAAAAAAATTCGATATATAGAATTTTATCATAATTACTCCTAAAACATTAAAATTAAAGCTAATTTACATATACGAAACTCAAATTCTAATTTATATGCGAAACACATTAAATGAAAGTTAAAATGGGTAATTTAAAAATGAATTAATATGAAAGATTTATTGAGTACTACATACCTTTAAAAAAAAAAACAATAATCCAGACAGTGGTTACAATGATCACAATTACATTTTTGTTAAAAAAACTTCGAATATCTTGCTGAACAGCCAGTTTTGCGGAAAGTTCATCAAAGAAATGTTAGCTTTTATTCAGTCCACTAAAAACTTCATCAGGAACATTTTCCGCGAATTGAAGTCCACGACGTATTGTTTCAAACACTTCTCACATTTCTTTTTTCGATGGCTTGGAAATGTTTTCAGATTCATTTACTTCCTCTGGTTCTTCGATTTCTTTTTCAGTTTCATGAAACGATCTCAGTATGTCTTCGTCTGTAGGATAATCAGCAACGGCATTCCGATTTTTTTATAATAGTCGACACTGTGCTTGCGGGAATACCAAATTTACATGAAATGTCTTTTTTGCGCATTCCGCTATCTACATTCATCAGCAATTCAACTTTATCCACACTTTTATCCCAATAAGTCTTGAAAAAAAAATTTGATATATAGAAACAGTTTTTCTATGTAATGAACATGGAGATTTGCTAAGAGTTCAATATACAGAAAATTTCGATATGTGGAAGTTCGATATATGGAGGTTCGACTGTATTTGGAAATCATCATTTAATAAGGCAGTGTAGCCAAGGAAGAAGGAACATGGGAATGCTCAATACACATTGCTAACAATCTTCAAAGTTATCTCCAAGATTATCCACCATACATTGTCAGTGTTTGGGAAGGCGGAGAATACCATTGGCTGCATGTGACCTCTTGCCGAAACGCTGTCAAAATTTCATTTTTGTTCACAGGCGTTTCTCACGCAACTGCAGCTCGAGTTTTGGAATCAAATCAAAGTCGCATGGATTCCGGTCTGGCGAACATGAAGGGTGTTCTAAGACTTCCCACCCCCATTGATGTAACAAAGCCTGTGAAGGAGCTGCTGTGTGACATGTAGCGTTATTGTGAAGAATGACGGCGTTGGACAGCAGTTCCCAAATGCTGGCAACGTACTTGGAGATTATTTTGAGGGATGTTAGCAATGTCTATTCAGCATTCCTATGTTCCTTGGCTACACTGCATTGCATTATTAAACAATTTCCAAATATGTATTTTCCATTTGCTCGTATGGCTTTCCTTCACTGACCCAGACCACCATGTTAGTGGCTCCAATCAGAAGCACATCCAACAAGCTTTCAAACGTGTATTCTGAAATTGCAGTGGTGCCGCATGTTTGGCAGATAAAAAAATAGTTGCCATGACTTCCATAACAGCCGACGTATGTTCAACAGTTTTTCCAGAATCAAAAATGGCCGAAGGTTGAACAGAGAGGGGTTGGGGGGGGAGGGCTTTCTTGTAGGGTATCTCGAAAAATGCTTAAGGTAGAAACGTGAAACTCGGGAGAAATACTCTTTTTACAAAATAAAGAAACACATGTTCAAATGTTTTTTCAAAAAAATAATACCTGAAGGGTGAACATAAAGGATGGGTTTCTATAATAAAGTGGGTGTCCTCATTTACTCACCAACGTACATCCACAACTTCTGAACATCAAAATGTATGTTTTGTTGGTCGAGTTTGGTTAAAAATTAAATCATGATGGTTTCCTATATCCCATTCCTCCACGTTACATCTAACTTATTTCATGCTTTCATTTGAAGTTAATTAAATTCAAAGTATTATATTAAAAAGCAAAAAATCATATTTTAATATATAATTTTTTTATATATATTATTTTGTGCTTTTAAATTATCTGCTTTTGGTAACTGTAACATTTTTTTTTTTTTTTTTTTTGTAAGCTGTTAAATTCAATATCATATAGTGAGTGCACAATTTTTCTTAGTTCCATCTGTAATTAATTTGTTGCACCTTAATATAAAATGTATTGTTTCTTGACAGTATACATTTTTGTAAACTAATGCTTTATTATTATTTATCATTTCAGCAACTGGATATTATTTCACCTTTCCAGTTGTACTTTAATCCCATTCTAATCTTTCATCATTTCCAGGTAATGTTGATCTTCTATTTACTTGTTTGTTTGAAATTTTTGTATTGCTTTCAATGAACTTCACTAAGTAATTGGAGCAAATATAAAAGATATGCATGTGCTCATTTTTGCATTTGTGCTTTTTAAAACTAAGATTGTCAGATATCACTATAATTTTATTTGATCAATAACTATTTCCTGGAACCTCATATTTGCTTGAAAATTTTTGTAACAAATTTTCTTTATAAGTTATCGCTTGACTTTTCAAATAAAAAGAATGTTATTTGAAAAAGCCACTTATTCATAATTATAACACTTTTTTTTTTATCTTCAGAATATGTAGATTTTTCATAGCATGGAAAAGCTTTTATAATTAGTAATATATATATGCTTCTTAAAAAATGTTTCATTTTTTTTTAATTGGGAAAGTTGAACTTATTTTTTTAGCACTCCAACCATTTGCAGGATGATACATAAACTGTAAAAGTAAAAGTTTTTAGGAATTTGAAATCTCATTAATTGCCAAGAATAAATATGTACTTTTAAGATTTAAAAAGCAACAAACTTTTAAAAGAAAAACAATAATATTCATTTATTAATTTTGTTCAAGTTTATAACAGAACAATTACTTTGGCTTTGGGCATTTTATCAACTATATGCAGTATTGTAATTTTTAGTGCACTCTAAAAAAAGTGCATTGCTTGTTTGGCCATAAAAAAGAAATTAGAACTTGATGCAGTTAATAATATATTATTATAAATTGTCCTGCAATATCTATCGACAGAAGAATTGTTTCATACATTATTCATGAATTGATTCAGAATAAAATCACCAATCACAGAGTTCATTGCCAATTACATATTCTCCTTTCTGCTACTTACTAAACTCAAAAAACTTTTTTTAAAGACTGAGGCTTTTATTACTCTGCACTATATACTGTGCTTTAGAACCACCTTTGGTGTAAATTCTACATGTGTCTTTGCTATAAAATGTGCATTTTATCTGTTTTGCAAGCATTATATTATGTTACTTCCAAATGGATTATTTGGATGAAGTGTGGCTATCTTTGGTGTAAAAGAGGCATTGGGCACGTGACTTGCAGTCCCTTTCACTTGTTTTGACCTGTAATCAATAATTTAATTTTGTAATAGAAGTATATGATGCAAAATAATGTCTGCTTTCCCATTGGTACCACTGTATAGGTAATATTTTCCTTTTTGTTCTGTTTATATAGTAAAGCAATAATCACCATACATATTAAAGAAAGAAAGAAAGGAAATGAACCATTTAAAGGCACATCTTAATCTACCTCTGGAGTAAGTCTTACAGTGTCTGCAATTTGTACCTGCAGACTTGAGTAATATCATGATAATTTAGTACCCAGATTCAGCTGTTATAGTTATACTTCTGCGGATTTTACTATTTCTCTGAATGTGTCATTGTTTTAATTGAGATGCATTAACTGTATTCATCTACATACTTCACCATGATTGATAAGATGTGATGCCAAATTTTGCCTTGGATGTCTTGTTTTTTGGGTCATCATATAAGGTATTCTTACCTTGTACTCTTATAGGAGAATTGGTTGAATTATTCCTTAGTAATTTTCTTAATGTGAATATTAAGCTCACCAGTGTAGTAGATACCAAACTTGAACTAAAATATAAATAAGAGCAATAGAGAATTGTTCTTACAACAATTGCACTTCAGAAGTGAAGCCAAAATCTTGGTGTTTTTTTGTTTTTTTTTCTCTGTTTAGAAAGCTTGTAATTGTCTTACTGATATCTTCAGTAAAAATGACATCCCTGTTTTAGTGATTGTTCATAGCCATGAAAATTTAACACCCATCATTAGTATGGTTGCCAAACATAGTCACCGTAAATTTATTTTCTCCAATAATATAAGGGTAGTGCTGTATTTATTATTATACATTTTATTTATTAAACACAGTAAAAATCCTTTTGCATCCATTGCATGATAAACTGGATTGCTATGTTAAATAGAAATTGCAGTGTGCATTGAGATTTGGCTAGAAGAATCCTCATTCTGTGGGGAATTATTCTGTGTTCATATTTCTATCACATCATTGCAGAACACAAATTGACAATTGCAATTAGTGAAATTATAATTCTTAAAAAAAACCTTGAAATAATAAAGCAATAAAACGAAATCAAAACAGCACCAGAATTGGTTGTTTTTTATTAACTGGTTGCATATTGTTGTTGCTTGCTGCATGATATATGACTCAATCAAGCAATTTTTGTTTGCCCAGTGTGCAGTCTGATTTTAATTTTTGACAGTCATCAAACTTTTGACGTACCCTAATCATTTGACCATCAACCATATTCCTATGTTGAAAACACTAGATGCTCAGTATAAGAAATTATAAACTGTAGTTTAATATAGATAAGCTATTGTCAAGTGAAGCAGCAGTAATAAAAAGACACTTCACTTCTCCTATCCTTATTGAGATCAGAAAGCACTTTGGATAATTTCCTGCCAGTTTTTCTAATAACATATTTATAGAATAGCTGTAAAACAGTGGTTTCTTAAATGATAGTTTTGATCAATGTGATGTAAGTCTACAGAATACAATTTAATATTAAAGAAGATAACTGAAAATTCAAGGTATGGTAGGTATGTTGTTATTGAGGCAGTAAATTTCTTGATAACTAATTGAATTTATTTGTCTGTTTTTATATGATACACTTCCAGCCCTCAAATTTATTTTCTCTTTGTTTACTTGTAATCATTGTTATTTCAGATATGGAGGCTTATAACTACTTTTTTGTTTTTCGGAACAATTGGCTTCAATTTCCTATTCAATATGATTTTTACTTATCGATATTGCCGGATGTTAGAAGAAGGATCATTTCGAGGAAGAACAGCTGATTTTTTCTTTATGTTCTTGTTTGGTGGAATTCACATGATTGTATCCTTTACAAACTAAATTAATGCATAGACTTTTATAATATTAAAAAAAAAAATTGTCTAATCCTTAAAATAAATTGTAGTATTTATATTTGCAACTTTTCATTTTTTTCATTTTTTTTGCATTCAGTTTAAGACTCTTTACTGTTTTTGTGCACTAAACTTATCAATTAAAAAAAAAAAATGCTTACCTAATCTGAAAATAACAATTAGATCATGTTTTTTCTGGTTAATTGAGAAAGTAGTACCACCAGTGAAAAGGTTGGTAACAAGTGAGGGAAAAGAAAAAGCAAAGTGAGAAATCCGAATTAGCAGAACATTATAGTAATCTGGGTCATTCCATTAGTAATGAGGTAAAATTATTATACATGGAAAAAGACAGAATTAAGAAAAATAATAGAGCGCATTTTCATAAGAATACTAGGAGTAATAATTTAAACAGGAATGATGGAATTGAAGTAGATGGTATTTAGCAAATGAATTGGTAAAATCTTGTTTAAATTGTAAAAATGTTATAGCATTTAAAGAACTGAAATTATGAAATAATATAAGATTGTTGAAAAGGTTTGTTTTAAATTAATGACATGTTTTGTTGTTATAATGATCCAACATGAATATGCCAGGATAACATAATCTGTTTTCTATAGTATGTAGATATCTATTGCTTCAAAAACAAACTGTTTGTTTGTTTGAGTTATGAAGCTTGATAAAGGAAAGAATGGAAGCTTTCTGAAAATTTGCTATAAAATATATCTAATAAATAATATATTTTTAATGGAGTTGTGAGAATAAGTGAGGGAGTTATAAGCAATGTGATATTAAACGCAAAAAAATAAAAATTGCAAAAATAGCAAATTTCAGCATGAAATTATTTGTTATTTATTTCACTTTTTTTTTTAACCATCTAATGATGCTTCCTACCAATTCTTTGTTGAACATATTAGCTAAAGGCTTTGAGAGGACTAGTTAATTTAAATAATGTATTTCTCAAAATCATTCTTTTTGCACTTGAGGCTTTCCTCAAATGTGGTTCACCAATTCTTTTATTTCTCACTTTCATTATGAACTGTAAGCAGATTTATAAGTGAAATATTTTTAAAACCAGTTTATTATAAAAGTTAAATAGTCCACTGTAATTTTTAAGTAAAATAAAGTTTAATGGATTTTTAACAATTCAACGGGACAGTAAGAAAAATGTGCGCATCTGGATATCTTGAATCTTGTTACTTAAAAGGGATTTTGGAACAGTTGTTTCATGCTAGCAAAGCTATTGTTATTTCAGCAGCGAAGAGGAAATGACAGACAATAGATAATGAAATAGTTAATTGAATAATTAAGCAAAAGAAATTAACACTGTATTTACCAAACAATCATTACCATCAATACTGGATGCAACTTAATTATGCAATTCAAAAATTGGTTTTCAAAATTTTCAATGCATAATTGTTGCATCGTAGATTCATTTTGATCAAGCTGAAATGGAATGTAAATAGAATAGTGTGTGCATAAAGTTATTTGACATTTCAGTAGCTCATTGTGCGGATTTATTAATAATGCAGTAAGAATGAATAAAGACAGTGGGGCTGGCATTATTGCTAAGAAATTCGTTTCTCACTTCTTTAAGTAACAAAGAGTTTGGTTCTCATGTGGATTTCATGTTGGTGGATGATCTGTGCTGAGCAGGTTTTGTCGGTCTTGTCCCATTTCCCCTGCACTACTTTCACTATTCTTCTCTTCATCAGTCCTTCTTTCCAAGAGATAGACCAATGGTCAATGTGCTCTGCTTCACTGCCACCCACACACACACACACGCAATAAAGGATGAATAAATATGTACAGTATTCTGCAGAATTCAAACTGATTGCAACTTCTCCTTCAGCTATATATCTACATAACATTGAACAATAAAATAATAATACTTTTTTTTTTTTTTCCATGTTGGAACTTCTTTCATGTTACAAGTATGACAAGTGTTTTAAGCAAAATTTAAAAATAATAATGAATGTTTTCTATTTTTTTTTTTTTTATTATTGTTATTTAAGGCACATAATGGTCATATCCTGGTTTTCAGATAAAAAAAAAAAAAAAAAAAATTGCATTGACCATGGGTGAAATACAATAATGTAAATGAAATTTATAGGAGAAAGCACTTTTCAATTTGTAAATAATAAGATATATATATATGTGTGTGTTCATATATTATGTTTATAGGATTTAAAATAATAATTGATATGATTCAGATGCTGTTAGGATTAAGTTGTTTGTGCTGCAAGCTTAGGTTCATTATGTAAATTACTAGGTTTGGCTGGATATGTCAGCTGAACATCCTACTTTTAAAAATAATGGTGGGTTTTAATGTTAATTAATAAATCAATGAATGGACAGCATATATTAACCTGATTTCAATAGTATTCAAAAATTAAATTTAGAATCAAATATTAAAAAGTTCTAAAACTTTTTCAAAGAATATTGAAATGGGTATTTGATATTTTCTTTTTTTTTAGTAGTTGGTGTTATCAGATTCTAATTATAATTAAAACAAAATATATATATATTTTAATTTAATTGCTACTGTTACTACTACTACTACATAGGATTTTTTTTTTTTTTTTTTTTTAGTGATGTTGATTTTTACTGTTTTTTTACTTCTGTAAGCTTTTTACATCCATTAACTTTGTTAAAAATTGCGTGATAAGTATTTACTAAGCACAATTAAGCTGCTCTGTCTCTTTAAAAACAGTTCAGGGTTGAATTAGTTTTTTGGAAATAGTGTTAATGTTTTAAACTATTCATCCTAAAATGCCAGGTTTGTGGTATATTTTTAATAATTGACAACGTTATGGTAGATTTTGCTGTGGGGGGGGGGGATTCAAAGAAAAAATATTAGGTAAGCAAAATCACTTAAAACTGTTCTTTATTGCATTTTAAATTTCATTTTTTTGTAGTTTTATTATTACTTTCTGTACTTTCTTAAAAGTAGTATTAATTACATGAAATGAACCTAATCACTTTTTCATTGAAATTGAATAATTAGTGAATGCTTATGTTGGCAAATGTAATTCAAATTGCTGGGATGCAAATAAAATAATGCTGAACTCAAAGGATTTTTTCCAGTTACATTTGAAAGTAATTTTTATCAGATTTTAATATAATTTAAAACTCGGAAAAAACTATGCATATATTTCTTTTATTATTTTCAATTTATTTATTTTCCTTAATAGCCTACAAGATATTTGCTTTGTTTGTTAATCTGCCATTTTTAGGGCAAGAATTTACAATTATGCTGGTTTACATTTGGAGTAGACGAAATCCATTTGTTAGAATAAATTTTTTTGGTCTTCTAAATTTTCAGGCACCCTATCTTCCATGGGTTTTACTTGCATTTTCTTTGCTTCTTGGGAATTCAATAATGGTTGATTTTATTGGTAATTTCATTTAATTGTATATTGTTTATTGTTTCTATTTCTCCTAGTGCAATTTCAATTTCACATTTTTTTAACTTAAAAGTATTGTAATTTTGTCAGTTATTTGTATTTTGGAAATCAGAAATCTGTAATCATTAGCATTACATAGGACTCCTTTGTATGTTGTAATTTTGGATTGACATTTCTGAAACTTCTTTATGAAAGGCTTATTGAAATTGCCATAGTAAAGAGGCATAGTTGTAAGCCAGTTATAAGTTACAAAATCTGCCATAAAACATTTTCAGTTTTTAAATTTAAAAGAAGCATGATTTAGCATTACCAAAATACAAAAACTAATAATGAGTTCTAATTAATCTAACTAGTAATGATTCATTGTTAACTTGGAGTACTTAACACTGATGTTAAGAAGTGTCTTATTTTATTAAGTGTCACTTAATAATAATCTTCATTTTGCTTTGATGGCACAAGAGTAGTCTGAACTTGGTTGAAGTTAAGTTTCCCACGACAGGCATGTGTGGCCCTTGGGGTCATGGGAGGTAAGGCTCCCGGAGATTTGTGACCAACAGGACTAAGTTGAGGGTGGGTGATCAGCCCAATGCCTGCCTTCCTTTAACCCGGGGGTGGGGGGACCTGGTACCCTTTCAACAGAGAGCTGGGTAGACCCTATGACCTGTTTGGAAGAGAATGGAGCTTGGAAAAAAAATTCCCGCCTTCAATTGAGGCAGGGGATCGAACCCACCACCTCCTCCAACCTATAGCCCAAGCAAGTCTGAACTTGGACCTTCAACAATTTTCTGCCTCTTAATTCCATAGATAACTCCATATTCTGAATGTAGGAAATTGAAAAAGTTGTATTTAAAGAAAGCCATATCTGATTACAGTTATAAATGCATACTTAATGTTTTGTGGCTGGTTTAAAATAAAATTCAGATCTTTTTATACTGCATTTCATAACTTAATTTTTTAGTCATTCAAAATTTAAGTTTGCTGTCTGAAAATTGGTATGTTCATTATGATAGCAGTTTGCATCTTGCAATTGATTTCCGTAAAATTGAAGCAATTACTGTCATTGTGGATCTACATAATTGTTGTTTTTTTTTTTTTTTCCTGGTTTAAATCTTGATATTTATTAATCTGATTCACTCTTTCATTTTGCCAGATAAATGAATTGACACTATAAAGGTTTTTGAAGAGTAAAAGTTTGGTATTGTGTGCTAATGAAGCTTTGGGATTCCATTGATAATTATCCAGTTATTTATTGTTTGAATTGAGTGCATTTCAATTTCAAACAAATCTGAATGAATGTTTGAATTCTACAATAGATACTACCATTTTTTTCTTTTCTACAATGGGAAATGTAATGGTTACAGTATATTTTAAAGGTTTCTTGACTTCAGTTTTATTTTAGAAATCCTTTCAGAATATGGTACCAGATCTGTAAATATGAAACCGGAATTTGCCCAAAGATGGCTCTAGCTGTCAATGTAGTTGCCATCAAACCACGTCATTGACGTCATTTTCTTATTGACATCTGACAATTGATTTTCAACTCACAACAATAAAAGTTTCATACAACAGCATAGTTTGTAATAGCATTGAGCATGTCAAATTTTGTGCCTGGAAACTATGATTTGCGGACAGTATTGATTTTCTGTTACCATTTGAAGAAAACTACTGCAGAATCGCATCGAATGCTTGTTGAAGCTTATGGTGAGCATGCTCTTATTAAATCACAGTGCTTTGGGTGGTTTAAAAAATTCAAAAGTAACGATTTTGACGTGAGAAACGAAGAATGTAGAAGACCACTGAAAAAGTTTGAAGACAGTGAATTGCAAGCATTGTTGGATGAGGATGACGCTCAAACTCAACAACAACTCGCGGATCAATTAAATGTGACACGAGAAGCTGTCTTCAAATGTTTGAAAGCCATGGGAAGGATCCAGAAGATGGGAAAATGGGTTCTACATGAACTAAATAAAAGACAGCAGGAAAACCAAAAAAAACACTTGCGAAATGCTGCTCACCAGGTACAAAAGAAAGTCGTTTCTCCATTGAATTGTGACTGGTGATGAAAGGTGGATGTATTTTGGGAATCCTAAGCGTAAAAGATCATGGGTTGATCCAGGCGAACTATCGACATCGACTGCAAGGCCAAATCGCTATGGACGGAAGACAGTGCTCTGTGTTTGATGGGATCAGAAGGGTGCGATCTATTATGAGCTGCTAAAACCTGGCGAAACCGTTAATACTGAATGCTACCGTTAACAAATGATCGATCTTGCTTCATGATAATGCACCATCACACTCAGTGAAACTGGTCAAGCAAATGATTGAGACGTTTAGTTGGGAAATACTTTTGTATGTGGCTTACTCACTAGACTTGATTCCATCCGATTACTACTTATGTGCATCGATGGGACACGCACTTGCTGAGCAGCGCTTCGCTTCTTGTGAAAATGTACGAAAATGGCTCGATGAATGGTTTGCCTCAAAAAAGCAACAGTTTTTTTGGCGTGGCATCCACAAATTGTCAGACAGGTGGGAAAATGTATAGCTTAGCGATGGGCAATACTTTGAATAAAATATTTTATCATTTTTATACAATAAACGTGTATTTTCTATACAAAAATTCCGGTTTCATATTTACAGACCTGGTATACAGTCTCTTTGCAATCTTAAAAGAAGAGGGAATGTATTCAATTTTATTTAAGAATTTACTGTATACAGAAGTAATCAGAAATTATTTGAAAACTCATGATTCCGTATACTTTTAAAACTTTTTGCAGTTAAGTATTTTCTTCACTTGGTAGAGAGAAAGAGCTTCAATTTTTTTAATGCTTTTTCTGCTTAAAAATTCAATTTTAATATTACACTTTTTTTTTTTCATCAGCAGCAGTAAATCTTAATATTATTATATAATGTCTAAAGTTGGAAAGCGATTTTTAACTTTCAACAATAGAATTTAATATTCACCTAATATGTAATATTCTGAGTTTTTATTTTAGTGGCTATTTAAACTTACTGAATTCTGATAAATAACTTTCTTTTGATATCAGCAATTTTCTGTCTTCACTCAAGCATTAAAAGATGGACTTTGTTTGTGCAATTGGTGATCGTAGGAACATTATTTTTTAAAATAAAACTAAACATTTGTACATGAACAGTGAGTTACAGCAGCTAGAGTTGACAAATTTGTAGTGTTTAAATTAAAGAAGCAAAACACTAAGCTATGAGGTTAGGAACATTAAACAGAAAAATGTTTCACCGTATTTCATAATTTATCAGCTAGATTTGTCCACTCGGTGACACAGGATATGATGAGAAGTTACACGATTTAAAATGTGTTAATGCTCAAGTAAAAAAAAAAAAAAAAAACATTAGTTAGTAAGATTCAGAAATAATTGTATAAAATTCATGTACTACATGAAGAACCAAGGCCGTCGCGTGGTTTGTTGGCGCCCGGGGCTAGATTTCGTCAGGCCCCCCCCCCCAACTCAATTCCACATGCACCCACCCGACATTACACCTATCTGTAAGGATTCAAACACTTGATATTTGCGCCCCCACCCCACCATCCCAAAAATCTACAACCCAAAAAAAAAAATAGAATTTCCAATTCAACAACCAAAAAAAAAAAAGGAATTTCCAAATTTTTTTATTTTTGCCGTTGCCGCGGCGCCCAGGGCGATCGCCCCGGTCGCCCCGCCCACGCGACGGCTCTGTGAAGAACTACAAAGCTAACTTGTACAGTAGTAGTAAAAATTGGTGTACAGTAGTATAGAAATAATCCAACATTAGTCAGTAATAATTACATATAATAAAAGCTTTCAAAATGTAGTTAAACATAGGAAATTTCCGATTTTGTTTTTTACTGAGAGGGAGCTTAAGAAAATGTTTTTTTTCTTTAGTCTGACTAGCCCATGTTCCATTTTGTTATATTAAAATTTTGCCAAGAGGGCAAATCTAAGCTTGTATCTCCTTCACTTCCCTTCCTTTAAATGTGCCACTGATTAAACTGCCTTTTTTTATTTTTGACAGTTTTAAATATAAAATATCAGATTTAATTGCATGAAAGTCAAGTTGTCATTTTCATATCCATATTTGTGTGTCTTATCAATATGCTGTCAGTATAACTGTACACCAGAATTTGATTGCTTACAAGTATGCAATTACTTTTAATGACTTATTAAAAAAAAAATGAAGTATCGAAAAGCATTAGTGTAGCTTGTTCATAATGTTGATCCTGTTAAAGAAGAAATTAAGAAAACTACTTTTTTAGTTTGATAATTAATTCTCAATTAAAAGTAATTATAATTAAAATATTTCCTCTTTTTATTTTAAAAGATAAAAATATAATTCTGATCCATGGATTATTAAAACTGATAAATTTGTTATTTACAGGTATTGTTGTTGGACATATTTATTATTTCTTAGAAGATGTTTTTCCAAATCAACCTGGAGGAGTGAGAGTTTTACAGACACCAAGATTAATGTAAATATTTAAGTATATAATCAGCTTACTATTCTGGATCAATCTTATCAGATTCCTTAAATTGCTATTTAACTAGAAGTCTACTGTTACTTTTTCTTTTAGAGTTTAATTGCCTGGTATATTTTGATAAAAGCAATGTATTAAGTTTATTTTTTGCATAAAAAAATAAGAATGCATTACATACTGTCATGTAATAACAATTTATATTCTCCTGTTTTTATTTGATATGTTTAGTTTTAATCCATAATAAATCAGTACAGCTTAGAATTTACAACCATTTGTTTTTGAAATCAATAGAAGAAATAATTTTTTGGGGAGAGGGGAGAATAATAATTATAAAAACTGGTATTATATATTTAACTTCCATTACTTTTTCTTTATTCACACAGCAATTTATTGGTTTCTAATTGAAATTTTGCTACTTATGACCATAAATAAGGACAGAGAATTTTAACATATATTTATATATATATATATTTTGCCAATTAAATGAATAGACCACAACATATTTTCATTGAGAAACAGTATGCTTAGTTTTATTATAATCCGCAGCATTACTAACATTCTAGGTCATCATTGCATGGAATCGTAGCACTATACACAATATTTATTGCCAAATCTTCGTGGGACTTTCTAGCACAGAAAATGGATGTAAATTCTATGTGCTAGAAAGTCCCACGAAGATTTGGCAATAAATATTGTGTGTAGTGCTACGATTCCATGCAATGATGACCTAGAATGTTAGTATGCTAAGTTGTTCTGTTCTGGTCTGTTAAAAATCAGGGTTTTGGATCATTGACCAGAGCTGGAGCAGAGAAGTAATAGTGGAACAATGATAGAGTCATTCCCTGGAGAGAAGTTGAAGCGCAGAAAATTTTGGCTGCTCCACCGCTCCAGTTTGTTTATTTATTCTAAGTGATGTATAAAGATGAACCTTTTTTTAACCTGATGATAAATTGATAATTTATACCAGATATCTAACATTTCTTCTGCCACTGCTGCTTGCTGCTATTACTTTCTTGTACAACCCAAGTTATTTTCAGAAAAGCCACTATAAAAAAGAAATCCCAGGAAAATCTGTAAAACTTCATAATCTGACTTGAAAACTACTTCTATTTTATTATATCCAACTGAAGATCTTTAATATTTCCATTCTTTTCATTATAAAAGCTAAATTGTTTCTTGCTTCTGGCTTCAGAATTTTCAATCTTAATGTGAACAAGTTGCAATGTATGATATAAAGAATATGTAAGGTTCAATGCCAAACCTATGAGGCAAGGTTACAAAGCCAAGCCCACACAATAATAACTTTTCAAGCTGCCAATGTAACTCCAGGAATTATTTATGAAAGAGTGGCAACAGTTCTCAATTTTTACAAGACAGTGGAAGATTAGGAGTTAATATCCTCAATACAAAAACATTGAGAGAATTTTATTTTTAAACAGTCTTTTTTTTCCTTGAGTTTAAATGGATCTACATTATAAGATCTTACTGAGGAGAGGCCATTTTAGCTGAATTAGGTCCAAGACGTGTGGATCTGTAAGGTCCTTTTTATACAGGGTGTTTCAAAAATACACGGCATAATTTCAGGTATGTATTTCCCACATGTAGACAATCAAAATAGTTCATTACAACATATGTCCGGAAATGCTTCATTTCCGAGTTATGGCCTTCACAACATTGAAAATCACCGGAACGTTTTTCGTTCCGCCGGTCGTTGCCATTACAGAAGATGTTCAAAATGACCACCTCCTGCTTGAATACAGACCTCACATCGATGTCTCATTGAACGTTTTTCTTTCCGCAGGTCGTTGCCGTCAAAGGACACATTAAGAGGGCACTCTGACAGATCATTCCGAGGCGAAGGTTAAATTCAGTGGTGTGTTTGGCGTTCGACTGTGTGTCATGTACACAAATCAGGAGCTGGCAGAGATGCACTTCATGTACGGTAAGGCAGACGGCAATGCTGCGCTGGCTCGTCGTTTGTACCAGGAGAGGTACCCACAGCGACAATGTCCAGATCGGAAGACATTTGTAAGTCTCCATCACCGTCTGTGCGAGTATGGAAAATTTCACTCTCCTGGATTGGGAAGGGGACGACCAAGGTCTACAACTCCAGAAGAACAGGAGGAGATTCTGGAGACTGTGAACAGAACTCCTTCTGTCAGCACACGAAGGTTAGCGTTGCAAGTGAATGTTCCCCATACGACTGTCTGGAGACTGCTGAAAGAGCATCAATTGTATCCTTATCATTTGCAACGTGTACAGGCGCTGTCACCAGCAGATTACCCTGCACGAGTTAGGTTCTGTCAGTGGTTCTTGCAGCAGTGTGCTGCAAATCCGAACTTTCCTGCCTTAGTATTATTTACAGATGAAGCACAGTTCACACGAGATGGCATAACAAATTTCCACAATCAGCATGTATGGGCGTATGAAAACCCAAATGCAACTGTTGTATCTCATCACCAGGTGCGGTTCTCCCTCAACATGTGGGCCGGTATCATTGGTGATCGATTAGTTGGACCCCATGTACTTGTAAACAGACTTACGGGGCAGGCGTACACAAACTTCCTGGAAAACACCATACCTCATGTTTATGACGACACTCCACTGATCGATCGTCAGCACGCTCACTTCTTGCATGACGGCGCTCCTGCACACTTCAGTCGTACGGCTCGCCGGTACTTGGATCGAACGTTTCCTGATCGATGGATAGGTAGAGGTGGCCCAATTGCTTGGCCTCCACGCTCACCTGATCTGAACCCTCTCGATTTCTACTTGTGGGGCCATTTAAAATCATTGGTTTATTCGTCTCCGGTGCCTGATTTGGAATCCCTTCGGAATCGAATTGTGGCACGTTCTGAGGACATACGCAACATTCCTGGAGTGTGGGATCGTGTTCGCAGGTCATTGAGACATCGATGTGAGGTCTGTATTCAAGCAGGAGGTGGTCATTTTGAACATCTTCTGTAATGGCAACGACCGGCGGAACGAAAAACGTTCCGGTGATTTTCAATGTTGTGAAGGCCATAACTCGGAAATGAAGCATTTCCGGACATATGTTGTAATGAACTATTTTGATTGTCTACATGTGGGAAATACATACCTGAAATTATGCCGTGTATTTTTGAAACACCCTGTATAAGTTTGTTCAAAGGTATGTGAAGTTCCTACAACTAAAAAAAAACGGAAATTTGCGGTGTACTAGGCCCCTGAAAGCATGAGTCTCTAAGCAAAAGCCTACATTGCCTCTGTCTAAACCTGTTATTACTGTAACCAATGAAACCAAAGCTCTTCGATACTGCCAAAAAAAAACAAAAAAACAATACTGAGAAAAGTTTTGGCAGGAACCCTTAGCAATCAAAGTCAAGTAACCTTCCCTAGTAGAAGTTTGATATTATAACAAAGAAATGCTTAGAATTCAAATAAGAATTGAACAGACAGGAAAGATGCTGGTGAGTTTGTCTCCTTTATAATTCAAATGAAGAATTCTTCACACAACACTTTCATGAAGATTGTAGTTATGGAGGCTATGAACAGGCTCTTAAGCGAAATCTGCTTTTGAGATTATTTCGAATTACCGAAAATGAACTTGGGCTGCCTAAAGAGTTTCATCAATTTTGACAACAACTCAAGCAGTGTCTAATGATTACTTTTTGCTCTACAATTAATATTAAATGACAAGAAAGAGCCACTTTTTTTATTGAATAAATTATGATACAAAAATTTTTAAAGATGTGTTTCATTGTATTTAAATTTAAACATGCTTCCACGAGGTAGTATAAGTTTTGTCTAACAATTGTCTTCTGTCTTTGAGCCAGATAACCCAAAAACTATTTTTAATATAAAGTTTAGATTCTTATAAGACAGACTCAAATTGAATTTGTTACATACCAGAGCAACAAGTAAGAAATTAAGGGCCAAATATCACCAAAATTCTCAACATTCAAAACTGATACCATTATATTTGAAAGAGGGAAAAAAAAAACTAGAATTCATTTTCCTGTAATATATTTTTCTCTTTAGTCTTCAGTTTGGTCTTTTATGTTTACTGTTTTCCTTGAGAGTATTCAAAAAGTATTGAGCTAAGCTGGAGCAGCCATTATTGATGTTAGCGCAGAGAAATTCTAAAATTGGACTGCTGCAGATTCCTGGTTACAATGGCTCATTGATGCTATCTAGTTCATGCTTTCCGTACAGCAGATGAGGAATTTACTGTTTTTTCAGAGATTGATATATCTGCTAACAGCAGCACAAACTCCTCAACTTCTTGCTGAAGGTTTTATTCAGAGTTTAGCATTGAAATTGATAAATAGTAAATTTGGCCCCTTCGTTTACATTAGCCAACCCAGATGTCATAAAAATTCAATATCTATCTATTGTAAGGATTGCATTTGCTTAGGATTATTTTGGGTAGTAATTTCGGTTTTAAACAAAAGAAAAAGAAATGATCCAGTAATTGGACAAAAAGATTCAGATAAACACTATTATGAATGTTTAAAAACTCCTTAATTTCTGTATTTCAGCAAATACTTATTTGATAATCCAGGAGAAGATCCCTCTATTAATGTAACACCACCTCCACCTGAGGACAGACCTGGAGGTTTCAACTGGGGAGAAAGGCGAGACGGACCTAGACAATTGGATGATCAATAATTTTGAATAGTGGTCCAAGTAAGTATATAAACTTAATTCATATATTGTTACTGTAAAACAATCAGTATTTTTTTTTTAAGAAAATTACAGTAGATTTTACTGTCCCAGTAACATATTATTAAGATATTCCTAAACGCTACATAATGGAATATCCAGAGTTAAATTAAACAGTAGTCCTGAATATGGCCTAATTTAAATTTCTGAATATTTGTTGATACATAAACAAAATAAGAAATTAAATAAAACAAAGAAAGTTTTTCCATAAATGATTATGATATAATCAGTTCTTCAGTTAACTGGTTTTATATGCTATGTATATAAATTGTTATCTTTGTTATTAGTTCTCTACATTTATCCTATTACTATGCTCAGTCTGAACTCGGTATTTAATAATAATAAAAATAAATGGTTTGTTGACAGATCCTTATTTGTAGTACATATTTGGATCATTTTTAATCCACTGCAGTTTGGAGGTCTTTTGAGTTTTTCTCAATCTTTTACTTGAAAGCTGTTCTGTTCCAACTATACCAATAGAGCACGAATGTGACTTATGGACTATTTTAGTTTCTTTATATTAGGATAATGAAAAACACTGGGTTTCTCTCTTACCCATACCCCCATTTTATTTTCAGTCTCATTATTGATAACGGCATCTTTCTGAAATTCTGTATAATCTCAGAATTGCTTTCTTAGTGAATATCCCTGTCTCTACACTACAAAATTTTACAGCATTTATGAAGATTTAAAGTTGTAAATTCAAAATTGTATAAATTTTTAAGTTTTATGTAATGGGCTTGATATATGTTGAAGAAGTGATTACATTCCAAGTTAGTGCAGAGACATTTAAAGTAGCCAAGGCAATTTTTAAATGAAATTTGACATAACTCCAGAATTTTTAAAACAATTATAATTTCTTTTAATCTTACTTTATCTTGAAATATTACGTAATTTATCTTGCTACTAGTAAATCTTATGCATAAGGATGACTGATAAGCTTTCTCATATATCTTTACTCATCTCTTATTAGAAATACTATGCTGTATATTTGCTTAATGACTAATTCCATGTTACTTTTTTGTTTATCTTGTTATAATCAATGTATCAGAAGATGGTTTTTTCATAAGTAAACTGCTTTCAAAGTTCATTACTACTTCCCTTTGAAATTTAATTTCAATTTCATAATTTATTATCTGCCAGATGCAGCACGTTGGGAAAGTTTTATGTTCCTGGTAGATTAGAATTTGTCAAATCTATTGTAGTGTTTGGCTGTCATGGCTTTTGGAGCAGACCTACTTTTGATACACATCCTTTGCCAGTGGGACAATAAGAACCTTTCTTATACTTACAGAAAGGAAATATTAAACATTAGGATTTTATTTTATTTGGAATGAATTTTTTATTATTTAAAGATAAAGTTCATAAAGAAGATCTTTATCTGTCTTTGTTGCCCCAACCTAATGCACAGAATCCAACTGCTGCTTTCCTTTGCCATACAATCAGCTTTCTAGGAACAGCTCTATATTATGGTCTAATAAATCTATCAGGATATCCTAATCTTAATGCATACATTACATCAGCTGCATCTTTACGCTTTTCATAAACTAGAATTCAATGACAACTATCAAATGAATTGACAGAATATGTTGTTGTTCCAATCACAGCTATGCACATGACTTCATGATTCTCTGTTAATTAAAACTTAATCATAAATTATTCATAGTATTATATGATTTAAAAAAAAAAAAATCCTAAAAACAAGTATAACCTGGATTTCTAAAGCAGATATATATTACTTGCATTCTAAGAAAAGGAATGAGATATTAATCAGTTTTTAGTGGAATTTAATAGACTGATAATGAAATCCAGAGAAATAAACATCTAGACTTTGCCCTTCCCTTACTGCAAAACCTTTGCCCTTCCCTTCTCTTTGCTAAGGCATTTCCAGGTATGGTCAGAATTACAATTTGCCCATAACTTGTGTTTTCACTGATTTGTTTGTGTTATCAGGTAAATATGAAATACAGGCATTCTGTGTACTACATGTGACTTCTAGATCTTCTAAGCAATTATAGGAAACATAAGGAAAATAAGTAATTACTGTTATTTTTATTACTTTTTTGGTATTCATGATGTTTACTAAAATACTGCGTTTGCATTAATGCTGCTGAAAGTGTGAAGACTTTCAGGTTAAGTTCACATTCTGTATTTTAACCAGAATTATGTTGGACAGTTTTATATTTTGCTTCTGCAAAGTGAGAATTAGCAAATGAATTTCTTAATTTGCCTTTTGAATTTTAGAGATTGTATAGAATGCCTAGATTTTATTTAGAGTAACTATTTCATATTCTGCTGGTGAGCAAATACACTGTTTTGAGCTTTTAATGACTAGTATTAACATATGCATTTTCTTTTTATTTAGGTTATGTACCCTACACCCTCCCCTCCCAAAATCTTCCAGAGGTGACACATCTTACACATTAATTAAGAAAAAGAGGAGATTCTTTGTTGAAGACAATTTCTCAACAATCAGTGGAATCTGTTAAATTTTTAAAACTTGACAACTGTACCTTTTGTACAGTGGAAATACCAGACACACTTTTAAGAAGTATTTAACAATGTAAAAGGACAGTAGGAAAGAAGAAAAAAAAAGGAAGAAAATATTTATTTAAATATTTGCAAATCATTTAGTCAAAAGAAAAGAATAGTTCATATTGTAAAATACTTAGAAGTACACAGCAAATGATTTTACTTCAGAATAAGTTATAGTATTTTCATATATCCAGTTGTAAAAAAAAAAAACAAAAAAAAAACAAAAATAAACTGTGTGAAGATTCTGTCTTATATCTTTCAAAATGTTTTTATGTAAATAAATAAATGTATGATTTTTGTCATGTACAGTGGTACATACATTTCTAATCTAAAAGTGTAAGAAATTTATTTTATTTTTTTGTAAGTGACTGTGATGTCAAAGATTTTACAGTAAATTTTTAGTATTAAAAAACAGAAAAAGAAAAAAAAAATAATAAGTTCTTCCATGACATTGTTTTATTTGTTGCTTGATAAAAAGGTTTGAGTGCACAATCACATACATAAGTTAGTTACACGGGTGCCCATAGAATTTTTTTCCAGGGATAGAAGGGTCCAAAATATATTCTGGCAATCTTAAAAATAAGTAAATAAAAATGTAATATTATATATAAAGTAATTTTAAGTAAAATATAATAGAAATTTAAACAAAGATTACTTTTTTTAAAAAAAAAACAAACACAAAGCCTATGCACATGGCTAAAAATTTTATACACATTAAAAACTGTGGTCTATATATATATTCCGAGCCTTTAGTTGTTCGTTTAATCACTGACGACATCTCCTCTTGGAGAGGAAACTAGTTCGATGGAATTTTAAATTTTAAAGTTTTTAATGTGTATAAAATTTTTAGCCATGTGCATAGGCTTTGTGTTTGTTTTTTAATAGTATGAACAGTGCACATAAAGTGTCTATATATATTTTACGTTTTTTTTAGTATTTTTTAGTCTTGTTCCCTTGTGAGATAGAAATTATATGAATTAAAATTGAAAATTTCAGGAGGGTGTAAAATGCACTCCACCTTGCAGATATTTATAGTTATACATGGTCTTTGTTTAAAGGGTCAATATGCACAAACGAGATAAACAAAAACTTGAAAATGGCATAAGGTATTTAAAGTTCAGTTTTATTAAATCAAATTTCTGTTTAAAAAGAAAAATGCATGGTTATTAATATTCTGGGAAATTGTCATAATTATAAGATATTTTAATTCATAATTAAAACTACACATTTATATTAACTATATGTACATATTAGGTTGTTACGTATGGAATGGGAAAATGAAGTCTTATAATCCCATTTTGAATACTGTGCATATTCAGATGCAGCCAGTGAAAAGAAGAACCATTAGCATCTACACAAAGATCAGGAAGCTTATAGACATTTTTTTTTTTTTTTTTAAGAAAATAGAAAGCAGGGACCTCACAAACTCACTGAAGACTTGTACCAACTTGGTATGAATGTGGAAGCATTTCTTCATGAAGTAATACTCCAAATGTTTGAAAAGATTCATGAGCATCCTGCAAACCTCCACCATTATATCAAATATTATTTTCAAGCTTGATCTCTCCATGACATCAATGTTCTTTGTTTTTCTTTGTCAACCTTTCTAGCTTTCCCAATTGTATGAAGATGGTGAGAAACAATCGCACAGTATAGTTCTCATTTTCTTTCAGAGAGGCCTGCAATTGTTGGTTCAGATTACTGATGGTGACCCCATCACTGATCAGATTACTGATGATTTTTGAGACCCCATCACTGACCTCAAGCTTTGTGAACTAGGGGCTATATGAGTGATTCATATTCAATGTTGATCTTGTTGATAGCTGTGTTCTTGTTGCTACCAAGTTTTCCAACCTAAATATAATTCAAAAATACAATACAAATGATATTGATATTGCAATTCACCATATGTAATAACTGAATAAATTTCTGATAAATTTTATTGGAATGCCCCAAAGTTAGGGGGAGAAGGAATTTCATTTTAAAAAAAAAATAATAATGAAAGAGTATTGAGTTAAGTTCTATTTGAAAATGAATCATTTAAATTATCTTACTGATCGAACATGCAGTGTCACTATTCGAATCTATCTTTTTTCTTGTTTTTCTACATGTGCATCACACTAAACAGTTGGATGGATTTCTTTAGAATTTTGTATGTTTGTTTTCATGATCCAACTTTAAACATGAATAAAATTATTTTGGCCTCCACCATTCCAAAGCTCTTCAAAAAAAATGACTTAAAGATTTTCCTCACTAACAAGTAAAGGGCACAATAGCATCACTGGAGTTGCCTTGTTCAGACCACGTGCATTCGAAAGATTTTCCATAACTAAGTCAACCAGCAAAATTGTAGCGGCAGACAGCCAAGGGTATAGGAGCTATGAGGGGTCAAAGTTAACATGGTGACCTATGGGAAAACCTTATAAATCACTGCAAGAGGCTTATAAGTAGCCTGCAACCTTAGATAAGGATGAGACAGATACAGTAAGCAGATATTGATTGGAAAATAAGCACGAAATTGTTATTGATCAGCTTCAAATCGGATACAATCGATGTGAAGTTCAGAGAACTGGGAGTGTGAAAGGCAGATACTCTGTTCACAGTGAGCACATTTAAGGAAAAACATTAAACACAACACAAAAACAAATGACAAGAAAAAGTACCTTTCGGTGTGAGGAAGTGTAAGAAGGTGAGAGAGAGAGAGATGTGGTGAGGCAAAGAGAAGTGAGAGGCAGCAGAAAGAGGTGCTCTGCATGTTTCCAGCAGGCTGACCTGTTCCTGACTTGACTGTCTCCTGCTCCTCTCCTGCTGGCTGTCTGCCTGGCAAACTCGACCAGTTAACTACCCCTGGGACAAGCTTTCAGGAAAGGTGCCACTTGTCTGGCAACTCGGTGATGCAGTCGTACCCTTTACCATGTCAGTGAACAGAGTATCTGCCTTTCGCACGCCCTGTTCTCTGAACTTCACATCGATTGTATCTGATTTGAAGCTGATCAATAGCAATTTCCTGCTCATTTTCCAATCAATATCTGCTTACTGTGTCTGTCTCCTCCTTATCTAAGGTTGCAGGCTACTTATAAGCCTCTTGCAGTGACTTACAAGTGATTTCCCATAGGTCACCATGTTAACTTTGACCCCTCATAGCTCCTATACCCTTGGCTGTCTGCCGCTACAATTTTGCTGGTTGACTTAGATATGGAAGATCTTTTGAATGCACATGGTCTGAGCCGGCAACTACATCGTGCCCTTTACTTGGAAGACAGCTGGATTGATATCCTTAAAAATTGGCATGATGCAACATAAAACATAGTGTTTTGATCTCCGTGCCATTGCTGCTTGCTCAACTAAGTGAGTAATACCCAAGTGTATTCAATTAAATTCATAATTTTATAATAGTAATAATAAAACTTCATATTTACTTTTACTAATTATGGCCAAGACAGGAATTTAGGTAACATTCTTGGATTTCCAACATTATACATTAGTGCTCAGAAGGGAAACAAGGACAATTTGGATTTCAGTAAGATGAGATCGAAATAATTTTTTTTATAAATATGTTATGGCAAGGCATATTATTTTTTTTTATACAGAATTCATATGTAGATGAATGAATATATTTTATTTTCATATGTTACAAGTGACCTTTACGAGAAGAAGTCATAAAGTTAATTAGTTTTGTGAGACCTGAAAGTCAAAGTTGTGCATTTTCCAAAGATATCATTGAATTTTCTCAATTTTTAGGATAACATTAGTGTAAATTTTGTTGATCATTAGTTTATTTTTTTCTGTTTTTTTGTTTTGGTTTCCATTCTCTTTTTAAGTAATATATTTTTTGGCAAAAAAAACAACAACTAAGTTTAACATTAAAAAAGAATATTAAACTTGATATATATTGTTGAGTCAATCCATATAGCTTGTTTGGTTTTCTTTCTTTTTGTCATTTGCATTTGTTTATAGAGCTCAGAAATGAAATCAGTATTGTGGCTTGTGCAGTTTTCCTAGTCTATTCTTAAGCTTGTGTTTTATTTTTTAACTTTTAAATATCAGAAAGTAGTGAGCAGATTGATAGTGTACCTTATTTAGAAAGGAATTATCCACAATTCCTTTTAATTTTTAAAAAAAATATTCCCAAAAACAAATTTAACCTGGATTTAAAGACTTTTTTTTTTTTGTGGTGGAGAATTCTTCAGTAACCACTGCTGACTATCCTTCATTGTTCATTCACATTGCTAATGTATGTGTAATGAAGGTATAATCCTAATCCTTTGCATAAAGGAGGGAGGAGAATTATTTAGTTTCTTCAGACTTGCCATATGTCTCATGAAAAAGCTTAACATTCAGTTCCATTACTGAATTGGTAAAGCATATGCTTTTAGTATTGTGATTTCATACTATGGATTGTGACAGTCACTGCTAATTTTGACATTTTTTATGATAAATCTGTTTTCAGTCTCATCAACTTAAAATGTCAAAATTACTGTGACCACTCACAATCTGAAAATAAATGTTTTCTTTAGATTTCCATTGGAATCATCGTTCCATATGAAATCACATGATAAAACTGAAGTTTGTAAACTTTTAACAGTAAGCTCCAAGTAACAAAACATAAATGGAAATTGGTGAATAAATATTAGCTTCAAAATTCAACGTTTTATGAGAACTACTGTAGTAACTGATATATTAAAAGCATGGATGTGTAAGGATTTTATTTGGTGTGAGGAAGGCCAAGGTCCTTGTAACAGGCCTATTCAAACCAAAAAAAAAAAAAGTTATACATTTTGGGGATCCCCCTCTCCACATACTCCCATGATTAAAAGCAATGTATTTATGTAACTACAGAGTTATAAAAACTTTGTTTTCCTTTTTTATTTCTAATTGCCAATATAACTTTAAACTGAGAGTAATACCTTGAAATTCTATCTTAAATTTAAGTTAATTTTGTTTCTGCTCTGTAATACAAGTTGGTGAGATAAAAAATATAGTTGATGACATTAAAGATAAAATGGAGAATATATAGCTATCCCACAATTAACAGGACAGTTAATGCTGCTGATTGTAGAACTACTGCTATTGGAAACTTAGGTAGGTATTCAGAAAATTCATGAAGTTCAATCTGTTTTGAGTTTGTAGTGCAAAATGTACAAACTGTAACGCCCCTGTATATTGAAATTTTGGAGTGGAGTTAAGTGACTTAACAGATAGAAACCAGCTCTGGATAAAGAATACCTATCTATTTAAGGACCCAGAAAGAAGTGATTATAAAATCCTGGAGATGGAAATTTTCAAGTTTGGCATATTTGTTAAAAAATTCCTTGGATGTGGAGAGGAGAGTAGGATTTGTAGATCTAAGATTCATAGATTATCATCGGGAAACAAGTATTAAAAAAAAAAAAAAAAAAGCAAGCAAAGTAAGAAATCATAATGAATAAATATTGTCACTTATGGATTATTCAAAACACCTGACAACTGCCAGTAATTTTTCCAAAGATTGAGCAGCTACTGAACCTTTAGAGCCAGTTCTGTAAGTGTGTGGAAGATGTTTGAGAAAAGAATGGTGACAGAGAATCAGTAAGTAGCTGAAAGTGATAACGAGGTGATTTTGATTGAGGATAGTTGTTAATTAAGATGTCGCAACATTATGACGGCAAATAATAATCATTTAATCTGATGGTGTAAATTTAGATTAGTAATAAATATCGGAAATTTTGTGAGATAATACAGCACTCCATGTTATAAAGTCAGAAGTAGGAGCAACCTTTTGAATGTGCATAAGGAAACTATAACTAAACAATTGAATTACATTCTTTTTCTTGTTAGGCATTTCTGTTTCTGCTGTTTTCCTTAGTAAATGACATACAATTAACTGTGTACAATTGGAGTTTTATGTAATTTTTGGGCTAAAATAGCCCTTTGCATGAAAGGCAACAGATAATCTTTTAAATGAAGTGTTAGATGGACAAATTTTTCCACTGTGACCTAACTGAAAATGATATAAAAAGCACATGTCATGTTTTTTTACCTTGTAAATGGCTGATGCAGTCCTTATATTTGAAATAGTTTTTATTTTTTAACACAACTTAATATTAACAATAGATTTAAGATCATCTAGTTTCTGGACTAACAAGATTGGGTGTCTACAATACTCCAGAAAAAGAACATTTTATAATACCTAAAGACATTTCTAAGATATTCCAAACAACATTGTAAAAATGTAATTAACATGAGTCTGCTAAAATGACTCAAATGTCCATAAGAGAGAAATCACTAATCTGTTTCGATTTCTTTTTAGTCATAGTTTAACTAATAGTGTGCTGTGTTGGTGAAGCAACTAAATCAGAATGTCACAAAAAAGAATGGAAGGCAATGGATATTAAAGAATTGTCAGTAAGGAGTTAATTCCAATGAAGTACAATGGTCATTTCTCTATATTCCTATCTACTGCATCATAAGTTGTATTATTTATAGAAATTTGAAGGATTTTAAGTAGCATTGTCATCCTTTCTCCAAACATAAAAACGCAGTAAAAAAATAAAAAAAAATACTGGTAGTAAAAATAGAAAAGAACATATGTATAAATTGTGATTCCTGAAAATATGTTATACATGAACTGTAATATGAAGAACTTTCAAAGTCAACTGTAGTAAATTAATAGCACATGAAAAATATATTCAAAAAGACTAAAAGCTGTTCTATGAAAAAAGAATGCTTTGAGATTGTATATAATACCTTATAATTAGACAAAATTGCATAAGCTTACTTTTATATTACCAGACATATACTAATCTAAATTTATCAGAATTCTACTGCTCATTTGAGAGCAATGATGGTATCGTCAACATTCTTAAAGAATGATTATGTTTATCTTACCAGGGATATAAGGGAAAAGCTGTAAATTGTCAAGGGATAGACGATAATGCAGTTTCTAATATCAGTTTTTTTAATGTCTGTGATAGAAAACTTAACTATGTCTGACTAATTTGATGTTTCAGAAACTGCTGAAAGAAGAACTAATAAAATTACAGCAAGTACTTTCCAACGACACTAAGCAAAGGGCATATTTTAAAATTAACTACAATGAAGGCCTAGTGCAAAAATTTAAATTAACATTGCTTTAGAGGATCTATCTGTCCCTAATCTTTTGATGAAACTAAAAATTTAATATTTTCATGGCATAATGTTACTTTGCAATTGGAATAACTTTGTAAAATCTATTTCCTTGCAGCACTTAAAAGGATCAAGATGTTGCCAAAAACATTATTTATTGGCATCATGGGAATCAATGAAACTCCTAAAAGAGCATTAAAAAACTGTTGAAAAGATTTGATTAATAGATATCAAATAGCTATGATTTTCTTGAATAAGGTACGATGGGATGTCGGAAAGTCACCTTGCTTATAGAAGTGCCAAAATAAAATTAATGAACTTGATGAAATTAAAGACAACTCTTGAGATGAAAAGACATGGTTTTAAACTCAACCAACACAAATAAGACACAATTAATATGTATTTTCAGGACCTTTTCATTTCATTTAAGGAAAACAATAAATTCAGGCTTCTCGAGGATCTTTTCTGTCCTGCCAAGATGATGTTGCAGGTACAGTGAAGTCTCACTTATAAAAATATGAGGGGGAACCAAAAATTATTCGTATAAGTGAATTACATATAGGACTATGGGGGTTTTGCAGGGGAATGAGAAATTCTTCGTATAACTGAATGTTTCGTATAAGTGAGACTTCACTATTTCTGCTATCTGTGTTAGCAGAATACTATAGCTAGTAATAATTGTTGTGCATTGGAAAACATTTATAAATTAATTAATTGACTTATTAGTTTGGTATATTAAAATAAGATATTACTACCTCTGCCTTTATTAGATATACAAACATTTTTTAGTTTTTTAGTGTTTATTCCTATGGCCATGAAGAACTCTAAACAAATCCTGACAGTTTCAAAATTGCTTATACAAAACTTATAATTGTTCAAAACAAAACAATAATAATTTCCACTGTAATATCTGCTGAGCTATAAAGAAATTTTAATTACTAAGCATAATTAAATCATTTTGGCTTGGTCAATATTTAATCAAGATTATGAAGTTCAATATTTAAAAACTATAGTAGTATAAGCCAAAGTGTATTGTGTTGTGCTATTCCATAAACTATAACACATTTATTATTTTTTTTTTTAATTCGGAAACAGGTGGTGGCATTTCAGCAGTAACTGGTTAAATTGACATGGAATATCCATACTTGAAGACCAGAATCACGTCTGTATATTGGAAATAGAATCTATATTAAAAGAAAAAAAATACCTTTTACATTCATTAACCCATTTTGTCTATTCTCAAAATTATTGCCATCTTCAAAAAAGATTTAATTGGAACAACAATTATTCTTGTCAACTGCCATCAAAAATGTATGGGTTATTCTTAATTAATCAGTTGTGAATTCAGAAAAATATGAGACTTCCAACTTACTATTCAGTGTTCATTTCTAAGTGTTTAGCTAAATAAATTACAACTAAATTAAACAGTTATTATCCAATCTTAAAGTTGTATTGACATTGCCATCCTTGATGCTCCTCTAAATCAATGTTTATTAACAACTTCTCAAGAATCAAAGAAGCCTAAAATGTTCATTAGTGATCTACTGTTTCTAGAGAAGTGTATAGTTACTGAAAAAAACCGCGAGTTCCTTGAGTACCAGCTCTTAAAAAATTATAAAAAAAAAGGTCAGTGTCAAAACTTAACAACCAAGAGGTTCATTGGATCAAGCATAATCAGAAGAATCGTTTAAAAAAAAATCATTTTCCCCAGAAGTGAATTTTTGTTACCATGTCCAATTCAAATAAGCACAAGCACTGAATCAAAACATAGGAAATTATATTTATCAAGAAAAGTTGTTCATTTGTTTTTCTTTTTAACTTCTGTTGTCAATCAAGGCCAAAGTGGAAAAGACAGCTGAATAGCAAAACACTACTTGTTTAGATGACGTTATATTGTCCTACTGAATTCTGCATGTAAGGTAGTTATGGTAAAACATTAAGCGGGTGATTGTCTAGTTAAACTGAACAATACAGAAAGTTAAACAACTTCCAGAAAAAACTATGATTTAAATGCTGTGGGTTTTTTTTTGTTTTGTTTCCCTTTGTTGCTATGAAAAGAACAGTCATTAAACAGTGCAAAAGAAAAGTCTCCATATTTATAAATTAGAATATATGCCAAATACAAACAGCCTACCTTTAAATTTTCTATTTGCTGAAAATTGATTAAATCTTCATTTATTTACATAATAAACTGCTTAAATCCAAAATTTGTAATTAAATCAAAGCACCTGCAATCTACTTGTGTATGATTTTGTTTAATGAGTATGTGTTTAGAAACTATGTTGCAGACTTGGGCATCAATAGAAAATACACTGAATAAACAAAACATTAGACATGGGCAATTGGAAGTTGACACTGGCACCTCTAGCACATAGTGGAACATAAGAAAATCAAATGCACTCGATAAATCGGTGGACATCTAGGCTTCCCAGCAGTATTCTGAATTGACGAACATGGGAAAATGTTGCTACTTTAACGACTTTGATTGTCAGCACAAGATAGATGGGTCATTCTAAGTAGTGACTATCCTAGGTTTTTTTTTGAAGGCAACTATATCCAAGGTCTACCTCAAGTATACCATCGACAGATGTACTAGTGCCCAACGAGCAAACTGTGGCCACCTGTATGCCATTGATGACCTCTTGAGGCAACAGACCAACACAAGAGCAACAGTAACATAGATCACATCAAGTTTCAATGTCAGAGCATCAAGCAACATTGAGTGAACGCTATGGCACAAGCTACTTGCTCTAAAGCTATGGGAGCCAATGCTCTACTCGTGTGCCACTGTTGAATTCTTATCATCAAACATTGCTCTTCACCTGGTGCCAGAAACATCAAACTGAACTTCTGCAGAATGGTGCCGAGTCGTGTGGCAAATAAGATCCCATTATCAGCTGTGCTGGTCTGATGGGAGGGTGCAGGTGGGCATTGGCATCATTAGGCCTGCCAAGTCGGCTTTGTTCAAGATGGTAGCTCTATGATAGTTTGGAAAGTCTTCTCATGGGACAACATATGTCCCTTAGTGTGTCTGGAGAGGTCCTTAAACTCTACAAGAAGGCGCCAGCTGATCATCTACACCCTTTCATAACCTAATATAAAAACACAGTTTTTATAAACAGTTTTTTTTTTTAAATAAAAAAAAAAGTGCTAACCAATACAGAAGTACATAATTATATTCCTTCTGTATTGGTCTTATTCAAAATTTAATTAAAAAGATTATATTCCTTCTGTTACATATTATTGGAGTGTTAAAGATATTTTGTGATATTAATATTACACTGTAGATATTAGAAGTTTTGAAGATATAGTACATATAGTAAGATACAATAATTATAGGTTAGGATTCCAGATTATCATTTAAAATACTGGGACAAGTAGATAATAGCTTCTTTCAGATCACCAATTTTAAGGATTCATAAAGTAACTTAATTAAACTGTTTCATTGATAGTAAAATTAAATGGATCACTTAACCTCTTATTAGTACTTAGCTTTGGTTTTATGTTAACCAATATCATTCTCTGTTTTACGATTCTTTTTTTTTTTCATTTTATTTGTCATTATTTTCTCTTTGTTACTAATTTATCGCTGTGTTAATCACGAATTGCTACTTATATTAAATTTGTTTATGTTTACTTCGAATATATACTTATTAAATTTATTTTATTTCCGCTTGATATGTAAAAGCTTTGTCAAAGTAAGATTATTCATCGTGTAGGACTGTAACTTCAGTTTAATAAAATAATTTACTGCTAAAGCTTTTCTGGGGGTTTCTATAGTCTTAAAATTACTTTTAAAAATTTATAACGACGGAAAAGATTTTAATTCGATATTTTTTTTCGTTGATTACTAACTTCATATCTGTATGCAGATATTTATTTATTTATTTTAATTAAAAAAAAAACTTAAACGTTATTAAATAAGCTGAATCGAGCTAGAATAATCGAATTCCACCGTACTAAAATTTTCATCTCAGCCTTAAGAGGAAAATAATTTATGTTCCAAAATAAATAAGTAAAAAAAAGCCACACAAATATTTTTTTTCGTTCAAGTTCCAAATAAAAATCTTTCTAGATTGAAAATATTTGTGTGTAAAGGTCTTATCTCTGTACTTGTTCTCATTAATCGTATGTATAATTTTTTTGGGGGGGAATGTAGTCAAACAAAAATAAGGTTAAAAAAAGTAAACAAATAAATATCATATCTTCTACATACTTAAAAGCGTTTTTATTTATTTTATTTGCTATGGAATTAACGCCATCTAGCGGATGTTTTGAGATTGGTTGATTGGAATCAGCATGGTGACGATCGGATGATATGGAATACTAAGTATGTAACACTTACATTAAAATGGGTATTCGGTGAAATTAAAACGATCTCGCCGAGCATCTGTCATGCAATCCATTTTAGTGTATGGGAGGCTTTTAACTAGGGCATTAGTTAGTGGAATATACAGTCATTCGACGACAGAATTACCTCGCAAACAGGAACCTCAGTTGGTGACCGCATGGTCTGGATTTCCCAAGGACTTCTCCAATGGAGTGGTCAGAAGAGGACAATTCGGAGACGATGCTTGTTTCATTTCCAGACATAAAACTGCTGACGTTCTTGGTGAGTAAAGATACCTAGTTGCGTGAATGAGATCTCTCTACATTAACCCCCCACCTCTTCCAAAAAAGAAAGAAAAAAAAAACATTGGTATAGTTTGGTCAAATGCGTTATAGCGTTCCAGAACCTACAACGGGGTTAAATATTAGATTCAAACATCGGGACATGACACAAAAAGACCTCTAGTTTTTCCGATTTTACTTAGAAATGTAATTGCAATTTATAATTTTACTTGAATGATATGCAAGTTATTATTTATTCTGCAGAGCTCGATTATTCATATTTCATTTGTCATCCTTATTAAATTAAACAGTTCATTGCAGGAACAAAACTCCAATTTTTAAGTATTTTACAACTGAATTCATAGATTAATTACAGAATGTAAGATTGTTTTCACACAGTTTATAATGCTGATGTGAGATTTATAAATAGAATACAAAATGAAGCATTGTAAGTGAATGATCGATTGTTTTAATGTTGTCGGAACATAGTTACTGTAAGGATTATATCAAAAGTGTTAAGGAATTGAAATTGTGAATATTTCCATCCTGAAATAAATGTTATGATCATGTGCCAAGCAATTCACATTATCATGTGATCAGTTTTCTCCAAATTTTAAAAAAGAAGAGGTGATGACGACTTAATCCTAGTCCGAATAAATACAAATAAATCCTCCAGTTTCAAATATGTTTACTGAAGCTTATTTATATTTTCCTTCATTGAAAATTGTTTCTATGTACAAAAAAGAAAAGGAAAGAAAATAGGATGGTATTTAAAATCTTCAACGTTATGCTGGAAGTTTATATTTGCTTGATTATTTGAAAGTTCACACATTTCGTTCTAGAAATGAGATTTTAGAAAATCGTAATTTGATTTTTCAGATGTAATTGTTACCCTATACATATATTGATTCGGAAATGCAACTCAACACACGCTAATGAAATGCAACACTATTAAAAGAAACGATAATGAAATGCAACACGATTTAAAGACACGTTTTTATTAAGCCATAGAGATCTTTAAAATTGATTATTATTCTTGTAAATTAAAAGCTTGCAAATAAAAAGTGAAACTATAAAATGCGATCTATTTGTTACAACTTTTTACTTATATTTCTAGAATTATTCGATGATTCTTCTTATCAGTAAATTTATATATTAGGAGATTTATCTGTAGGTATTGCACTTATGGGTAACTATTTTTAAGTTTGGGAGCTAAACCGCCTTATATAACCAAGTGAAAAATTATTTTCTGCACTGTCTATTTCCATGTATATAGGTATCATCTAAGATATAATAAATCATATTTTGGATGATGGTTCCAGAGATCAAGGAGTAAGTTTATATCTCAATTTGAATATTTGCAAGCGACCAAATTTATAAATGGCGTCCATCTGTCAAAATATGCTTTTATATACAGTATATATTTATGTAAAACACTTGCTGCACGATAATGAAGTTGCTCAGAGAAGTCTATTGATCTCAAAAATATATAATTATACTGAATTAATTAAATTTTATAATTTCCTTGGCAATGCCTTGGACATCAACTAGTTAATAAACGGTAAACATATAATTTATAGCTTTGTTTCATGTTTGTCCATGGAATGAAAAGATTTATCGCAAAAACTTCAGATTAATGTTGTTTATATGTAGATAGTTTTTTTCTCTTAAAGAACTTTTATTAAAGGCATATTTCTTTGCTTTTGGTTTTCCGTGCAAAATGGTCAACACTATTTTCTATCCGTATTGAATTTTGTTTTTTATGTGTTTTGTGTCTATTTTCTTCACTAGTTACTGATACAGATCAAGGTAGATCCAACGATACTAACATTTTATTTTTCCTGATACACGTTCACTCACAAATTTGTATAAAATTTAAAATATTAAAAATAATAAAAAATATTTAAATTTTATTGGGATCATAAACTAATGTATTCTACACTGCCAATCAAAAGATTCAGAATGCCTCACCAGTTCTCAACCGTTTTGTTAATAGTTTCTAATCCACCACCCCCCCCTCCCAAACCGCCCTCAGCATTGTTATTATAAATCGGGTTTGAATGATTTTTTTTTTTATGATTCTTTTAACTTAAACAAGATTTGTAATCCAAAAACTGAAAGTGAAACTTATGCATTCAGTTTCTTTTTCTTTCTTTTAGCTTTGTTTGCTCTGTATGATAGAGCTGGATATTGTCCCGGTTTAGCCCCTCTTTGATTTTCAATAGTTGTGTGGCAAAATAATCAGCTTTTTCATGAAATGAAAAGTTGAATTAATTGAATGTTCCATGAACTTTCCCAATAGAAATTTCACATTTTTATTAATATGTGACCCAACATTCCTAAATGCCTAGTAATTTTTTTATGGCATTTCCTTTAATTAGAATCTGTAAGGCTAAAATCCAAGTTTCAGACAAAAGCACATTACATCTTGATTATCACTTGAAAAAGTTGAAAAAAAAATAGTCATTTTATTTTTTTTTCTTTCTTTCTATCGTTTTTCTTCCTTTCTGTAGTTAATATTATTCTTACAGCTTTGTTACAATCAAATATTGCTGTTGGAAATACAAATGAGAAATAGAGAATAAGTTGTGAAAAAAAATTTCTGAAGTTAGAAAGGATGATGGCATATTACATTTTCAATTTTGTTAGTTAACATTCAGAGATAATGTTTGTGTATTCATATCTACCATTAAAAATCCATAGTTATATTGATGAACAATCACAGAATATGTTAAATCTTGGTGAATTTGATTATTAATGTGTGAATTTGCATTTGAAATGAATGGAAGTATAATTAAGGAAAAAAAAAAAAAAATAAACTGTTTCAAGTCACTGTTCCTGTAGCAGTTTTAGATAAAGTGTACATTTTTTCCATGGAATTATTTGTTTTCTCTAAAAGCACAATTATTATTATAGTTATGCTGTTGCTCCTTACACAAATATTTCAAAAATTACAGCCACACTAAACATTTTTAAATTAACCAGACTTCTATATTATTGCTAAGGTTTTATTATGTTAAGAATTACTTGAGATGGTTTTGATCTGAAGATTTCAATTTCATATATTTATTAAAATAAATAGTTTAGCAAATTATTTGTACGTTTGATGTTAAATAAATAAAATAATTTTATGGTAATGCTGTTTGGAAAGAATTAAAAAATGATGGCAGTTTCAATAAGAGACAAAAGCAGATATAAAATTGATGTATATTTTATGTCATTAAAAATAT
>JAFIDM010009631.1:83208279-83223818 GCA_023159025.1 Thereuonema tuberculata | reverse complement strand
GGGGGGGGTCGTTTCGTTTAAATGTGTTACAATGTGCGTGCGTTTTTGTGTAAAATACAGTAAACTCCCGATTATCCACGGACCTCTCCTGTTTCTATTTTTTTTTACTGTCCAATAAATTACGGAATTAACAAAAAAATTTTAAAACTAGAATAAGGTAAACAATAAAAGAGGCAGATTTAGCGACCTCAAAGTAGGGGTTTTCGTGTTTCGACACGAAAAAACAAAGACAACTAACCGATTTTTTTTTGTTAAAAAGTAAGAAATTAAAGTAAATTAAAATAAAGTAATTGTTTATAATGTATGTACTGCCACTTTAATGTAAATAAAACATGTTAGAAGCAGTTTTCTGTTGAATTTTCGGATTATCCGCGATTGCCGCGCCACCCAACTCCGCGGATAATAAATAGGGAGTCTACTGTATTAGTTTTTACTAAGTGTTTAAGCAATCTCTAAAGAAAATAAACCAATTCAAAAAATGAATAAAAAAACCTTAAAACTTTATTATTTTTAAATATTGACTTAAACATACAGTAAAAAAATTTACTAAGTTAAAAATTAAAATTTTTTTTTTGGTGATAAAACACCCAATGGGTTCAACTGCACTTTACGGTAATCGAAACTGAAACTAAGAAAGCCTTCACTTCCGGAAATTCACTTCGCGTACGAATACATTAGCTATTTAATCACGTGGTTCTCATGTTCTCGTGTGTTCGTTTTTCAAAATTTTAAAATGGCGATTAAAAATGTTCCCGCCAATGCTGAATTGACAGGTTTGGAGAAATTACGTGCTGGCCATTGTGATTTTTATTTTTTTATGAAAATGAACATTTTTTCAATGTAAATTTTTTTTTTAAATCTCATATTTTAAAAAATAAATAGTTTTCTCAAATTTGCCAAAGACAAATTAAAGTAAAATGTTTGAAAATGTCATGTTTAAAATTTCAACTCTCTACTTTTTATTATGCTAACCAATAATTTATTCACCTTTTTCAAGTTTATTTGAATACCCTCTTTATATGAAAAAATAATAATAATGATTATTCTTATCAAATGCTGAATTTTAATCAAGTCAAATCGAAAAGTTTAATTCACATAGTTTACATCAGTTTCCTCCAGAAAAGTAATTCTACTTAGCAAAGAAACACCATAATTATCAGATTAAAACAGACATTACTTATCATAAAACTCCCTGAATATCTAATTATCTAGTTTCTTCGAATAAATTTTCTGGGCATTTATTCTATCATTTTGATTATTACTGTATTCTATATATTACTTGTGATCTTCATGCACAACATTCATGTTATATTCAAATCTTCTAAAATGTTTACCAGCCGTAAAGTATTCAAAATATGCATAATTACCTCTACTGAAATATAATTAGTACATTGAAAATTTCATATTTGAAATTGAATATGTTTAATTTTAGATCCCTTCTTTAAGTATTTTGGTCCCTTTTGGTCCCTTTTTTAAGATTTTAGGTCCCTTTTTTACCTAGGGACAAAGTGAATATCTGTTGCAAGCCCTGCAATAAAATTAGTGCTTAAAAAGGTTAAAATGCATTCCATGTACTTACCATGTAGTCCTTTGAATGGCTGTTTAATTCTGTGTCCTTTTAGAGGCTATGAATTACCTTCTAGAGATCGTCCGTCCTGCATTCACTTATATTGTCGTTATCGCAAAATCTCCATCTCTTTGATACAGTTAAAAGCAAGAGAAGAGTAAGCAACCATGGTGCACTGTGTTGATTGAATATACCATCAGTATTATCTTTCTAAACGAGGACAAGATAGAAACGATATATATATAAATACACGAAGTATTAAATGTGATTAAAAATAAGACTATATTCGTTTTTAGTCTTGTGTTCATTATTGGAGCGAAGCCACACTATATTCATGTTCAATTAAAACTTGAAGATAAGATAATCTTCGAAATTGGTTTACCGATTTTGGTCGTTTTTGTACAGAAACATCGGAAGGTGGGCGATGAGTGTAATTGAATGAGATCAAAAATAAGTTGTGTTGTTGAGGACTGGTAGAAGAAGCCATCAAAGAGGCTTCAAACTTTAGTTTCTCCATCGAAACAGCACCACGGATTTCAAAGACTTCGCACATAGATTATGGAAGGGGTTGAAAGATTGAAGTCCGGTGATGTTTTGATAAACAACAACAACAACAACAACAAAAAATTTTTGTTAATTATACGAATTTGACTAGAGATTATTCAAAAGAAGAAGAAAGGAAGTCATTCAGGAATTACAAACTAATTCCTCGACCCATTGGGCGCCAGGGATGTTTTTTTTAATGAAAAACTTCTTTTCATAAACCCGGCACCCAATCGCTGTGATTTTTGGTAGCTAGGTGATTTAGAACGGCGTTATCGAAAATCAAACTTGTCTTTTGAGAGATTTCCGGAAAAAAAAAATAATAGATCGGACGATGAATAAAAGTGCTTGTTTTTTCATTCGGGATTTACATAAAAAAAACAAAAAAAAACTATTAAACTAGTTTACTTAACTGTTTTTAGCAATTATTGTAATAAATATAATTTCGCATTTCATTTAATAATTTGCTAAAGGTAGAGCATCAAAGCTAATACGCTCCTCTAATACGATCTTACGGCTTGTTTAGTTTAATGATTTATGAAGTCTGAAACGGGTTTTGCAAACCTGTGTATGTTGATATCCAAAAATAATATTCTATACAAGAAAATTACAATCGGCGTGTCACATAATTGATGATTTTTTTTCCTCAGATCAACATAAACTTTGATGCTTCGTTTAAAAGACACTTATATGTTCAAAAACCAGTGATTGAATAATAAAAATTCTACAGTATACCCAAGGTTAATGGAATTTTTATTAGATGCGTAACCAAAGTTTCAATATCCTTTTCGAGCTATACTTCCCATGCAGCTGTAGAAAGTAAATTCTCTTTGTGACTCGCTGATTTGACTTCGGTACGGTTCGCTTAAGATTTATTACGGTTTTTCACAAAGCCAGTTTAAACCTATTCGTTTCCTCATACTCAATTAAAAGCTAACTTTAATAAGGATTTCTGTACACGCTGAAATATTCCTGTAGTGTCTTGATAGTGTCAGTAATAACGAGATTTCCGTACTCCTGTACTATTTCCATTGAATCAGAATTGAGTTTGAACGAAAGGTGTGAAGCAGCGATGAGGGGACGACCCCCCCCCCCCCCCCCCCTAATTTTTTTTTTTTTTTTTTTTTTTTAAGTTCGGGGAGTGTTTATAATGGACCCGTCTCGTGGTCTTGGGGGGGGGGGGGGAAGATACTAATTGCCAAATTAGTAGTTTTGTGTTGTTTCTTTATTCTTTATCATTTACAATTATGAAACGACGACTTCATATATCAAGAGCCAAACATGCCAACGCTTCACTGTTTGATTAATATTATCACTGGGACGTGTTCAAATACGTTTCCAAGCAAGATTTGTATTGACAAAACCGTTTACACCAAAATGACTTTACATGAGCCTTCAATGAAACGGAGAGATTGCAGTTTAAATGACTAGGAATACAAGCATCTCCCATTTATTCGATAGGTTTGGGACAGAGCACTGTCTAAAACCGGAAATCGTCGAAATGTGAAACTCGGTCCTTATTTTTAGTTCGCAAATGCATTTCGGCCGCAGAAAAATGTAAATAACGCAGTATACACTGTCCGGCCACTTTATTAGGCACACCTACCTAGTATCGTTTGGACCTTCTTTAGCCCTCAAAACAGCCTGAATTCGTCGAGGCATGGATTCCACAAGATGCTGAAAACGATTTGAGGTATTGTGTACCATGCAGACACGAGTGTCACGCAGTTCCTGAAGATTTGATGGAGGCCTGGAGCGAACTTACCCGTTCCAGCTCATCCCACAAATTTTCAATCGGGCTGAGATCCGGTGACTGGTGTCATATATATAATAATCATGCACACTCAAAAGTAGAGTAAGACTTCTGTAGACTTAACGAAAAGATGGTGCCGAGTCGGTTGAGAGAAAATGCAGCGAGTGGTCGCAGAAGTGCGTGGAAACATGTACGGGACCTGGTTATAATTGAAAAGAATCGAAAGAGCAGATCATCGAAAAACGGGGGACGCTGCAATAACTTGTCATAATATCCGTCTTTGTTGGATTTTTTTTTTTAATTTTTGCATTTCTGTAAGATATTGAGTGCAGACTGAATTTATTTACAAATCCACACTTCCAAATTTATAAACCCTCTTTATTAGAAGGCCAATGGACACCTTGTGAGGAAGTTGCAGCACTGAATAACGTTTTTAATTGTAATATTACAAAAGTTGTATAAACTTTCTAAGAAAGCACATTGCTGATTTAATCTATTAAAAATTTATAACGAAAATGTATAAAATGTACGTACCTTTTTGGATCTCATTCACTAATTGATATCAATTATACTTAGATAACTTCGATGCTTAGAAATACTTACAAATTCGTTGTTTAGACTAAACTACTTTTCTGTTTTGCTACCACTCTAATGAATTAGTCGTTACCATACTTTTGTGACATTATTATCGAAATAATTTTAATAAAGATTTTTTTTTTTACAAAATAAATTGAATATTAAAATGAATATAATTCTGATATTAAGATATTTAAGGATTTATGATATTTTCTTCTTTTAAAGGGAAGCCAAATCAAATTTATTATTATCATTATTATTTCTGTTAGAAGAACAGTAAAACTACGTTTATAAATCAAATTTCATTCTTACCCTCTTGATGTGCAAATGATTCTGTGTAAATTTTATCATTTAGGCCTATTGATTCTTCAAATAAGAAATAAGGTTAATTTCCGTAAATATTTGTGCTATCCATAATTTTTTTTATAGCATTCAGGTCAGGTGGTAAAAAACGATCACCAATATTTCATAGCTTTTGTTTCATTTTATTACTGTAGGTCATTTGTCTTCATATATGCGAAGCTTTACTTCCTCGTATAGCTGAACAATTAAAGCAAGTTATAATTAAGATGACTTGAAATTTTGCCAGAAATTATTCGACTTTAACGTTTACATTTTTGTTGGAAATATCGTTAAAACCAAAAAATAGTGTTTCATTTAAACTTTTCTAAAGGCGAAGTACACTACAACGTCATTTATCCGGACTAACTGGGACCAAAGGCAATCCGGAAAATCGAAAATCCGGGTAACATGGGTAATAAGCAAAACAAATCCTTAAATAAACAGACTTACCGTTTATTACGATAAAAAACTATGTTTTGTAACAAAATTACTCTAGTAAAGTTTTCTTAAATTCGACAAAAACATTTTATTACCATAATTTATTGTACAATCTATGCAGGAACTGTACATTTAATCAAAATAAAAAGCGAATGTTTGGCGTACTTATAGTTATGTTCTTGTTATCGTAGTTAAAATTATTATCTTATGTCAACATTAAATAAAAAAAAAAATATCTACAAATCCGATCCGGATTATCTGGAGATCCGGATCAATGAGGGCCGGATAAACGAGGTGGTAGTGTAATAGTAAACTCCTGTCTTCACTTTGTTCAATACCAACTTGCTAAGTAAAATGGTAAAATAAATCCGTAAGTAATTAGATAAAACGACTTCTGCAGGTTTGTATTGGTTTTTCCTGATATTAAAGCTGATGACTTATAATGTTCCATGTATATTGGTAAATATTAAGCTATAGATTATAAATACAATTACCTGTATATATCGAATAAAAAAAAATCTCACATCTTTCTACCAAATTTACAGGGTACCTAATTAGTGTTCACCTCCCCAGAGTTTCTACAGAAAAGGCCAATTGTCAGACAGTCTAAAAACTTTGGTAGGTACACTAGATAGGACGCGGAAGAGAATTAGCACAAATATATCAGATACAGTAGTATCTTTTCGTTTTTGACAAAGAACACTCAAGTGAAATTTTGTGTTTCGAACTAAAGCGGTTTAGCTGTTATCAACATCACAGTGTGTGAAGGGGATGAAATCAGGGGTGGGGTGGGGTGTCCAGGTTCCAAGGTAGCCTATATTTTCTGCAGGGTAGTAGAGAGTACTTATGGAAAATTTAGTTTAGATCCGTCAAACGGTGTAAAATTGTATAGATACAAACTTTGACTTTTCCATATTTTTTTTTTTTTTAGCATAAATGTGGAATCGGAATCACTCATTTGAGCACATCCTTGTACACATCTGAGTTTTGAAGATCCTAATTAACTTTGTATCTGGCAGTTTATTTTTCATTGCTTTGTATTACATTGAGTTTTGTAGGTAACAGTAATAGCTTTCTAAAGTGTGATTAAATTAAAACTGGGTTAGATTGATATGAGAAGATTGTTTGTTTTGTTTTGGTTTTTTTGGTTCTGTAATTTGCTTAAAAACTTTTACTTTAAATTTAACATTAATGAAAGTATGATAGTCATTCTAATAATCATAGTCAGCATTAATAATAAAGTTAGAGATATATTTTATAATTACTTATAATTCTCTACATCTGATCTTGTCAAGTGAGTCAGTGGATTGATTGGCACGAGCATCGTGTTGAGCAATAATGATTCAACATCCTCCCTTCGTACCGACTCATTTATTTTAATTGGAAAATTAGAGTTTGAAGAATTAGTGGTAACATTAGGAAATATAACTTTTAAGGCATAATGTTGACTTTTTTCTTAAATTATTAGTAATTAATTTGATATTAAAGAACAGTAATTTGTTGTAAGTTTACGAGCTAACTTTGTTTTGAAACTTGTCATTATAAAATGGCTATTTTTCTCTCTCTCTCATATATATATATATATATTATTAAAGCAATAGGTATTAAATTAAAAGGATTCAAAAAGTAATAATAACAATAATGAAATTAGCTACAGATATATAACCGAATGGTCCTAATCATACATAAATAAAATTGATAACGTTGTTCTATTCAAACTTAAATTAAAAACCCATATGTTAAATATAAATTTCCTCATTCAAGAAAATATAAAGATTGTAATAAATGAAAATTTATTATAATTAATATGATCGAAAAGTAAATTAATATGATCTTGACATTGAAAAGTAAATATTAGGTTTTGTTTTTTTTTAATATTTTAATTTACTTTTTCAAATTTAAATCAAAGATGGCAATTACTGAAGAAATATCAATTATTATAAATATCAACATTGTGCGATATGAAAGTCAAGATCATGGTTTAAGAATGGGATCCGATAGATATCTATATTTTGTTTTTTTACATGAAAAAAAAAAAAAAACCGTAATCATTGTAATCTAAAGCAGATCGTTTCTTACAGCTTTGCTAAATCAATATGTAAGAGACGATCTGCTTCATATGACACAGATTTGAATGCAACCAAATGTGTGATCATACAATCGTGACATTTTCTTCGAAATACTATGGTTTTTTGCTTTTGCAGCTGCTGCACTGATGGAATAATAATCAAATGAAGAAGTGGAGTGTGTCTTGGGACAGGAAGTGGTAATAAGTTCGTTAATGATGCAGATAAAGGAAGGCATACGAATAATAGACAATACGATTGTTTGGAATTTAGAATCCCAAATTACATATACAGCTACTTAAATAGGTTCTTTTTTTTTTTCTTACACATCTAGCGTAAGCCAACGAATGTGACTGATAATATTTTTCTCATTTTATTAATACAGTCGTGTAACATTTCTGAGCATTAATCCAGAATAATTTTGAAAAATAATAGTTTCAGATTTGTTAATTGACGAGTCGTCAAACTCTTCTAAAGGAAACTTAATTGTAGATGTTGTGAAGTGTTTCGAAGGTTATTTGCGAAAACCTCACGAAATAAAGACCAAAGATTGTTGGTCTAATGAAGATAGTGACCCTGCACCATACAGAAAACGAGCAATATGCAATAGAACAGTCTTTTCTGAATTTAATATGCGAGACGAGATCCACTAAATATCTTCTCTTTAAACGGGAATCACACATTGTAACTTGCTTGCCCATCTTTACAAAAAAAAAAAAAAAATGGTTCTGTTTTCTCATCACGTTTGCCTTCAAGTTAGTGGAAAAGAAATCTGACTTGTGAGACCGAGTCAATCCTTCCTGTTGGTTCTTCGTTGAGAAATCATTGGTGATTATTATCCGAGTGGTTATTCGTCATTTCTTAGTATGAAATAAATAAAGATGGCTAGAATTTTATAAATTAAAATTTAAATGCTCTTTATTTATTATTGCTATAAATGTTCTTTTCGAATTTATAATAATTATTCAAAATCGACGCATTCGCATCGATTCAGCTGACTGTTCCACGGCCAGGCGATGAAAGGTCAAACAGAAGTTGGACTTTTAAATATAGTGTAAGAATTTACATTCTTGTTTTTCATTAATTCGTGATTAAAAGATGTAAACAAATGATAACTAGACTTTGAAATATATTTTCAAATTTTCATTAAGGGAACGTTAAGGAAATCGAAAGACTCCTGAATTCGTATGTATGTTTATATTTTTGAAATCCATTTATTAATTAATGATTGTGCATAGGCTCTATTATTTATTTACTTATCCGTGTTTTGTGGAAAAAAAAAAACCAAACAAACCTGTTTTATCTTAAAAATACTGAATTAACTTTAAGAATTCGATGAGAAATAACCTTTATTCAGAAAGGTCATTCGTCATTGTAATTATTGATTCTTTGACTTTTGTTAGTCTTTACTTGAAGATTCGTTTCATTCAAGGAAAAGGTACCGTCTGCATTTGCACGACAGGTAGTAAATAAATTATCATGAGAACTGGCACTTGGCCAGAGCTTTTCAATAGGAAGACCTTTCGCTCTCTTGTGGTTGCCAAATTTAGATTAAAATATACTTACAACACACACAAATAACCCAGATAATCGTAGCAACATTTACATCACTTAGTTTAAAAAGACAAGACCGTTCATATTCTCTTACAATTATTCATTATTAGCATTCGTTCTTGATTTAAACAGTTGTTATATGTTTTTAAACAATTTTGTTCTTTTATGCTTAGTATAATGTAGTATTTATCAGATTACTGTGCAGATAAATTCTGATTCCTTCATTTCTACATTGTTATTTGACAAATCAATGAGTGCTACAGATGAAAGATCGATACATGTTTAAGTTCTGTAAAGAGATCAGTCTTTTTTTGTTTTGTCGAGTCGGTGTAATATAAGTCCTTTAAAAAATTAATCCTTTAAATCTTGTGATTAATATTTTTTGTCGCGATATTTCGCTTTCAGTTTTTCCGCCGCCTTTTCCCTTTTCCAGAACTTTCCGTTCTTATCTACATGTTTTGTAACCTGTTTGAATAAATTTTAATTTTCTTCGATATAATTTTCGACACAGTGAGACGAAAAAAAAAAGAAGAAAGGTTAATGAACTTATTTTTCTTTAATTTATCCATTGGACATTTGTTTTAAATAAAACCATTTATTATCCTGTTTTCCTTGTCTCTCGTCGATTAGCATTTGAATACTTGTACTAGATGTTAGGCGTAGTTCATTGTTTCACAAACCATTTTATCCATTCACAAAGTGAATAGGTTTTTAGAAGTCACATGCTAAGTTTTTTTATTAGATAAAATGTTATATAATGCCATTTTCTTAATTAATGCAATTTAAAACATCTGCTCTCTTTTAAAAAGTCAGTGGGATGGTTAAAAAAATGTCAAGTTTCTACCGTTGAGTGATTTTTTTTTCTCTCTCTTAAAGTCAGAGATGCGAAAGCAACATTTTAGATTCTGTACGATTACATAGAATTAGTGAAGAATTGATACGCTTCAAAACAAACCCTCCTCAACAACAAACAAAAAAAATTTGATTCTTTACTTCCATCACTGATTGATCGGTTGTACCAGTCAAAAAATAAGATATTTAAAAGATACACAGATTTGTTTATTTAACGTTTTTATTTTATTTTGAAATGTGAAATAGAGCTAAAAACAAAATGATCCCGAGATAAATATAATCTTATATCAAAGATCTCGTCGTGAGACCTAAGTTTTGTCCGTTTCTGGTTCAGCATTGAATATTCCAGCTGATGAGCAAATAAATATGAAAATCCTGAAATAAAAGTTAGATTATTACAGTTATGCTTTCAAATGAAGAAAGAAAATAAAAATCAATTTTTAAGTTATATTTCTGTTTCTGGCCGTTGAATCTTTTTTCAAAGGGCCGTATCTAATTAGCGTGTGACTTCTTCCATATTTTTCAAACATAAGTAGAACTGGGATCCACAGTATAGGTTAAACTATTATAATATTTTTATTAGTCTCTTTCTTCTTGCTTTTTCTTTCCTATGTGACATGAAAAAATAATTGCGAACCTTTGCCCGATAGTTCTACTGCTTTGGAATTCAGGATGAAAATAGTCCGGAGAACAAGTGCATCGGAATTATAGCTCACGCACGTGGATGGCTAGCTTCTTTGAATCTGAAGACGTCTTTGATTTTGGACAAGTTCCATTTGTCTTTGTATATGCATCTCCGTCTTTATCCTAAATGTCAAAAGTTCAACCGCCGAGTAGTTTTGCACTTAGCTGCCGACCGCTGTTGTCGGATTCACTGTAGCATCGATTTTGCTGTCTTACGACAACGAGCAAATAATAAAAGAGAAAATGCAATTGCAAAATATAGTAATAGATTATTTTCTGTTACATTTGTCTTGTGTAATTAGACAGTTGCTTTCAGATATATTGTTTTTCTTTATCGTTTATTCTCATTTATATTTAGAAATCTCGTCATTATTATTTAATAAGTAACGTAATTTGATTCCCAATTATTGTAGAAAGCATGTAAATAGTTTAATCTTATTACTGAAATGTTAATTAAACTAACTGAATATAAATTTTGATTATAATTATTTTCTTGTGAAATGTTTGCTTGCTTAATATTATAAAATTCCAACTAAACAATGAAATTTATAACTTCAGCAACTGATAGTTACGTTGGCTTTAAAAACTTCCTAGAATTTTGTTTTATCTGTCCTTCTGCGTCAGCTGAGTTTTAAAATCATCTTGTGTAAGTTACGTAATAACGAAGTAGTCTACGGTTGTTGTCTTACCTATGAAAAATGACAAGATATTGCGACCTTGATCTTTATGTAACTTTTAAAGGTTTTTCAGCAAACGATTCATTAATTCTTATGCAGTCTTATAGAAGTGATGGATGACAGTTCCCGATCTCTCCCTCTGCGTATCAGTGATTGAGCCTCCTCGCAAATTGTCTTTCAAATGTTATTTTTAAGATTTGTTTTACTTATACTAATGTTGAGTTAATTCAGAATTTAATTTGTTTTATTTCAGTAAATTATTGATGATATTTTCTTCAATTTTATTTGATATTTTTATTATAAAAGAAGCATGCCTAACTTATTAAGATTTCATATTACCAAGTATGCAAAGTGTTTTTTAAGAATGGATTTTTTTCCTAAAAAGTTTCATTTCCAGTATAGTAGTAATTTATTTATAAACTATGCTGACAAGAAATTTCATATGTCGTTATTATTTTCCATAATTGAACTTTTTTTAAATCGAGAATTGAAGCTTAAGTCAATAAAATTTATCATAAAAATACGAAGAAAATATTTTCGGTAATTTATCGAAATAAATCAATATTTAATTTACTTATACATAACATTAATGTAAGTAAACTAAATCTTAAACAGTAAAGTAAAATATAGACATTTAAACAATTTACAAGAAGGTGCAATTACTTGAAAGGCAGAGGAAATAATCAGAAAGAGCAATCAACCGTTTCTAGCAGAATATCAATTTTTAAGTGCATTAGTTCCTGGTATATAAAATTTTTCGTTTGTTTTTTTTATTTTTAAATAATGAACTTTGTGTGTGAAACGAAGTTCCATATACTCAAGTCTATATTCGCTTCTGTTTTTTTGAGTTTGTATGATAAAACAAATCAAATTATTGGATTAGCTGTAAGATTTTTTTTTTTTTTAATAACTCAAGGATGACTGTTGAATATGCCCTAGGCAACCAATTAATATAGGCATAGGTGAAGTAAAGTTAACCAAAGCATTTGTTAATTGGAAGTCTTCATTTCTAATAGAACTTGGGTGTCCAAAAAAAAATAACGAAAATATCAAATATTGTATTGTTGTTGCAGTCCTTTTTGATAATTTCTTGAGTTGTTTGTATCTTCTTAATAGTGTTAAAAAAATTTTATACTTTAACATTCCCAGTTAATATTAAATGTTATATCAGTTAACCTGAATTGGAGATCTTATTTCTGCAAAAGATGTAAAACATGCCACGGTTACTTATTTGTTCTTTTTTCATTTTAGTTCAATTTATATGTTGGCATTGTGTTTAGTTTTGATGCTTAAATTATTTCGTGATTTTAAACTGAATTGGTCATTTTTTATTTTTAATGAGAGATTTTCATCTTAATACAGGGTGATCACAAAGTCGTTGTTCAGAAGATATTACAAATGTGTTTGTAAGAGGACTTTTTAACCATCCTGTAAAAAATAATATTTTTGTTTTAAAGCATTTTGTTAAGTTCTGGTGTTAATTGAAATTTATTTCCATTTAAAAATTTTGCGAATAGAATGTAAATTAGTATTATTTTACAATAGATTCAGTTCTACTAGGTAAAACTTTCTTTTGCCTGTAAGTGGGGCGCCAGCCAATTAATTAATATATCAGAATAATATAGACATGATATTTCTATAATTATATGACTATTTTTATTTACAACTTTATTTTTTATGATTTATGATACAATCATTAATTCTGCAGGAGATTTAACTCAATTTGAAAAATTCATTGTTCTTCATGCATAGTATTTATCACAAAGTAATTTACTTTTTACATCTTCAAAGAGATATTCAAATAATGATAATCTGAAAATAAAGCAAATTTATTATTTTATTTTATTTTATTTTTTTATGGAGATGCATATAGAAATAGATTGGAATCATTGTGTATGATTATAGATAACTAACTAATGAATTCTTAGGTAAAATCAAAATCTATTAAATTTCAGTTAACAGATTTTAAAATAATAAGAAGTGGCATTTTGTATATTTATGTTCCATAAATCTTTGATCCTCTTTTGCATAAAATGCATTAACAGTACATCTACTGCAATTAATATCTACAGTCGAACCTCTATTTTGCGAACTTTTCTTTGAAACCAAGAACATTTTGCTAATTTCTTCGTAAAATAACCTCCCAATAGCGAAGTGCATTTTCTATTTAACGAACTTTTTCGTGCTATCTATTTTATTTTATTTTTTTTCCTCCTTGAAATGTTTTTATTATCAACATTCCCTTAGAGGAAATGACAGAAATTTGGATACAGCTGAGGGAAAAAGAAATTAACGATGATGTGCCGATTGATGATTATCTTTCACTTGATTTTGAAGTTGAGACCTCGGAAACACTAACTGAATCGGGTATTTTGGACAGTGTAAAAAATAAAAACAATACAGCTATGAATTGCAAGAAGAAGAAGATGATCAAAATGGAAATGATCATGGTGCAGAAATAAAAAAGAAACCTTCATATGATGAAATGCTAAAATTGTTTGAAACAATCAGATGTGGATTGCAATTTGAAGAAAATACTGAAGAGGTTTTTAGTGCATTGCAAAGATGCAAGACGTACTATGAGCGAAAGCACTTTTTCAAAAAAAAAAACCTCAGACAAAATTAACAGACTTTATTAGTAAAATTTAAGTACGCATGTGGTAATGTAAGCTTTATGTCATTAAAATTAGTACTTTTTTAATAATATTTATTGTTTATGTATTTTAAATCTGTTTTATGTAGTTTAAAGTAATTTTAAAAGGTGAATCTCTATTTAATGAATTTTCCATATAACGAACTTTCTTTCGGGATTTAGCGACTTCGTTAAATAGAGGTCCGACTGTACTTAAAACAAATTCTTAACAGTTGAATGGTGTGTTGTAACTAAAAAGTTAAAAGATATAAAGAATTATAACTCTTAAAGCATGATAAAAAAAGCATGTAATAAATTAAAGAAGCTAAAAAGAAGAATAAATTAAAAAGCCAGTTCAGTAGAATTTTTTTTTAAAACTGTTATTGGATATCCTGGTTGTACTAGTTTAAATCATATGGTGTATTTAGTTTTATTTTAAAAATATCAGACATGCCTGGGGAGATTTATATACTAATATATCTATTCTGTATTCTGTTATCTAGTGAGAATCAGCAATCTTATCAAAATCATTTTTAGTGTCTTGATCTAGTAAAACTACTTTTTTGTTTGATTTTTGCAGTTCTAGACAAAAAGGGAAGGTGGGGAGAGAGAAGATTGTTATCTTTCAGTTCTGAATGTGAATATTTATTAGTACAGTTGATACATGCTAAAGTTATCTGGTTAATGATCTTGTGAAAAGCATTTGATTATTGAATAGATTAGGTTTTTCAGTAATATCTTAGCTTTAGTGATTGCTGTCAGTATTTATGCTTTTTAGAAAAAGTTGGTAAGTATTTTTTTTTCTTTTAAAGCAGTGGTTCTGAAAGTTTTTTTTTTTTTTTGTGTGTGTATCACTTTAAAATTTTAAACTTGTTTATTTGCAATCATTGTTACAGTATGTATATAATACATATAGTCTTGAACTGTTGGGATTTAACTGAAGACTTCATTATAAGTTCTGGGACATTGGATGATATAGTGATGCCACAAGATATTTTTAATTTTTGGTATTCTGGCTGTTTTACCTGCCTTTTATACACCTGTATGAATTTTTTCATCTTCAAAAGATTGTGGAATAAGCAAAATCTTTTGTCTCAAAATGGAAAATGGTAAACTGAAATGTTCTGCAGATATCAGACTCTCATAATTACATTGTAAATAACTGCACTTTTTCCCCTTCCCAAAATATAGTGTACTTTTATAAATGAAAGTAATTGTTTGAAATAGAAAACAATAATAAATTAGTATATCGGTATGAATTGGTATATCTGTAAACATCAATTGACATACCAGTATGGTACATTGATAACAGGTGGATAAACTTTAAGATAATTATTACCACTGTTTGTCTTCTACATATTAATAATTGTAAATTTTGATTAATTTTTGTTTTTGTTTCTTCCCTAGGAGTTGCAGATGGTGTTGGGGGATGGAGGACATACGGCATTGATCCATCTCTCTTCTCTACATCTTTAATGAGAACCTGTGAAAGACTTGTAAGCAGTGGTAGATTCAACCCACGAACTCCTGCTAGCATTATTGCTACAAGCTATTATGAATTGTTGGAGAGCAAAGAATCAGTCATTGGTAAATATTAACATTCAGTTTCTTAATTTGTCTTAATTAATTAAAAGAGGAAGAGGAGGAGGATACATGATAGTTTTACCCTTCAATATTGCTAGCACATTTTAATAATTTAACTTTTAACTAATTATATATCGGAATATACATTTTGTTTATATAAAATTAAGCACATACTCTTACGTGAACGATTAGAAGCTTTACATAATTATATTAAGATTTTGCAAGGAACATGCCAACAAAATTTATTTATTTCTAAAAATAACACATTTTT
>JAFIDM010009631.1:83155761-83203279 GCA_023159025.1 Thereuonema tuberculata | reverse complement strand
ATATATATATATATATATATATATATATATATATATATATATATATACACACACACACACACACATAGATCATTGGATATATTGTATTTATTGTCTTATGTCAGTTGGAACATATATAAATATTGTGTTTTTTTGTTTTTTTATTACAGGAGGAAAACCTGATGATATCACAGTGTTATTAGCTACTGTTGCTCTGTGATAGGCCTAATTTCATGAGAAAATTTATTTTAAGCAGTGCCAGCATATTCACATGACCTATACTTACAAATTGACAAGAGCAATAGAAATCTATGGAGTGAAAGAATAATCTCATTTTTTAAAAAAGTCAGAATTCTTTTTCACCCCAAGTTATCAAAGACTTGTGTTCTTGGTACTATTAACATTTAAAACTGTTGCTGCTGTGCTGCTGTCATCTGTTATGCAAGTTAGACATTTGATGCATCTAGAAAATTGAACACATCACAGCATCAAAAATTCCAATAGAAGGGACCTGTATCAAGTAGTCATAAAGATTGTATGCAATAAATATAATTTTAGTTTGCAAGATTAATTTAATTTACTTCATATTTTTCAAAACAGCAGCCTAATAATTTGTCAGTGACAAATTCATAGATTTTAAAGAATTTCATTTGCCATTGAATGGTAATAATATTTATTATGTCTTTAGCTTAATAAGATGATTATTATTGTTAATATTTTTTTTTCTTTTATCCAAAGATTTGATGTATAGATATCTTAAATATAAAATTAGTGTCAATTCATTGAAACATGCATTAGCAGAATGTTACATTCAGTTTTTAATCACATCAATAGTTGCAACAGTTAGAACTAAATATTTTGATGATTTCTTGTAGTATAAAGGTGTCATAATATGCAGATACTACTATGTTCATTCAGTGAACCAGTATGCTTAGACCAGGGAAGGATGGTTAGAAAAGCATTCTTTTTGCTCTATGCACAGTATACTTGATAGGAAATTTCTGTTATGGGTTATAATAAAAAATAGCTTCTTGAGACTTTTATATACCTTGACTTGATTGGTTATTGCCCTCTACTTTGCTAAATTATGAAACTTAATTCTAACATTTTATTGAAAGTCAGCTTATAAATCTGTACAGTTGACATTAAGAAAAAAAAAAAAAAAAATTAAGAATAAGATTATAAAGTTATGAAGAAAAATCGAGAAAGCTCAGATGTTCAAGATCCATTCTTTGATAATATACAAACTTAAATTAAAAATTGTTGAATATTTTCCTCATAAAGACATATATGCTACACTTTTTCATCTTGTATGAGATTATTAATTCTGATTTCACTTATTCCCTGTGTTCCTTTTTTTAACATAGTGCCATTGGTATTTCTTATCAAGGGGGGGAACAGATTAGCTTAAAACATGCCAGAAAGAGAGGGGTGGGAATCACACTTGTAATGCAGTAAGAATGTAATAAAGAAAAAAAAATTGAGATATGGAAAAAAAATAATAATAATAAACATTTTATAATAAGGCTGCACCTTTTACTTTGTCTGAAAGATGTATAGATGATTTGAAATTTTGATCAAACTTAAGCTATTCATATTTGTCTTGTCTTATTGCTTTACATGTGTGGTATTTGGGGTTTGTATGAATGGATTATTTAAAAGACAATTATAATAAAAAGTATGTTCTTATGTTTTTAAAAAAGACAGTTTGGAATGGCTTGATTGTCGTGTGCCTTATACTGTAAATATTGGATGTATATATATTCAATTACAGAAAAAAGGAAGATTTTAAATTAAAAATGTTAGTCCATTCCATGCACGTTTTATTTATTCCAAATCTCTTACCATTTTTCTATATTGATTCCATTTATTATAAAATTGATATTTTGACCGTTTGGTATTCGATTTCAGAAATGTGATTTTTTTCAAAATTTAGTCCAGGCCACATTTGAAACAAAATATTTATGAAGGAAAGCTAACAAAACTTAAATAATAATAAAACAATTTATGGGAACTCACTAATCAATTTAAACCAGTTTTCTTGCCAGAATTTATTTTATTCCAGAAGAAATGGCTGCATTTCAAAAATTTTTATTAACATAAAAGGTTGAAATGCATAACTCATGATGTAAAGTTATGGAATTTAATGTAGTTAAACACAAAACAATGCATGTACAATTACTGTTGATAATAAAATGACATTTTATTTATAAATAAATTTTCTTGTTGAAATTTATTTTAATTTGTAGTTTTATCTTTTATTAAAAAAACATAATTAACAAATGGAAAAGACTTAGGTAATATTTATATCTTAATTTATACATAAAATAAGGAAACAATATATGATGCAACAGTAGAAATAGCTTAACAAATAATAAAATAAAATTCATGCTATAAGTTGGTATTTTATAATTTTAAATCAAATAAGAGTAAGATCAGAACCAAATTCAAAATGTTTATTAATAGAAATTATGGGCAAACAAAACCACAAATTGAGATTTTAAAGCATATACTGTCAGGATGTTGGGGTAAAAATAATCAAAATTCTCATAATTAGACCCTTAAACTTTTTAATTTCCTGAACTACCAGATAGGACTGCATGAAATTTTGCAGACTTGTGGTAGGCTATATTCTTTTCTAATCTATCTTTGATTGCTGTTTCCTACATCTGTATATAATTGAAGGGCTCGGAGAGATATAGTCATAAGCCACCATTTCGTAATTTTTGAGATTCTTATTTCACTGCATTCTCGAAGCCCATCTCTAAAGCCATAGAAAGAAATTTGGAGTTTTCATAATAGATGGTAGTATGCGACAGATTGAAGTTTTGACTGTGCCATCTAGTGATAATTCAAAAAAAAAAAAATACAAAAATTACATTCCATATACTACAGTATGCTTCATTACATATTGAAGTATCATTTAATATAAAAAGAATTTTTCCAGTTTGAATTGCAGATTTACAGATTTTTGTCAAAATTTTAAATTGCTAATAACTGAGAACTATGTTGGAGTGGCTTACGACTATATCTCTCTTGACCCCCTTCAATTTGTTTTCATGATAAGATTACTTTTATCTTGCGAAAAGATGTAATTTCTTAATACATAATTCTAAATTCTCTTCTGCTCTGCCATCTAATCTAGTCTTCTGTCACAACAGCCAGACTTATATCAAAACAGTGCTTCATATTTACATTGTGTGATGCTATGTAATGAGTAGTAAAGATATCTTGCACTGTAACCTAGGGTCTCTTGATATTTTTTTTTTTTTAGAAATAATGAATAATTGAAAGCTCTTCCCATTTACATTTTGCTTTCATATTATTGGTATAAACAACCAAAAATATAATTGGACTTAAATATGAAAATAAGTTTTATATGAATGTTTTCATTCTATTCTGATAGATGGTGTCCTTTCACCAGTGAAGTAACCATACGACTGGTGAGCATAGGATTAATGCATTTTATCAATCATTACAAAGAATGTTGAGGGAAATAATGGTTCATATATAATTGGACTTTCAAACTTGAATTTACAAAAATTTTATGATTCCTTCTGCTTTGTCAGATGATGTACTTACTAATTAAGTACATGGCTGAAGCTCTTGACATGTTTTATACAGTGCTCTGACGACTCCTTGCAAACTTTTAATTCACAATCTTTCTTTTGCTTGTGGCTTTCACTGCACAATATTGGGTAAAACAAACAACAGTGAAGTAATAGTAGGGCTGGTTTCTGTCTGTCATTACTGTTTGCTTTACCCAATACTGTATTATCATTAAAGGCATGAACTGAATGTTTTTATCTATTTGATTCATATGCTGCTTATTCTCCTACCTCTAATTATTAAAACCAAAACCTACCGCTTACAGGAAATGAAATATTGAATCCCAATTGCCTCTTAAAGAGTGAGTAGGACAATGCTTATATTCAAAGAACAGATGTGAATGCTCCTATTATCCTACGTAAGTACTAGCAATATGAAGACGATATATTTCGACAAATGTCTGGTATTCTGATGATTCCCATGTCATTTGGCAGACAACATGCTTTCTTCAATTGAAATATTCTGAAATGGTTAAGGGACAACCATTGCACTAAAATTATGTATCTTCTCAATATTGTCTCAACTCTTATGAACTAATACAAATTCCTATTGTATATTGAATGCTCCAAAGGAAATATGTTAACATTTGTTAAGTTAGTTTTCTTGAGACTCAATTGAATCTTTATCCTACCTTTGAAATGCATTCTTAAATGGGATGGTGGAGAAAAGTGCATGAGCCTGCTACAAGATTCAAAGAGGAACTCTTTTTAAGAAATGGGAATTTAGTTTTTGCAAACAAACACTTGCACTAATTTTCTCAAAGAATTAGAAAACATTGAAAACATTTTCTTAGATAACAATTATCCACTGCAATTAATCACAAACCACATAAGAATTGCTATTCAAAAGCACTACAACAATGATAGCATAATTAAGAAAATGCCTTCTAATTTCTTATTCATTCCTTATCACCCTCAGTTGTTTTCAGCCTTGAAATCTATCTTTAAGCCCTTCAACAGACCGTACGGTTGGCGTTGTCACTAAGACATTGACCTCTCACCTCTGAGTACCGAGGTTCGGTTCTCACGTGGGTTTTGTGATGGTGGACGACCCACTCTGGGCAGGTTTTCTCAGGGTTCTCCAGTTTCCCTTGCACTTCTCCCATCATTCTTTCTCAGTCTTTCCCTCCGTCTGTCCTTATTTCCATGGGATAGTACAATAGACCAACAGTCGTGGTGTGCAGCTTCCCTGCCACCCACACTCACCAAACATAAGCCCTTCAACTTAGCCATAATGTCTCCCACTAACATCAGCATTTTGCAATCTGTTACCTGTAAAAAAGATACCTTATATCAACCAAAGACGTAGTCTATTCCATCCAATGCATACATAATGAATGCCGATATATTGAAGAAACTCGGCAAACCTTAGAAAACACCTTTCACAGCATATTTCAGCTATTAAAAACCAAGATTTTAATTACATGACAGCTACCCACACTCATCTTACTAACCACTCAATCAATTTCAGTAGCCCTGAAATACTGTGCAGAGAAAGTAATCGTTTCCTGCGCAAATGCTAAGAGTAGGTTTTAATTTTAATTACTATAAAGATTGCTTCTCTGTCAAAACCATAGCTGAATATGGTCTTAATAAAAAAGCCAAAATCCCATCTTGAATTCCCCCCCCCCCCTTTTTTTTCTATTTGCTTTAAATCATTAGTTCCTGAAATTTGTCTTCGAAAAGTCAACTCACAACCGACAAAGGCAGTCTCAGATGCCCACTGAGGTTCCAGTCTCTCATGTCACAAGCCTTCAAGCTATAGGGAGATGCCGAGACCGACTTGCATCCCTCCTCCCACCTCATTGGCTTTTACTTTCAATCAATTTTTTTAATTGTTATTGGTCAGAATGTTGTAAACTCACCAGACAAAGCCATGTCGTAATGGCGAAATTAGTCGTTTTTTTTATATAAATGTTAACCTTTCTAATCAATTTAGTGTGTTGGCACCTTTATTATAACATTTATACATCTTCATTACAATTCAATATTTCACAGAGTATTACTCTGCTTCTTCAGGGCCTCATCATTACACCATTAACAATTTAAGTTGTTACAAACAAGTAAATCCATGAAATGAAACAACACTGAAATATTATCGAAATACCTTAATTACTATTGAATTTACTTTTTTTTATCATAGATTTTTATAAATCATAAATTTGTTTATTGAACAAAAGCCTATTTATAATGCTTGCTTCTACTACAAACCTTGGTATTCTTTCTGTAGCATGGTATAATATTTCTACTAGAGGATCTGGAATATGATTGGACTTCAGGTAATGGTCAGTTTAATCCAATATTTGCGGATGTCTATTTTTGAACACTGTAGTGTTCTTTTATTCTCTCTCGTATCGTTCTGCATTTCCAAAATATACCCGATTACGTGACCTACATTTTAATTTGTATATGACTCTCCTCATATTTAAAATATTCTCTTCCTTTTTATTATTTAAAACTGAACCCAAACTCTTTGTTAATTTCATTAGATTCACACTTGTCTAATCTCTTGTGATTTGAATACTGTATGGAATTTTTAAAATGTTTTTGTTTTCTTTTTTTGGATTTTTCTTCCTTCTTTCTTGTCCTTAAGAATATATTGATATTTGGTTTTTATTTAAGTTAAATTTATTTTTGTTTGTATTGATGAAAAAATATAAAGATACTTTTCTTCATGACAGTTCCTTTACATAAGAAAACGTGCTCAATAATATTTTTTAAATTAATCATATGATCTTTCATTAAACGCTTACTGAAATTAATCTTGGAAGCTCAGCATCATTCTTGCATTACCTGTTAATTCTGAATGTTCTGAATTAATTTGGTATTTACATATGACTGTTCTTAAATTTTCATTATTGAGATTGCTACTATATTGTTCATGCCTGTCATCTTCCAGTTCTCTTCCCTATGGAGTGTTGGAGTCTACAAGATGATTTTCCTGCAGTGTAGTGTGAATCCAAACAAAGCCAGTTACTGATACATAACTAGTTTTGGTTGAGTTTTAGTTCAGTTTAATCAGAATGATGCTCATCACAGAACTCAATTCTTTTGTATTTGAAATGCCATCATGATCTGTACACAATTCAAAGCCATTTGGAGAGCTTATTTCAGTGTATATACCAGAAGACACTGAATGAGTCTTGTCTTGGCTTCAGTGCAGTCCAAGACATCCAAAATCAAATATATATCAGCCCTTCATCTTTCTGGGACAAATTTTAAACAACGATTTAAATTTCTAGTTGTCTAATTACTAATTACACAGGCCTGCGAAATTGAAATTTTTGAAAAATACAAGAGAAATTGTCGCTGATTTTTATGTTATTTGGTGTGCTGATTTCGAAAATGACCTCCATTTTTCTCCATCACATCAGGATTTTTTGTGAAATCGATATCGATATTTTTGCTAAAATCCTTTTTAAAAAAGGAATTCTCTCGAACAATTTGGCCTGGTCTCAGAGTTTCATGCCAAAATAAGATAAATTTGTCTTACATACATCTCTAAAGCTCCTCATGTGATTTTTAATAGCACTATACTCGCTGCTTATGTAACAAAAGTCAAGTCAAAAGATAAGGATCTGAGGTAAGGATTTGCGCGACGCTATTGATAGAGAGAGAGATTGCGATGGGGAGATGTCACAGAGGGGTATTCTATAGGTTTCACCATGGGCAGGGAGGTAGGTAGGTTTCACCAATATTTGTCAGGCAGGGAGGGAAGAAATTCAACGCTGAAAATTTTTTTTTTTTATGGTAAATGTTCATAAAAAGTTCATAAAAATCCAAGTAAAATTGAATTTTTCAAGAAAACGTGATGTGATAGAAATTTTTCATTACTTTTTTTAATATCAGCACCAAAAAATACATTAAGTTCAGCTATCAATTCCCTTGTATTTTTTTCATCGCAGGCCTGTGTTATCTGCCACAAGAAAAAATGTGCTGTTCTGGAATTTCACAATTGGGAATAATCTTGGCGAGTTTGATGACCTGATTTGTCTCCCCAGACTTTTTCAAGATTGGACTGTTAGAAGGAAAAGTATTCAATACTCTTCAAGATCTCAAAAACATGTACATGAAGAAATGAAAACATTACTGTGGAGATATTGCAACAAGTGATGTGAGCTTTCGAAAACAATTACGGCAGTAATTTAAATGAAAGCTGTCTGAAGGATTTGATTTTTAAGAAATAATATTGCATATTTTTGTTTGCATCATGTACCAAAAAATAAAATAGAAAAAAGAATGATGCATTTGTACTTAAAAAAAAAAAAAAAGTAATATTCACAAAATAAATTTAATTGTTTTGTAAGTATTTTTTCTTTTAATATGTGGGTATTTCTGGCAAACCCTGTCCAATTCAATTTCATATTAAATGGAATAACTGATAGTGTCATCAGGTAATTTAGAAACAAATATGAAAGGATTTACATTTTCATCATCATCTTCTTTCACTACCCTATGTGCCATCACAGCATTGGGGGGAGGGGGGGTCCTTGATAAACTCTTCCATTTTTTCCTCTTTTTCACAGTATTCTTCATTTTCCATTAAACTCTTATCCTTCCTTCTTTTTATCTCTACTTTACAATCTTCATAGGTCACTTTCAGTCTGTTTCCAGAAAGGAATTTCTTTTCCGTTCTGTTCTAGCTTCCATGATCTGTCTTGGTTAAGGATCTTTGTTCCTTTTTACCCAAACCACTTCAGTTGTCATTTCACTAGTCTTTTCTATTGCTGTCTGCTTGAGTTCATCCCTTATTCTCTCATTACTTGTCCTACCTTCCCATATGAGGTGAGCTTTTCATATATCATTCTTATTGAGTAAATCCAGTTCTTTGTTCCTAAAGTCCACTTGCTCTTCCTTATATCCTTCTTCTATTTTTCTTCTCAGTTTAACTTAAGAATCGTAGAGTATAGTTTCAGTACGACAGAAGATAGGCATATTGTGCTGTAGTTTTCACAGACTGAAGAGTCTCCTTTCATTCTTATTGGTACAATATTTTTTTCCTCAGTTTTTAGGTACAGTCGGACCTCGATATAAGATCACTTTTTCTAAAGTCCCGGCTCCTTGAATAGGAATTCTATGATATGGATTATCGGATATATGGTCAGGTCTTAAATACCGTAATCGCATATAAGGTCAGTTTTGTCTGTGATTTCAGTTCCACACTGATTCAATTCCAAGAATTTTTCTTTCTTTTCCCGACAAAACTCTCAAGAAAGAAAAGTGTATAAGGGGGAAAAAAAGTAAAGAAAGACTGACAATTTTTTTAGGAGCTTAATATGGATGGCTCTGAAAAACTGAGACTGCTAGTTATCGGAAAATTTCAAAAGCCACGTTGCTTTAAAAACGTTAAGTCTTTACCTTTGGATTATGATGCAAACAAAAAAGCATAGATGAATGCTAACATATTTGAGAAAACTATATGGCGTTTCGATAGCCACTTTTTGAAAAATAAAAGAAAAGTTGTTTTCATCGCAGACAATTGCCCTGTTCATATCAACATACCTCAGTTGAAATCAATTGAGCTTGTTTTCTTACCCTCAAATGTTACCAGTGTTTTGCAACCTTTGGATCAGGGAGTCATTCAAAATCTGAAAATGAACTACAGAAAGCTCCTTCTGAAAGACTTGATTTCAGCAATTGATGAGAAAAATTTTTTTCACGTGTCTGTGTTAGATGCAATTTTTTATATTCATAAAAGTTGGAGCTTGGTGTCAAACATATGCATTTCAAATTGCTTTCGACATGCTGGTTTTCAATTTTCTACAAATAGTGTGGATGAAATAACAGATGAAGATGATGAAGACGATATTCCTTTAGCTGTGTTAATACAAGATCTCAGAAATGCGGCTGTGCTATAGAAAGGGAAAGTGAATACGTGAGAATTGATGATGAAATTGCTACCACTTCTCAAGCTTCGATTTCCGAAATTGTTTCGCAAGTTTTAGATTCCAATGCAGTAGAAAGTGAGGATAACGACAGTGATACTGAAAGTGAAGTGGTGACACAAGCAGAAGCGCTCAGAGCATTAAATGGCGTAACACATTTTTTTTTATGAGCCATGAGAGAATCGAAGAACATTTTCAGAAACTACAAAACTTAGAAAACCTGTAAAAACTTAGTCCTGTATTATGGATTATTTTATGTAAGGTCAGTTGTATATCAGTACTTTGCTTGAGCATACTAGTACTATTTGTATACAACTTTATTTCGAATTAAAATTTTTAAAAAATAATTTCTTTCTGATTCCATTAATTTTAATTGGTTCAACTAAATTAAAAAATTATAATCTAATAAACTGATATTTTTGTACGCATTAAATTTTACAAAGAATTATACTGTATTTATATAATGCTTATTTATTGACAAATTTGTATGAATCGGTTATAAGGTTACTTTCGCGAGGTCCCAAGGGGTGACACCTTATATTGAGGTCCAACTGTATTTTCTCTTCTCCTCAAACATTTTGGAAAAAAACTGTCAACTCTAAATCAATTCCTCCCCTCTTGCTTTGATCATTTCAGGTATTATTCTGTCTCAACCCACTGCTTTTCCATTCTTCATTTTCCTGACTCCATTTTTATATCACTTTCACATATATATATTCCTACTCTTCCAGATCCTCTTCAATTATTTCTTCCATTCTTCTGTCTCTGAATTTTTCTTCATAATGAGTTCTCCAAACCTCCAGTACTTTTTCAGTTTCACTTACTAACATTTTTTCTCTGTTACTAATGTTTCTCACTCTTTTTTTACCACAATTTTCTCTATGACTCCTCACCGTACACTAAAATCTCCTCCTGTCATATCGGAAATTCTCTTCCACTCTGTTTCTGTACACTTCCCAAGAAGATCTTTTTTGCCTCTTGTACCATTCTCTCGGCTGTGTTCCTTTTAGTAACATAATCATTTTTATTCTCGGGGGTTGATGATTGCATCAGCCGTTTCCATGCTTTCTTCTTATGCCCTGCACTTCTCTCACTTCTTCATTCCACCATCTTTGATCTTTTTCTGCTACCAGATATTTCCTCTTCCCATACAAATCTTCATGAGTTTCAAGTGTAACTTTCTTCAGAAAATCCCACTTTTCCTCGATTCCATTAATCCCATCAAATAGGTTTGCTTCTAACCTCTCCTTGAGCTGTTCTTGATATTGCTTCTGCTTTTCAGTACTTTCAATTCTAATTCTTTCATAGGCTTTCATTCTGAGCTCTTTTTCTCACAAATCTTGTTTCAGTCATCAATCGTCATGATCTGTACCTCCTCTAATCTCTTTCATGTCCCTGAACCTTCTTCTCAACGCTTCAGGAAATTGGATATAATCTGTACATTCCTTCCATCACCCACATAAAGTTATTTGCTGAATGTTTTTGTGATTAAAAAGTGAGTTCCAATTAAAAATCTGTTATGTATGCAGAAATCCAGCAGTCTTTTTCCATTATTATTGAGAATTTTATTCCCTCCAAATCTCCTTAGAGCACCATGTCTTATGTGATAATTTTGTCCTACCCTACCATTTAGATCACTGATCACTAGGATGCCTTCTACCCTCTGCTCTGTCAACTGTTTGCTGAAGTTCCATGTACAACTGTTCTTTATCTTCCATTGGAGAGTACACCTTAATCAAGTACATCTTTTGTTCAAGATTTATTTCAAGGGAGATTATCCGAAAACTAACTGGATTCCAGCATGTCACATTTCTGTCCAAATTTTCAGAAACAATATCTACACCCTCTTTGGGCCTACAGCTACCTCTGAAAACCGTAGCACATACCCTCCCTTAAGAATCTTTTCTCCACTTTATTCTTAACCTCACTGAGTCCCAAGATTTCAATCATTATATCTCTTCATTTCTTCCACCATCCCCATCTCTACCGTTCAGACTTAATGCTCCAAGTTTCGATTTACATTTCCTTATCCTTGCATTGTCTTCTCCAAGAATTCCTACTAGAGTTTCTGAAGCCTATATTATTCTTATGAATCTAAACCAGTCCTATGTGGGGGATTAGACCAATGACAGGAGTCCTGTGGGTCACTCCTTATAGCATCTAGTGGCATTGCTAGATTTTTACACAGGGTTTATTTCTGAAAGAGGGAATATTAAAATAAGCCTTAAAAGCCCCTCCTGCCCTTCAGCATGGACTGCTCTTCATCTGGCTCTTGTCTGGCTTGGTGGCCCTACCAGAAGCTGTCACTCCCACCAGCATAGTTCTCTGGGTCATAACAAAACAAGCAAGTCAGTCCTTGAGGAGGGATTTGCATGATCACTGAGTAAAAAAAAAAAAACTGTCAATTCTATTCAAATAAATACTGTATTTTCTATCTCCAGTGTCAGTCACACACTTTGTCTAGTTTTCATTTATACCAACTAGTCCACTTTGTATTATACTGCTCTTATACTCTCTGGAAGTTAACCAGAAGTTGACAGGAATATTCTGTTTTTTGCCAAAGCAAAAAATAAGTAAATAAGGAGAAAAAGAAGATGAAGAAGAAGGAAAAAAAAAAGCATGAGACTCATTAAAGTTTTCACATTCAAGCAGTCATTCAATCTTTTAGTGTGTGTGCTGCTCAAGATTTTAATATTCAACCATTCTGAAATTTGGTTAAGGGGCTATGTCACGTACCTCTGCTGTTATGAAATGGAAGTATATATTTCAGCTCATTCTTTGCTAGCTTACTACTTGTCATTGCTAAATACAGCCACTACTGTTTTATTATGAGTAATCTATTCAGCTCTTACATATACACTACTTTTGTGATGAGCTGTCTGAATTATTCATATCTAAAATCAATACCAGCTTTCTCTTGTTACTTAAAGTTCATAGGCTATGTCTGTTCCTAAATAGATTTCCTTCTAAAATGTGATTGTTCAGCTCTTGTCCATTCAAACCTTCACTGTCAGTGGGCCTGGGTGTAGCACTTCAATTGATAATAATCTGCATGAGATTATGGGATTGTTCTCTGGTGGTACATTCTTCAGCCAGTATTTTTAAAATGTTGTACTCCAGTATCCTTTCCATGCTGGAGACTTAATGTGGCTCAGAAGTTTTTTGTTCTTCCTCTCTTCATAATTCCACTGCTCCAGGATATTAGGTATTTTTTTTATTCCTTTAGTCTTCCTGTCTCTTTAGAATCATACTACCCTGTACCTCTATGGGAATTTGACAATTTCATGTAAGATTTTGCAATAAGAAATGAACATTTCAAGAATAATGCCAGTTTTAGGACTGTTTTACTATCAAGGAGGCTTAACGTGTGTATATTGAAATAAAGAAAAAGTGCAAATAAATAAAATGCACTTACTTACAAAATTGTTGAGGAGAGAATTATAAACATGGTAATAATCCGACAGTATGTTTGTGCCGTCCCTGATGAAGGAATACATGCAGTATTCTGAAACTGTCGGATTTTACTATGTTTATAATTCTCTCAACAAGTTTGTAAGAAAGAGCGTTTTATTTATTTTAACTTTTTCTTTGTTTTACTATCTACAAAGTCCTCCTCATTTCCCTTTGTAGATAAAGTTACAACAGGTTATGAGACCCACAACCTTGATAGGCTTTCTAGAGCATTGTCAGTTGAAATCAAAATGAGAACAGCTTTTCACAGTGTAGCACTATTTTATAAATTTGCTGCATAAGAAACTGGCTTTATTCTTAAAAACTTCCTTTTTTCGCTTCTATAAACAAATGCAATCTTGTAAATATTTGTAAGAAAAACAAGGTATCAGTAGTTTAGGAAATAGCCTTTATGAAATGTAATTCAACTAACACCAGAGATGTTTTGATTTATAAACAAAGTATTTATGCTTGATCCTTTTTAAACATTCGTCAACAATTATATTTTTACAATGGAGATTACATTTTTTTTTTAATGTCTGAATGGAAACATGCACAGCATAAACTTAATTTTATACATTTGAAATTCATTAATTAACTTTAATGTGTCAGTCATTTTTAAATATAGATGAATGATGTTAAAAAAATAATTAAGTTTGTTTATATAATTTAAAAATATAATTCAGTTTTATCAAAACTAGATGCAGCTATTTACATAGAAAAGTGATATAAACATCATAAAACATTTTTCAGCTACTTTCTTCATCTGTATCAGATGCTAATACTTCACTCACATGTAACCTTGGTTCAACTGGTATTTCAGGAACACCAAGAAACATGAATTTCATCTAAATTCAGTAAGAATAAGGACATTATTATTATTGAAAGAATATCAAGATAATTAGCAAAAACAAGATAATTTTATTCATTTATATATCTATCTATTATCAAGAGATCTGACTGAAAATTGATTAATAGTGTTCAAAAAAAGAAAAAGGATATGAGATTATTTACAGATTAAATTATTAACAAAGTAGAATTGCAAGAAACACACAATGCTAAGAGGTCAAGGCTGGCAAAAGGTACACTGTAATCAAATTACATTTATGTAACCATTCAGAGCTCAGAAAATTATATGAATAAATTAAATTAGATACCGTAAATATGTCAACAAAAGATATAAGCAAATAAACACACCACTAATGAGAATGAAGATATACTTAGTAACCATAAAATACAAACAGAATGAAGATACTCTTTAACTTTGTAATAATGACAGTTATTTCTCAGATTAACATGAATAACCAGAAACTGATAAATAACTGTGGAAGTAAAGAGGAGGAGGATGCTACGTCTCTCCAATCATCAAAAATGACAGACAAACAGTAACAGTTCAGTTGTCACTCTAAGGGGGAAAAAAAATGTGAATTTGGAGATTCCAAGAAGACATTGAATTATAATAATGATTATCCATATCAGGAAAAAGTTATCAATTTCCATATTGAAGCACAAGTTTATGTAATGGCGTAGAGCAATGTCCTCAAAATACAATTAATATTCAGAAAGAATGGAAAAATAACAAAATTTAAACAATATCTTTTGTATTCACCAAAGCCATTCCAAAAATTATATTTAAACTCAATGTTAGGATTTTTCTTTAAATAATAGTTATTATTATCTACTTCTAATAATTCTCTGCTGATGACTCTTCTAATTAAAAGATAGTAAATTACTGAACAAAGGCCGTTTTGGTTTTGATTACTTATTTTGCTACAGAGAAATGAAACAAGATAGACTGGGATAATTCAAGTGACAGTGTAGGAAGTCTTCAATCAGCTGTTTAACACCCAGTAAGAATAAAGGATACTTCAGTGTTTTGGCTACTTTCACTGTTTGACTGTTATCCATTTAAAATGTGCTATGAAAACGCCTTTGAAAATAATAAATTTTAAAAGGCACTCACAGTTGCCTTCCTAAACCCAAAGTTTTTCATTTACAAGTACCTTTAACTGTGCTGTCTTACAGAAGTTAAATGGTACTTCCTCTGTTATTTCGACATTATTTTGCATATTTTCAAATTTCAGTGCTTCTCTTAAATGCCTTTGAATCCTGTTGGATGTGGACTAGGAAAAAATAATGTAGAAACCTATTTGGGAATTAATAAATTCCAATTAAAATGCATGAGGAACAACAGACCTGTTTTAATTACATACTTTTAGGCCCTAACTTTTGGCTTCTACCTTTCCACCTTGTCAGATAGTTTAACTGAAGAAATACTCACCTTGGAATGAGCATTTTGAAAGAGGTGGAGGACAAATACCATGAATACACCGAAACAAATAATGGTTTCTTTTTGTATGTAACCCCAAATAGAAAAAGAATCAATCTCTAAGATAAATGAAATGATGGAACATTGTTGAATGACAGCTTGACAGACTGCAGTTGTTTGTTAAATTAACTTTTCTTGATTTTGAGAATTCTCCATTTAGTCATTAGTGGTCCTATTGCACCAGAATATGGAAAATATACAAAGGAGTATAAATGGAAAACCGTCGATTTTTTTCAAAATTTGAGCCTTTATTGTGGGAAAATGGTTAAAGAATTATTCTTCAAAATATTGTCCATCACTAGCCACAACTTTTTCCCATCTTTCTGGCAGCATACGGATTCTGCGTCGAAAAAACTGCTCGTCTTTTGAGTCAATCCACGAATCGACCCAATTTTTGGCTCCTTTGTAAGAACGGAAGTGCTGCTCAGCCAGGCCATACGTCTTCGATCGGAATAGGTGGTAGTCGGAAGGGGCGATGTGTGGAAATACAGCGGGTGGGGTAGGATGTCCCATTTCAGTGTTTCCAGATAGGTTTTCACAACCTGAGCAACATGTGGCCGAGCGTTGTTGTGCAGCAAAATCACTTTGTCATATCTCTGCTCATAATCCGGCCGTTTTTCCTACGGTACTCGGCTCAAACGCATTAGTTGTGTTCGGTAGCGAGCTCCTGTGATGGTTCACCAGTTGCAGCACCTCATAATACACCAAGCTGAGCTGGTGCCACCAAATACACAGCATGATTTTCGAGCCAAGGATGTTTGACTTGGCCGTCGTTGTTGATGCATGGCCGTGGTATCCCCATGATTTTTTTCGCTTTGGATTATCATAATGGATCCACTTCTCATCCCCGGTGACAATGCGATGCAAAAAAACCCTTCCTTTTTTGTCGTTAGAGCAGCTGTTCGCACATGAAAAAACACCATTCGATGTTTCTTGGCTTCAACTCGTATGGCACCCAATTTCCTTGCTTTTGCATCATTCCCAAGGTTTACAAACGATGTGAAATGGCTTGTTGAGTCACACCCAATGAATCTGCAAGTGCTTGTTGCGTTTGACATGAATCTTCGTCCAGTGATGACTCCAATTCTGCGTCTTCAAACTTTTTCACCGGTCCAGGACGCTCCTTGTCTTCCACACCGAAATCACCCATTTTGTAGCGTTTAAACCATTCACGACAAGTTCTTTCACTAATAGCAGCCTCACCATAAGTTTCTACAATCATTCGACGTATGATAATGCTCGGCTCAAACGCATTAGTTGTGTTCGGTAGCGAGCTCCTGTGATGGTTCACCCAGTTGCAGCACTTCATAATACACCACGCCGAGCTGGTCCCACCAAATACACAGCATGATTTTCGAGCCATGGATGTTTCAGCCGCAGATTTTTTTGAATTGAAGGCAAAAAGCAAAACCTCCCAAAAATGACACTTATTTGGCTCAAACTTCGACATATCTGTGCACAAAAAAATATATGACGCTGATAAAAATTCACAAATCTAATGATGAGTTATTGACAGATGCCTACCTTACCATGTGACATTTCTGATCCGCCTTTCTTGACCAGCATTGACTCCTAGCACCATCTATTGGGAAACAGCGGTTTTCTATTTATACTCCTGATACATAATACAGTAAAACCTCGTTAAGTCGTCACTCAAGGGACCAAACATTTTTGACGACTTAAGCGGAGTGACAACTTAGGCGGAGTGGGAATTTTTGAAAAAACAAAAAAATAAAGAAACACTGAAATACAGTATTTTCATGAATTGCTGTAGGATTCGGTGAGAAAAACAAGATTTTCAGAAATCAATACACACAAATGAATGAGTGGAAAATAAAAAAAACAAAACAAAACACTTTTTATAGTTACCACAATCGTTTTAAAAGAAAGGCAATGTCTGTCTTTGGAATGTTCCAGCCAACCATTGCTGCCGCCGAAATCTTCAATGTTCAACTTCTTAGCAATTTTCATGGCTTTTTCTTTGAGAATTACGGCGGAAATCGGCACGTTTTGCGATCTGGTATGTTTTAGCCATCGAACTAAAACCTCCTCGATCTCGTCAAACTTCGATTTCCTCATTCTCTTTGTTTTGTCTTTGCAGTCAGCTTTTTCAATTACTTGTTTCGATGAAAGAATATCGTTTAATGTAGTCCTGGGAATATGGTGTGGCTTTGGCAAAAGCTGTTTTCGAAATATTTGATTTTTCAAAAACTGCAATTAAGTCTTTTTTTTTCTTTAAAAGATAATGAGGTAAGTTTTTGTTTCCCTGGCATATTAAAAACGTAATCGAACCACGAAATTGCAAGAGAAAAAAATAGCCCTTATACAGTAAGCGGGACTTACTCGCTATGAAATGAGATCATACTCAGGAGCGGTCAAGAAAAACGTCTACACTCGACAGAGTCGCAGCGAGAAGTGTGCTTTGAATGATTAGCAGCGAGATTCCAAGAACCCAAATCCTCCGAAGAGGTAGGAAAGGGATGAAGTGACAGGCATGGTCGAAAATTCCCTGTAAAGGCTTGGCTTTCTTAAAGTGAAGGAGCGTGGCTGAAAAGACAACACGATGGCTTGCAAAATGGAGAAGAAAGATGCTTTTGGACATTTTTGAGGGTGACAAGTTATCTGGAGTAGAATTAAATTTGGTGACTGGTAAAAGAGGGTTATTTTACATTATTGTGTATGAGACCTTGTCGGGACTAAAGGAAAACGGCGACTTAAACGGAGTGACGACTTAACGAGGTTTTACTGTATATTTAATATTTCTGAGCTCCATCAGAGCTTTTTTTTTCCAGAAAGAAATACATAGAAGCAATGATTAACTGCGTATACTATTCTGAAGAGAAGTCTGAAGATACTAAAAAATGGCAATACTTGTATTTCAGTAGTAGGAAGAAATGTGTTTCTCTTCTAAGCATTTTTAAATAAATATGATCATTTTTTTCAGGAAGCAACTACACTCTGTTGCAAAAAAAAAAAAAAAAAAATGACGCACACTGAAAAAAAGTGTTCTACTACTATGAAAGTTTACACACACAATGAGTATGCAAATATAAAGAAATGATTACTTTTTTATTGCAAAAAGGCTTTTCATTAGAGACTAGTGGCAACAATAATGGTCACATGATAATACATAGCAAATCCTCCTCTGGCAGCAACACTAGTTGATTTTGATGTAGCATGGAGTCAAATAATAGTGTGGCTGCCTTGTGGTAGATTCTCCCTGCAACTGCCATCCCAGCTTATATCAGATATGCTTGATTGACGAGAAGTCTGGTGACCTGGCTGGCCTCGAGAGGGTATGAACTCCTTACATGTTGAGAATGTCTTGCTGTTTGAGGTCTGGCATTACCATGCTGGTAAATAGCCCCTGAAAGGAATACTATCAAATTATCTTACAGCAAAATTAGGGGAGATCAGCTGTCATAGGAATGGTTCCCCAGACCAGGCGTGATGGTCATATGCTGCTAGACCACTGCAGCTGGGTTGGAGCAATTACCACTCCTCCTTCATACATGGATACAGTGTCATCTGCACCATTAGAGAAGTAGGATTCGTCACTCCAATAGGACAATGTCCAGGACTCTCGGACTTGATACCACTCCGATGTTGGTTGCTCAGTGGTAGATGTCTTAAGGAATGCTGAGAATGAAGTCCCACATCTACAAGTCATTGCCAGAAAGTTCATTCGTTTTTTTTTTGTTTTTTTTACGCAAGTTGGCTCTAGTAGCGCTTAGGTATCTTCAACGTCATTTGACACCATTTTGTTAGATTGTATTGTGATAGTTATCATATCAGTGTGCATTTAAAACAAAAACTGATCAAAATTAGTGAATTTTGTATCACCAATTTAATATTGAAGATCAAAGAAAATAAGCACGCAAGACCACATGTTTCTTTGATGACCAGAGAAAAACTATTACAGCTTGGCTGGGAAGTTCTGATTCATCCACTGTATTTACCAGACATTGCACCTTCGTATTTCCATTTATTTACAAAATTCTCTTAATGGAAAAATTCAATTCCTTGGAAGACACCAAAGGCACCTGGAGCATTTTTTTGCTCCAAAAGATAAAACGTTTTGGAAAGATGGAATTATGAATTTGCCTGAAAGATGGCAAGAAGGTGGTGGAATAAACCTTCCTTGAAGACATTCAATAAAATTATTGATGACAAAGTAAATTATTTTTACTTAAAAAATGAATGAAGTTTTTGGCCAACTCAATACATGATGCATAGAGGAAGTTATGTACCTTGGACGGAGAACAGGGATCCATTGGTTTAATTATAGCTGCTCTCATACTCGCACAATCACCTCGAGCACTTGTTTCCCCTGGGATATCCAGATCCTTTGTGGCGATTATGTGTGCCCTCATGGATCCACTGTTGCCAACATTGTCTGACTGCCACATCGTTTCAACCAAGATGATGGCTGACACATCTGCATGACTACAAGGTTCTCCTAAGCCCATGACAAAACAAACTTGTACTGCCAACAGGTGCACTGAAGAGCCATCTTCACAAACTACTTAACGTAATTAAACAACAAAACCAGCCAAATTTGTTCATCCATAAGAACGTCACTTCTTATATTGATCCTAGAATATACCCTTCTCATGGGCTTTGGAAGGATGCATTCATCAGCAATGAAATTATAATCATTTGTATTTTTATTTTATTTTTTGCAACAATGTATTTCGGAACTAAGTTTCTTTTCTTTGTGAATATGAAAAGATTTTCACACTTCCTTTCCTGATAAATTTTTATAAATTGTAGTTCTGAGAAAGCCATGCACGAACCTGCACTGGTCCCTTTGATGGAAACTATAACTTTTTTTTTTTGCTACAATGCTGTTGTGAGCACATATGAAAGACAAATAAACTACATTTACCTGTTATGTTTTGTTGTAAAAATGAACTTTATATTTTTTTATTTTATAAGACACTGTTGATCTAGTTCATATTTTGGCTAAGGAGGTAGAATTGAAATAACTCTCCTCTTCTTTTTTTAATAGTTCTGGTATATTTTGTATTGTTATTGGTAGATTTTGCATTTTTAAATGAACTACATGTTTTTTGTTTATCCACCGTTTTCAACTATATCTACAATATTAAATTGCTCTAATTTAATATCATAAGACTCTGTCTTATATATTTTGTCGATACAAAAAAATATGATGCTTAAAAATATAGCAGTTCAAACTTCCAAACCAATCTTTTAAGATCACAGTTATTTCTAGCCCAAAATACTGTTTTGAAAACAATAAAGTATAAAAAAAAAAACCCCATCTCTTTTGAGCTTTTTTTTTTTTTGGCAACTACTTTTTTGTAAATTTCTGAGTAGTCTTTTTTATAATTTAAGTATGTAACTTTGAAAGCAATACTAGACGTAAATCTTATCTGCTCAAATTATCTAATGTTTAAACAGCTAATAATTTACACCATACTGCATTTTTTTTTATTAAAATAACTTAAATAAATTTTAAAATTAATGATTCAACATTGAAATTTTAAATTACTTTATAATTATGCTGATTACTTTTTAATAGCCTATAATAAACTAACCCATTTACCTTTTTATTAGGATGATTGTTCACATCATCAACGCTGTCAAAAGTTTTATTTGGTATATCTTCATTATCACGTTCAAACGATTTACGGATATTACTTCTATCCTAATGAAATTAACAAAAAAGAGAGAATATGTAGTAAATATAATTTAAAATTTGCTAAAATTCAAACTAAAATTTCCTTTTCTCAATATCATATTTTCATTTTTTCAACAGTTCAACAACATTGCTTGATATTTCTTTTGTTGAAGTTCATTCTAAAAGTAAATTATTTTTATCTCAATTACTATTGCATAGACTTCTAACTGCAAATATCCATTGCTGATCTTCAGATGCCCTTCTCAATCTTAGCCAAGAGAAGATTACTAAATGAACTAAGTAATTAAACTAAATGAATTACTAAGTCATCGTCATGTTCCTCACTCAAACCATCCCATAGTGATGTGGGCTTTGTGCACCGGTGCATTATCCTGCTGGAAGTAGCCATCTGCATGAGAATAAACTGTTTACATGTACGTTTGCACTTGGTCAGCTATGACATTTAGGTATGCTCTAGCATCCTGACGTACCTCCAGAGCTATCAATGGACCCAATGTGTGCCAGGAAAACATTTCCCACACCATGACACTGCCCCCACCGGCTTGAAGAGTTGCTGTGAGAGACAGCATTTGTGCACACAGTAGGGGTGTACCTAATAAGTGGCCGGACAGTGTATATTATATATATATATATATAAATAATTCTAATGGGTGGCACTGGAAATGCAGGGTAAAATTACAGCATCCAGAACGTAAGTGGGATCTAATAATTGTCTATAGCAGGGGTTGCCAAACTTCCTTAACATAAGAGCCACAAAGGCAGATGTTTGAGAGCCGCAAGATATGAACAAATATTACACATATTTTGTTGTTACATGCACATTTTGTTACAAAAAATTTATGTAAATATTAAGAAATACATGTACGTAATAATATCTATTCATATATGTAGTTTTTAAATTGTTAATTTTTAATAGCTTCAATAATCATAATGCACACATACACACATATTTAGTATTTTCAAAATTCTGACTAATTATTGTTTATCTACATTGAGCGTATTCAATATGTTAATGAGCTATGGAAACGTCTAAGAAAAACTGCTGATCCGAGATTTCTTCAGTCTCTGACTCAAATTCAGCATTAAATTAGGATGTAAATTATGAAACATTTATTTCACCATGAATATTAAATTTACCTTTTAATCCAGTGGACTCCCAATTTTTACCTGGTAATTATAAAGCTTAAAAACTTTTTATTTACTTTTTATATTAATTGTAATGCAAAAAGGAACTCAGCAAAGGTTTTTCAGTGAGCCACACATTATATGTCAAGAGCTGCATGTGCCTCGTGAGTCTGTGTGTGTGCATCTGCAATAATGGAAGTGGTGCCAGGAAGTATTAAAACAAGTATTGTTACATGGTCAACTCAACATTGTGAGAGCTACATCTGCAACAATGGAATGTCGTGCATGTACTGCCAGGCACTGTTGCATGATAACTCATCAGAATTCTTTTAGATAAAGAAAATATTTCAAAATGTGAAACCAAAAATGTTGTGTATAAAAAAACTGTTTAGAATTAAAAATATTGTATTGCATGTATTTGTTAGAATGTAAACTTTAAATTTATTTTTCATTTTAGTAGTAAGTTTTAATTTGTAGTTGACGATGTAATTTTTTTTTTTAAATAAATAAATATAATGTTGGTGTCCATTCATTAACTGTAATCAAATTACAGATATGAGGCTTCCGGGGTGAACAGGCAGCCATCTAGTAAATATATAAATAAATTATTAGAGATTGGTTTGTCTGTCTGTCTAATATACTAAATAATTCTAAATTGATGTAGTAAAGACCTAATGACTTTCGTCCAATTGATTCATTATTCTGCATATTTTTTCATTTTTGAAGATTTCTGGCTATAATATTTTATTCAAATATCATTTATTTCTTGGGCTCGGTAGCCAAGTGGTAGAGCACTTAGCTGAGGGTTGGAGGAGACAGGTTCAATCCCTGGCCTCGGTGAAGATTTTTCCATCCTCAACCTGCTGAAGAATATGTACCAGGTTTCTTTCCCAGTGGTACAGGTGGGTGAGCACTGGGCTGACCACCTGAACTCATCTCAGTCCCACTGGCCACAGAAACATTGGAGCCCTACTTCCAGCCCCTATGGGCTGTAAGGCTTGGGACCAACCTTTACCTTTTTACCTATCATTTATTTCAATAACCTTTTTTCTTAGTTGTCTATCCTTAATAATATGCATATCCTGCTATTGATAGAAAACCATAAATATTCCGTACATTCAGAATCTGCAACTGATGACAGAAGAGTGTTATTAATACATTTCAGCATCCCTCCCCCATACATTACAGATTCAAGAAACAGCTGTTGCGAGCAATCTGGAATGCATTAGTCATGTTTCAGATGAAAGCTAAGCAGGTTTATAACAATAATTTATGCTTATATTGAATTTTTCAGAATTAGATCAGTGAAGTAACATCTTTAAACAAAAGAAGTTGATAACAGGTTGCCTGCACTGATTCAAATGTTAGAAGTCTGCTCAACAACTAATATGCATAATATGCAGCTAATTCTAGCCACAATTTAATTATAGCAATTTATTTAATTATTTTTTTATAATGAAATCTTTATCTAAAAATATTTAAATAATAATACAGTGGCACATAGTAATATAAATTTATATATATATATATATAAAAAAAAAAAATTGCAATGTAAGTAACATTACCTTGTTGATTACCTGGTTGACTGAATGCATAATTACATCATCATCAAAGTTATCAACTTCAAGGTTAACTATAAAATATAACACGTAAAATATGTGATAAATGCATAGTCTACACTAAAGCTATTGAAATAAATTATGTAAGGGATTGTATCATAAAATACAAAATGGAATTGTAAATCCTTGATTACATCCAAGTTATAATGGCATAGTTTCTGGTTTTAAAACAAACTTTAGTATGAAATAAAAGAAATACTATGCTAAAAAATGATCATGTTACTTATTTAGAATCTCAAAAGTGTGAATTACTGCAGTTGAAATTGGACATGATGGAATGAAGAGAGCCCACTCTGATGCCAATAATTTCTTCAATTAATCAGATGGTTACATTTTAGTCTTATCCTGCATTAATCTTTCCACATTGCAATATTCCTTTCCAATGAGAACAACTCAATCTGCATCTGGTCAAAGTTCATCAGAGATACTCTGTTGACTTTGGCAAAGCAATCTGTATAATTTTTAACAGTTATGTAAGCTGGATAGGCATTCCCATACATAGTACTTATGTCTATGAGTGAATTTGCAATGACTGCAATCCTCTGGGTCACAAAAAAAAAAATGGATAACAGTGCATTAATCTTGCTTAAACAAGTTTGCTATTTGTAAGATCTTGTTTAACTAACAACAAGTAAACGTCTTACACTCAAGAACTGTGGTTTTATTTGTATTCTTAGTGTATAGCTAATATCATATCAGTTATAACCATAATAACATCCATAATAGAGGCAGCCTTGGACGGAGTTCCACTGAACTTAAGCTTCTAGTTACTAAATTCATTCAAAACTTAAAACATTCTATTTGATCTTTATGGGCTAAGGATAACAATAAGATTTCTATTAACTGTTATTGTACTTCTATTTTCTTTTATTACTGCTATTTTGTAATAGTGTAACTTATAATTATAACTACTTATAATTAAAATTGTTTTGTTTTATTTCAATGATGTTAGGAAAGGGAGATGGGCTCTCTCTTCCTAAAAATATTTGTAAATTAATCCTGATGAAGTCTTTTAATTAAGACAAAATATTGATGTCTGTTGTAGTTGGTGTATTTTATAATATTATGAATTTGTTATAAGCTATGACATTTTAAAGTATTAAAGAATTTTAACATGTGAGTTAAGGAGAGATATTTCGGAGAACAATTCAAGAAATCTGACATAATCAAAGAAGTTTTCAAGATTGAAGTATGGGTAAGTTTTTTGAAGAAAAAAGGAAGTATGAAAGAGGTAAAATCTCTTTGCGCTTGCGAAGATGGAGATGAAGAGAGGTGTGAATTACTTAAGATAAAAGTTTACGGAAAGTGATCATTTAAAGAAAGGATAAATTCTTAAATTTTGAAAATTTAAAAAAAAGACAAATAGTAAAAAAAACAAATATAAAGAAAAAATTTATAAAAAAAAAAAAAAAAAATTAAAAAAATAAATAAAAAAAGATAATTATAAATTAGAATAATTAATAATATTTATTTTAATCGGTAAAATGAATTAGTCTTAATTCTGAACTATTAAAGTGAACGTGGTTAAGAGCACGTTTTCATATTGTTAGATTGTTTAAACTTTAGAATTCTTAATTTGTTTTATTTCAATGATATTAGGAAAGGGAGATGGGCTCTCTCTTCCTAAAAATATTTGTAAATTAATCCTGATGAAGTCTTTTAATTAAGACGAAATATTGATGTCCGTTAGAGTTGGTGTATTTTATAATATTATGAATTTGTTATATTCTTGAACATTTTCTTAGTCTCTTTCACTGGACAGACTAGTATGATGCTAATATTTTGTCTATGTACTGATGTCTCTTTCTCAGTTTCTTGTGTCCTTACAAACCATACATGTCTCCTTGTATACTTGTGAATTCCTAATTGTTCATGTTCAGAAACAATATTACAGGGTGTTTTTGGATTGATTCTTATCTCCAAAAGTGTTGTTGTCAATTCATTCCTATTGCTATCCAGTTTCCACTCATAAAGGAAAATGATACAAATATCGCAATTCTCCATCTTGTTCAATGGCTTTATGGAAAATAAGATGAATACACTCGACAGCTTATATACAATGCTCCCAAAATGCTTAGACTAATATAGTTCTAGTTTGGGTAGAAAATATCCGCTTCATATGTAACAAACTATTACAATAGATACTTCAAATAACTAATGGTGAAAAACAAACAAGAAATAGAGAGAAACAAATGGAAGAAAATATTAGTGATAACACTAATTTAGGGATCAATTATTTATTTTTTAAGAAATAATATTTGCTTGGCAGAATTGTTTAATAAGTTGAACTTGATTTAGCTTAAAGCATAGGAACATCATTTTTTTTTTGTTAATTTTCTCTCCAAATTAAATTTTTTAACAAATCCTTTTACATTAAACAGAAAATTCTGTTGTCGGAAGTGGTCTTTAATGTCATGGTAACTGTTAACTTTCCAAACTGAAACTCAAACTGAGTATTTGAGATATGACACTTACATCTCTGCTTTCAAACTATCTTGTTTATAAAGAATTCAATCTAGACTGTCATTCATAATGCCATTCATTCTCATAAGACTTTTTAAATGGACAATTCAGCTAAGAACGACTTCTTAGCTAAGTGGTTTGAACAGTTCAAATACATCATAAATGTTTCCTCCTTTTCCATCCCATCTTATTTCCACATGTTTTCTTGTTATTGGATATATGTCAGAATTTCTTTTCATTGCTACTAAAAGAAAGTCATCTGCTGCTCTTTTTTTTTACATTTCAAAACTTTTCCTTCAAAGCAGAGATTCTTTGAGTTTCCTAACACTAATGATCCTCGTTGTTCTGTTCTTGAAGCCACTTAATTATTCTGCTATCAAATATTTGTTTGTAAAATTTAAAGAAAAAAATTACAGTCATCTAATTATTGAGTATTTTTGCTGAAAGAATTAAAGCAAAACCGACTAAGATTCATTATTGATCTCAACGCAAACTGCCGTTAAGCAAACACTAAGTGATTCTCACTGACACGTCCACAAGCATCTTTATGGGATGCCAGTTGCAGTGATTTTTATAGATACTTATCTATAATTTAGTTATCTATTTTTCTGTAAACTAATTTTCCTATCTGGATTATTTTCTTTCTTTCTTTTTGCTGAGAACACAATAATCTTTGGATTAACGTTTTCCCATGATTTTGGAAAATGGTTTATAATTACCGTATATGCTCTAATAGAGGCCCCCGGCGTTTATTTGCAAAACTAGCCTCGGCTCCCAGCGCTTTATAGAGATCGGCTGCTATTAGAGGCCGGTCATTATTAACAAAAACCTTCAGAACGCAATATTTTTACACATAAATACTGGCTAATATTACAAGCAGCTACTTTATTTGAATTTCACAAGGTACATAAGACTGTTAAAGATAAATGGCAATGTCTTTCAGTACCTTTTGCTGATATTCGTCGTCCGAATCCGCAATGACTGCTTCATATTTGACAAGCGGGCGCCTCACTGGAGGTTTCTTTTGCGTATTCCATGACGCGAATCTTAAAGACAATGTCAAATGACCGTTTTGGCGGCATTTTGTAAGGCAATATACCGTAAGGTATTATGCACGACTATAAAGATATGGACGCTTACACTAGTACCGATAGGCAAATATCAAAGACCCGGCTACTATTAGGCCGTGTCCCCTCTGCAGCCCGGTGCTTATTAGAGACTGGCGACAATAAGAGCCTCGGCGTTTATTGGAGCATATACGATATATATTATTATTCTTTGTTGACTGATTTCAGAGGCTCGGTGAAAATAGTCTAGAAGTTGCAAAGCAAATGATTGTATCTTACTGAAGTGTTTCGATAGAACTCACCAATCTGTTATATTTATATTGTAGATATAATTATAAGCTTGTTAGAAATGAAACCAAATACACAAAAACTTTGCAAGAGAAAAAAAATGCATGATATATAATTATATAGTGTTGAAACATTCCATATATTAAAAAAAAAAAAAAAAATACACAAGTTATCAAGAGAAATCCATCTTTAATTTACCAAAAAGTAACTAAAACTCACCAGCATTATTCGCATAGGAAGTAGAAGCTTTAGACATTATGTTCTGATGATCATTAGATTTGTTATTGGCATTCATATCCTGTGTAGTTTTCTTCCTAAATTACAAATAAAATAAACAAATTACTCTTGAACAATGAATAATAATCATCTTGCTTTTAATGTAAAGATCACATTACAAATGATTTAGACTTGATCATATGCTTAATCTTATAAGCTTAAAAAGGCTTGAGGTATTTTTAAATCTTAGTCGATTCATAGAAGCTTACAATGGAAAGAGTCCTCTCCAATTCCAATAAACAAACCATTGTAAATGTATGGTGATGAAGGTGATAATGTATTTCTCTAACTTGTAAGATTACCCTGGAGACTAATGGATTGTCCATTGGATGATGAACAAGAGAACAAATGCTCTGATGAAAGAGATACTAAAGTTTATTGAAATGTATAAAGTCCAGTGGTAGTAGCATTAGATTCAAAGAGACTGGGAAAGAAATCTTTCTGAACAAATTGTTACTACTGAAACTATCTATAATAAGTATGATATATTTTATTTACTTTTTGCAACAGTTCTCTACAAGCTGTTGGTTTCTGAGTAAATCTAGTTAAATGTGCTTACAGCAATTGTACAAAGTAGATTTAATCTGTACAAAGACCCAATGATAATGGAAGTTACATTTTTGTTATATCTAGAAAGGAATTATTTATTTTATTTGACTATGTTTAAATCTCTTTTGTGCTAAGCATTTAGTTGACAAAATAATATTGTATTACTATGTATAAACTGTTTTGTTTTTTGTTTTTTTAATTTATTGAGATCCTGCATAAACTATTTGTTTTCATCAAAATCAACATTCAGTACAAAACTAGCCAAGTTTTCATACTCTGTCATTTTCCATCTTTTCTTTACATTTACAAATTCCATTTACACAAATTTACAAATTTAAATCTGATTAATAAAATCTTTGAACAAATGACCAAATACGATTCATACCTTACAACTTTCTTCACTGGTTTCTTAGCAGGTTGTTCTGCAGCTGCTTGTGAGGAATCGTGATGCCCCATAGAATTATTAGCCATTGTTGCTAAAACAAAGTCTGATTCCAAATGGAAGGAATTTTGGAGGTTGAAAATAATAGGTCTACAAATAAAACAGAAACACAATGGAATGGTGTAGATACTAAAGATGACATCTAGAAACACAATGGACACGCACAAACTACACAAAGGATTCGCACCCCGAGCTGTCATCGTGAAGAGACTGGGACGGACCGTTGACAGCTCGGGGTGTGAATCCTTTGCATAGTTTGTGCGTGTCCATTGTGTTTCTAGATTGTTCACTCCGCACGTTAAAGAAAGTTTACTAAAGATGACATTTTTATTTATTTCAAAATATCAAGAAAATAATATATAATTTTCTTAATAAAGCTTTCACAAATAGAAAGTGATATGTCTAAAAATAACAATAGAATAATTTATAATACACAAATTCAAACGGAAATAAAAAGCTTAAAATTAAGTATTAAAACAATTTACAAACATTTTTCTTAATAAATAATTTTTACCACTGAGACCTATTAATACAGCTGAATTGGTTTTTTTTGTTTTTTTCCCTTGGCTAGAAAATGCACAAATAATAAAATAAGGACAGTTTTGTAGTAAAGCAAATTTCTATCATCTCTGTTCCTCGTCAGATAACAGCCTTTATTTATTTTGTTTCGGCTATCTTTGTAAAAATGCAACAATAAAAGGAAAAAAAATCTGATTTTGTCCACTTTTCTTTCTGAGGTTTGGACGCATTCAAAATTATAAGAATCGCAGTTCTCATGGCAAGAAGGTTTTAAACAAATGCTGAATTATTTATGATCATCAACATATTTCAATGAAAGGAATAACTGTTGATTTTTCATCAGCAGTCATCACATTATCATAATGAATATATGCAAATATGATTTCTGTCTGCATTGAGATGAAAAAACAAGAATCATCACCAGCAATTTAAAACCAGAATCAGTTGGTCATTCGCCGAGATGTTAGACAGATGATTTAACCCATCAGTCAAGACAAGACTTGATAGATGAACTACTGATAAGAAGTAGACATATCTATTTTGCCTATCGTGTATTCCAAAATTCCATATGTATTATATCTACTCATTCAGTGATACCAACAGTTTCCAGTAGAGAAGCTCATTCACTCCAAAGAACTATATACAGGCAGTCCCCAGGTTACGAACGACCCGACTTTCGAACAGGTTCCCAAGGTTCTCCATAAGGATAATTTATAATTAAAGAATTACATTAATAATTCGGAAACTCACTGGCATAAATGGTTCGTTCACGCAGCATCTTTATGCTAGCGGCTAGTCTTATTGTTTATATGGTCGCTTATGCACAGCATCACTTTCGTCTTAACTTTTTTATTCGATTTTGTGAGTCTTTGTTTACTCTTATGATCATGCGATAGTTTTCGTAACTTATTATTACAGTATTGGGGTATTATTATTATTATTATTATTATTATATGTGTTTCTATTCTTGGGTTTCTTCAGCTAAGACAACATGGCGGGTCAAGGACCAAAGCAGATGTTGCTAAGTGTTTATTATTATTATTATTATTACCATATATGCACTGTTCATGAGGGATCCAAGTTATATACAAATCCTACTTATGAACATTCTCAGGAACATATCTCGTTTGTAACCCTGGTCTACCTGTACTTAAGGTCCAAGAACATTCAATTTTGTAATTTGACATTCATCGGAAATTCAGTAAAAATGTAAAATCTCAGGATTTAGTTAAGTCCATAAGATTTTCTGTGCCACTGGTGTGTTTGTTCAACAGAAATAAACCTAACTGGCAATAAAGTCTAGCATCAGACTCACTAAAAACTTTGATTAAATGATGGAATACCATGCTGCTATACAACTTCTCCTCATGATAATAAAAATAGCAGTTATAAGTTAATAGCATAATGCACTTTAAGTAATTGGACGTAATACACTAGATTTTGGCCTTGGCTGGCAATTCACAAATGAGAATAATTAAGGGAAAATGATATCCATGTGCTTTACAAAGAATCCAAAGAAAATGTAACTGAAAAAAACTTCCAAATGTTTTGCGAGGAGAAAAGCTTTGTAACTCTTAATTTGCATGAAAGGTTCCAGAAGTGGGAAAAGGCCATTTTACTAACTAAATTTAAAGATAAGGAAGATTTTAAATGAAGAAAAAAGAAAATCCAAGAATAATTAAGTTAAAACTCTGGTAAATATCAACCAAAAGGATACTTGTAAAGGAAGTCTTAAGAAAGAATCAGTATTTTTTAAGAATCTCATTTAAAGAGAATGTTAGTTTTCCCCTCTTGAAATAGCTATGTAAAAATCATTCAAATCAATCAAAAATAGCTATGTAAAAATAAAAATCATGAAGTAAAAGCTCAGGATGTATAAATTCTGAGTGAAGGATGGTTGTGCAACCATTGCTTATGGATGAAAAGGTAGTCACCATGCATGGAGACAACTATTAGGACTATCCAAATGATTTCTTCAAAGATAAGCTGGGACTACCAGTAGACTACTTTTCTACTGAATGGCATCCTACAGATGACTGTTTACAGTTCCTCTTATGAGCATAGTGAGAATGCTTGTCCCTATATTGTCAAAATAGACACATTACAAACTGGCATAATAAGACTAAAATCAAAGCAAATTTTTCTGACAAACAGAAATGGCCTTTTCAGAAGTTCAACTCCTCTCCCAATAATTGAATCAGAAAGGCAATTTCTATTTGATTCAGGTGCTGTTCTTTTGTTTCCTTGTCTTATCTTGGTTTCTGTAGTTGATTTCACAGCACGTTAAACTTTAGCTTATTTGCTTATTTTTCTTAAACAAACAATAGAGAATATTGTTTAAATCAGCCATTTTTTCAACTTAGTAGGAGGGATTTTTTCATAATGTTCATTATTTGCTAAGTAAATGGCAATAAAATAAGCATATCATCAAAATAAGTTTTTAAATAGGGTTCTACTAGAAATGAAATAATTTTAAGTCAAATATTTTTTAAAGGTAAATATATAAACTAATTGTTAACGGGCTGAGAAGTCCAGTTTTGTTAATGGGCTGTTTTTCTCTAAATGGATCCTGAACTCAATACAATCTTTGTCAAATGAGGATTAGGTTCTTTCCTAGGATAAAAGTGTGTAAGAATCAAGGTAGCCATCAAACCTAAGTCAATGGACAAACATAAATCTAAATTTGTATACATCTGTGGGACACTACAGGCCTGGAAAAAGGATCTTTAATTTTTAGACATAGTATGTCAATGAGAATTTATTAAAATATATATATATATATATTCTAATGTGAGCTGAACTCACATTAAATTAATTAAAAAAATTAAAATGTGAGCATCCTCAATACTACCCCTAACATTTTATACCATGTTTGTATTTCTGTCTCTTATGATTTCAGAGGAGATAGGGCCAGAAAAAAAAAATCAACTTTTCTTTTATATAGATAGATAACAAACTTTTACTTTGTCTTATTGCACCAAAGCCTGAAGAATTTGGAAACATTTAAAGTTTTTATTTTTTTAAATTTTTTATTCCTTCATCATTTTGCTTAGTTGAACTGTTCTTGAAACCACAAAAATTATATAAATTGAACACGATTACATTTTCATCCTGCAGATTTCCATTTAATTTATTAAAATAATCAAAACTGTCAGCCAAGAATACTAATTATTCAATGCATTATACACTTGATTACAATATGTGGCAAATTAGGTCTCTTCAAGGAACAGGGGAAAAAATTACTGGAATGACCCATACAAATTAGCACAGTGGCAAATCCAAGATTAACGTGCAATCTCCTTCATCTTCTGCATTCTGGACAGTTCTCCAGAAATTACTCTCACAACTGTAATATTTGTATTTATTTCAATAATATTCCTAAAAAATTATTATATATTGCTTATGCTTGTAAGTAAAATTTATCTAAAATTCTTGAAAGCTTATTTTCTGGCTAACATTTCTCATTAAAGATGGATCATCAAACACCAGTGTTTTGTAAAACAATAGTTGAAAAATAGTCCGAGTGACAGTTGTAATTGTGACAAAAGCTACAAGACATTAAATTTCATTTCTGTGTAACCCTTAATTGTTCTTTATTTAAGAAAGCAGTGCAAACAAATAAATAAGGATAAAACATAAATGTGGTTTAGCAGGAAACTTATTTAGGTACAAACAAAATAATTCAAATAAAATGCACCTCTATTTCTGTACTTACAGCAAGGATATTTCATTTAAAATCTTCAAGGAAAGAAGGGTAGTTTATGATCACAACATATTTAGACAGTCCCAAAATAAATATTAATAAAAAAGAAAGGTTCAGCAACTTAACAAGCCAAGCAATTGGTCCCATGTCGCAATCTACCATCGGGAAAAACTATATACAATCACTTTCATACCTTACTGTTAAATCCAGGCAGTTCCAGAAGATCATACATCATTTTTTGATTTACTGCTTTGCATTAGTTTTTTCTTTCTTTATACTTTTTTCAATAAAACATTTGTATAATACCACAACACATTATTACTATGGTGTTAATCTGTTGATTATCATCAACAGTGATATGATGATTTTTCTAGACAAAGTTACACGACTGTATTGGTTTAATTGTATCATAAAATATAGTATCACCCTCTAGGATTTTGTTTTACTGAAATCAATTATCTATGTCATCTATGTAATTCTTTTACAAAAGCTGTTTTGTAGAAATAAAATTGTTTGATAAAATGCTGTTCTTGAGATGTCTTTGAAATTGTAGTTTAATTTTTCATATACATTATTATGATCTTCAAAAATTAATCAGCAATCAATATCAAAAAGTCATCAATTCTTATGCAATTCTTTTACAGACCATTTCATTTGATGTTACTTTCTTCAAAGAACTTTCTTTATTCCTGTTTTAATAAATTTTATGTTTATGATATTGGTCTATTTTTGTTCAGATGCTGTTGAAACTGCAATTTCAAACTATAAATATGTTGAGGGTAGTTTGAAAAGTTTGGTAAAAAAAGCAAGTTAAACAGGTTTTTTTGGAAAAATCAATTTCACTTCTCAACATAGTCTCCTTTGAAGGCTATACACTTGGTCCAGTGAGTTTGCAATTTTTTATCCTGTTGGAAAAGTAGATTTTGTCAAACTCTGCAAAATAATCATTGATGGTAGTGATGACATCATCATTCAACGAAAATTTCTTCCCACCTAGCCAAATTTTTAACTTCAGGAACATGAAGAAGATGCACAGGGCCAAGTCCAGATAATAGGGTGGATGAGGAATCACTTTGAAGCCCAAAAAGTGCAACTTTACCGTTGCGATGGTCGATTTGTGAGATGGCGCACTGTCCTGGTAAAAGACCACTTTTTGTGCGCCAATCTTGGTCAATTTTCCTTCAATTCATCTTTCAAACAGTCCAATAATGTAGCATAATAGGCTCCTGTTATTGTTTTACCCTTTTCCAAGTAGTCGATCAGGATTATTCCTTGGGAATCCCAAAAAAATGGCCATGATCTTCCCAGAGAACAAAATGGTCTTCGCCTTCTTCAGTGCACTTTCATCAGTCATCCACTGCTTCGATTCAGCAGGCGTTTAGTGATGGATCCAAGTTTCATCCATGGTCACGAATCAATGCCAAAGTCCTGCAGATTGCGGTTAAACATTGCCAAACACTACATTGAAATGTCCTTTCGCATGTGTTTTTGATCAACAGTCAACAATTGCGGCACCCATCACGCGCGCACATTTTTTTTCACGCACACATATGCAATTTTTAGTGCAGGATATTGTGCACTCATTCAGTTGAGATGCCTACAGTCTCAACAATCTCATGCACTTTCACTCGGCAGTCTTCCATTACGATACCATGGATTGTTTCAATATCCTTTGTGGTGACCTCAATTGGGTGCCTTGAGCGAAATTCATCTTCAGTGCTCATACGGCCACGTTTTTATCCAGAATTAAACTCATTTATCCAGAAACAGTCTTCAACGCTGGTGCAGTCCCTATGAATCAACTCAGCTTTGATCTGCAATATCCTCCGCCTCTTTAAAAAAAAAAGTTTTATCACCACATAGAACTCGTTTTTTTTTTCCGTGTAGCGAATGTGACAGTGCTCGATTCAAATGGCTGTCAAACGTTCACTACGCAGCACACACAACTGAAACTTGACACAAGCTCATTTGAAGGATAGAACAAAATGGTGTTGAACTATGTGCTGCCATCTATGTGTCATTTATTATACTTATCAAACGACCGACGTAATCTTTACTACTAGCATTTTTCTGTGTAATAATATGTAGAAAAGTAAATCAAGACTGCAATCAACCTAGATGAAGTTCTTGGACAATCTGCTCTTGGATATCTTTAATATGCTTCATAAAAATATTTGATTAACAGAAAACTATCAGTATGATGGCTTATTGTAATAATAAATGTGAAAATCTCAGCTGTCTGTAATTGCCAAAGGCTGTAAGAATGCAAAAGCATAACTTTTGACTCTGTCTTTACTGTGATTTCCTTTGAATTCAGAAAATGGCTATTCTTCTATCTAAAAGAAAAAATAGTTGAAGATATTTTTTCCTATATGACCAGACTAATGGAGCATTCATTTTATTTCCAATGTCAACAATATTTCTATCTCTCAAATACTTACCATCAAGATACAAAATGAAGTAGTCATTTGGAGTTTGGAACTGAACTACAATTAAAATCTAACAATGAAAGGAGAATTTAAAAAATATTATTTACTTGCCACTAGTATCAAAGTGAATTGCAATTGGTAGATTCCCAACATCTGTGAAAGTAAGAATGGCCTAAAATATTTTAAAAATATTATTAAAAATTAAATTATTTTTAGTAATAATGCAAATCTGTGAATTGCCAATAAAAGACTTAATTCTTATTTATATTTATCAATTGTAATTTAAAAGTAGTACTTACACGTAATTCCTTTAGACAGAATGTTAATTCTGAAGGATTACTAATATCAAATTCATCAAATTCTTCAGCTTCTAAAATCATTTCTGTGTGAACAACTTTGCTAGGATCTAGAATTATATCAAAATTGTATATTTTGTTAGAAAAAAAATAAACATTAAATGTTAAAATAAGCTAATCATATATTTTGCCAACTAAAGTAAGAGTTAACAAAAAATTGTAAGGAGTTTTGTTCTCTTGAAACTTATGAAGGCAGAAGTAGATAAAAAAAGACCATTACATAATTCCAAAGCACAAAATTCTCTTTTCTGAAAGTAGTTATCCATTACAATAAAGTTATTTTAGATATTTTTGACAATTAGACATTTTTATTTTCAATTAATTTTATAATAGGTAACTGAAATTTATGCAGTCTTCTGGAAACTTCACATGCAATATTTTTCCAAGCAGCATAGCAACAACAGGGGATTAATAACTTCTACAAATGTTAAACTATATGATCAGTTATTCACTTACTATCAACTTCAAGGACTGAAGGATTTTTTCCTCCTCTGTTACTTTAACTTTTTTTAAAACAACACAACAACAATATTTTAATTACATACTTAATCAGGGTGTCTACAAAATCTGAATAAAAAAATTCCCTGATTTTTCCCTGATTTCATGGACAATTTCTTTTAAAATTCCCTGATAATTCCCTGATCTGTTCAAACAAACAAAAAAAAAAAGATCTGTTCAACCAAAAAAATTCCCTGATTTTAAGTAACAATTGCAAAATTCCCTGATTTTTTCCAGAATAACAAAATTCCCTGACAATTCCAGGTTTTCCATGATTTCCCGGTTCTGTAGACACTCTGTTAATGCTCTTAGAAAAACATTAATAGTGTAAATTCATTTTCACCTGAGAACTTTTAAATTTTCATTCAATAACTTTATTAAATTAATAGTTTTTTGGGGATGGCCACTGAAAGTTCCTGCCCACCCATATCAGTCATGTTTCAACTTTCCATAGTTTGTATTGGAAGGCAATAGTCTACACACCTTTCAATATCTTTCCCATATTTTCCTTATTTTTTTTTTTTTATCTTCTCAAGTGACCAAAAGATCCTTTTATATCTCTTATTGAAAAATCATAACAAACAAACAAACAAACAAAAAATAAACAAACAGCTCACCTGGTTCATCATCAACATAATTCTTCAAACTAGCCCTATCGGTGGAAACAGTTAATGTTACCTCTTCCTGATTAACAGGAAAATTCTGTACTATATCACTGAGCAACCTAGAAATAACAAATACTTAACAATAAACTTAGTAGAAGATATTATAATTTTTAGTGTAAATCACTGTGCACATGCCTATTAAAATACATAACTTCTGGGTGCATATTATTGAAATATTCTATAGCATATAAAGAATTCTTGAATAACAGTCAAGGGACTAATAATGCTTCTGCAATTACATACAAAAATAAGGTTTCTAAAATTTTTTTGAAACATCAAGAGCAAATAAAGAATGAAGACAACTACGGAGGAAAATCAATTTATGTAATTGAATAAATTTCTTACTAGTCACCCCTCTACACTTCCTCCCTATCTTTAAATTACAGAATAATCTAAAATGAGACATAACTACTCTGTAATTCAAAGATGATATTAATTGATTTTTCATTTATAAAAATTGATGTGTCATAATAAAAAGGATCTCTAGGTCAAGTGAATTCAACAGTTGTTAATAATCACTCATAACTGATAGAATTACTTTATACTAAAACTACACCATTGCTATATTATCTGTTGATTCAAGAGAAAAAATTATGTAATGCAGACGAGAGCTACTTTCATTTGGGTTGCTCAATGATTCATCTCTATTGTGTTTAGATATCCTAATGCTTAATTTAGGAAAAAAAAAAAAAAAAAGCTCAATTCAAATACAAATGTAATTAAAGCAATTAACTATGAACTGGAAAAATATTCAAAAAATCCAGTTTAGTTTTATTACTTTTTAAAGACAGTTCTGCAGATTCAAAAAATGACAACAAAGGCAGAGCAGTGAGCAGAGGGTTTCCAGTTATCCAGGGGTATATATATATATATATATATACACACACACACACACTATTATAACTGATGTATGTATCCATAAAATGAAATAGTTAGGGATAATTACCCTCTCTGAATAATGAATTAAACAAATATTGTCACTGTTGTCTAAACATTTGAATAATGCCTGAAGTGAATTTTAAGATCTTTGTATGTTGCTAGCAACATTCTGACAAGTATTAGTAAAGATGTTTGGTAAACATCAACATCTCTTACAAAGAAATACCATACAGATGAAAGCTTATTGAAACTTATTATTAGTTATTTGGTCCTTTCAAAGACTTCAAAAGTCATTAAATTACTGAATAAAGAATGAGTGAGAGAGAGAATGCTTTTGAATGTATTTTTACTACAGAAAGCTAGTGAAACTACCCCAGAAGTCACAAATCACTCGCCTCTTTTCGCTTCCACCGCTTCCTTTCTTCAGAAGCCATGCGACGGAGGGCAACTTTCATCTCTAAATGCAGATAAGAGGCTTCCGTCCCATTGAAAAACAAAGGCCGCCTGATCTAGGGAGTGGAGGGACTTTCCTAGAAGCAAGGTCACGGGCATTGAGATGCACCAATGGCACTGTACCTTTACTTGACGAGAATTTGGATATAGAAGACTGCCTGGAAGTTGGGAACTGAAGTGTTTTAAGTTAACAGAAAGACAATCACTTCCAGTAATAATTAGCTCAGTACAATCAATGTGAATGGAAAGCAATACTTAGTTGCTTGTACAGAAGGGGTCCTTTTGCCAATTCATGAAGGAGATAAATAAAAATAATGAAACTGTACTGAATAATGAATGGATATAAAGTTTTTAAATAAACCGGGGAAAAAAATACAACATAATATATTATGTAATTAAATCTGCCTGAAGCAAAAATGCTAGATATTAATTAAGTGGCAGAAGAATTTGTGGACGATTCTGACACAACAATATTGTGTAAAGAGAAGGAATAGTAGTGTCTTCATTCAATTCATAAAAGGTAAGGTACTGAGTACATTTTGAAACTTATACAAGTGATTTGATCATGACAGCCACAATTTCATAAAATAGGGCAAGAATGTAAACCATTTGAAGAAACTTTGCTAGGAGTCTCTTGAGTGAATTTAATATGAATCAAAATTCAGTAACTGAATGAGAATCAGAAGTTTTTTTTTTTTTTTTTCCATGATGCACTTCTGATAGTATGCAAGACTTATTATTGGAAATTCTTGTATCAGATTTATAATAGTCGGGGAACTATTTTAAATTTTCGATTTTATTCCATGGGTTACTGATATCATCTAATGCAATATAATTTCAAGCTGCAATTGTGCTGGAGAATTGTCTAACAATATGGATATTACAGAGACTAAATGCAACGATTTTGGCAAGATTGTAAATTTTCTGTTATTTAAAAAAGCTGGGGGGGGGGGCACTTATATGAATTGTAGGAACTTTTGAAATGAATTCAGAGATGGCTTTGCAATTTTTTAAATGTGAATATTATTACCTTCACATTTCTTTTTAAAATTTGTAATAGTTTACATATTACTTTAATTTGTATTTAAATTCAATAATATGCTCTTATACGATACAGTATTTCTGGAACTGATGAAAGATAGTAAGAATAAATGGGTACTGAAACCTAAAATTTTTTTATACCTACCTTGATTGTGCAACAATAAAATTGGGACATTCATTTTTGGAAAATATGGCCTGAAGAGATTCACATTCAATACATGGGATATGATATGTTTTTTTAATATCTATATAATAAATAAAATTAAAAAAAATTAAGAACCAGCAGAGACCTAAATTTGGAGGTGGGAGGCAATGTTTCTTTTTGAGCATATAATAAATGAAGAAATAAAATTAAGGATTTTTTTTTTTATAAAACTATTAACATGCTTAATAAATAAATAAATAAATAAATAAAGTGCTTTTTTAAGAAGAAAACAAACATTAGTAAAACACATTGATTTATAACTGATTAAATAATTGTCAACATCAGGTCTTATGAAAAACAGAACTATTTTTTTTTTTTTGCACAATAGTTTAGAATTTTACTAGTAAGTCAATAACTAACCATATTTACAGTAAAGACGTAAAATAAGATTTGTTGATTCTGGAAGCAGCTCAATGGTGCATCTATCAACATTTTTCTCAATATGTGTAAGAGACTTAAAGATATTAAAGCAAGACTGCAAATAAAAATTATACTTATTTAAATCTAAACAGCAAACAACAAGAATAACTAATTAATAATAAAAAATATAATAAATAATAATTTTAATTCAAAGTAACGCAGATAAGTAACATTACATTCATTAGAATAAAGGTAAGTTCTAGTTATAACTGTTTCACAAATCCCAAAAATCTAACAAAAACTAAAACCCTACAGTTAATACAAATTATTGAAATATTTTTTTTTTTTAGAATTGATTAATAGAAATCACATCAATTAATTCTACAACACATACATTTATTATTATTGTGCAGTTCTAACACTGCTTGGCAAATTTAGTCTCAGTTTTGGAAAATTACAAAGCACAAGTTACTGAATTAAAATCTACACATAAAAGGGATTACCTTCATTAGTATTTTACATCTTATTAAATTATTTGTTTCATCAGAATCATTATTTGGTGTATCATGAATGAATGAATCAAAGAATGACAATGTGAAAAGAAATGAAGCAAAAGCTGAACGAGAAGAGTTTACTGTGCGGAAGACAACCTGAAAAAAAAAAAATATGAATATCAACAAAGTGATAAAATAACATTGAACAGTGATAAATGAATAATAACATTTTCTAAGAACATTTGTAATAAGTCATTGCAATAGATATGGTATAAATCAAATTAATTCTTGATAGTTAGATCACCATTGCTGATCTTATATATAATTTTATTATTCTTTACATATACAGTATATTGTAATTAACATAAAATTGTAAACAAAATACAATGCAATGCTCCTTTCTTTTGTTTAAGATGTAATGGTTTAAAGTTCAAAATTTAAATAATTTCATTGTCCATTAAAATAATGATATAATTTGTAATTAGTTTAACAGCAAAGTATCAGAACAAATATAATAAGTTTAAATTAGGTTGCTGCTTGACCACAATACTTCTGAGTATATAAAAAAAACAGATTATACTATCTGATTACAAGCATGTGGATACTTCTTCAAAATAGTGAATGTCATTGCTTATATAAATGGAAGCATGTGATCTTGCAAGCTTCACCGATAAGCATTAACAGAAGAATTAGCATTTTCAACATATCAGTTCAGGAAATTTCTGCCCTGCTTCAGATACCCAATCAAGTATAAGTATGTTACTTTGAAGTGGAACATCTATGAGCCATCAATTGCATAATGACAGAGTAGGACTACTGAGTGCTGAAGCACATGGTCAGAAAACATGTTCTCGGTTGAAACAATTGCTACCGAGTTTCGAAATCCATCTGTGTACAATACCAACACCATAACTATTCATTGGGTGCTAAGAACATGGGTTTCCATAACCGAAACAGACACATACAAGTTTCAGATCAGCAAGGGCAATGTCAAGGGGAAGACGGAGTGCTGTAAATCTCACTGCCTTTACGTTCTCTACATAGTAACAAAGCTTCACTCTCTGGCAGTCCGACAAGACAGATCTGGGTTTGGTGGAGAAGGCATCATGGCTTCAGACTGGATCCCAAGTTACAATGATGTTGAAACTTAATACTGTGATCTATACTTACATTTTTGACAATTCTGTGGTTCCAACTTTATGGCAACAGATTCATGAAGGCTCTTTCCAGTAACACCATGAAATTGCTCCATCCACAAAGCAAGGTATTGGCAGGAATTCATTAATGAAATAGGTGTTGAAGAACTTGACTGGCCTGCACAGAATCCTGATCTCAATCCCACTGAACATCTTTGGGATGAACTGGAATGCTTATTGTGAGCCATGATCAACCTCACTACTGTCCTTGTAAAAGAATTTAAAGGAATCCCTACAGCAATACACTTAAATAATTTAGTGGAAAGCCTTTCCTGAAGAATGAAGCAAAGGGTGGACCAACTCCACATTAACACCTTTCATATTAAGATAAGCTTTTTGTGAGGTGTCCAGATACTTTTGATCAGGCAGTGTACTGTGCATTAAGTTTAAATTTCAAAAAAATTGTACCAAATATTTTCAAATTTGTTTCATGCTGCTAAAGAAGACAAAGGCTAATTGTCTAAACAAGTTCAGCTAAATTGGTAGTAAGCAAAAAGCAGAGATCAACAATATCAAGTTGTAGGAAATGGAGATTAATGGACTATGTAGGACAGGAAATTAACAAGGAAATTAATCATTAAATACAACTTGAGTGCACCTCATTGAAAGATATAAATTAAAAGATGCAAATTATTTAATCTTAAAAAAAAAAGAAAAAGAAAAGGGGAGGGTATTTGATTGGTTGGTTGGTTAATAGATTTTAATGGTGCAAAAGCATCTGTGGCTAAGCTGCGCCGGATGGTATTTAACAAATACAATCTATAGGCCTGCTTGTAACTTATAGGAAGAAGTGGACAACAATTGACTAAAAAAATAGAAAAACAAAATGAGGAGAAACTAATTACTGAGAGATTAGACAAAAGAATTAATTGAGTATCAGAAGACAGCTGATTCGTGAACTCAAATTTCAGAAATATGGTTATATTTCAAATAACTTGGGTTCTGAAAATGTATTTTTCAGATAAAACATATTTATTCGCATGAAACTTATCCGAGGAAGCAACATAGTCAGCAGGCGATCAAAACCTTTTAACTCCAAAATTGAAAATTTTACAGGAGAAAAAAATAACATTACTTTTTGAATAGGGTTTTAAAGTAAAATGAATGTGGTTTTGAATTTTGCAACTGTTTGACTTGGAATTATAAGGCTTTAACAGAACACGAACAATGTTATTTGTTGCTGGTTACTGGAAAAAAAAGTAGTTTTTATTTGTGAATGGAGTTGTGAAGGTTTTGATCGAATTAAAAATCTTCCTTCAAAACAAAACAAAACTTTAATCAGATGACATTATGAACATAACAAGGGAGTATATAAATTTGAAAACAGTGAGTACTTCTTCGTACAGAGGAGAATTTTGCAGAACTTTCAGTCAGCAGCAATTCGACAGATTAAAGATATTGAATTAATCCCTGCCAGACACTGTGGATTTTTCTAGTTGACTGAAATGGGTCCTGGGATTCACCCAACATCCTTGCAAATGGGGATCAGGTTCTTTTCTGAGGTTTAAGACAAATAAGCCTCAGGCTGTCCCTTTCCCTTGATCTCATATCTCTATCCAGGAATTATTGCATGATTTATATAACTTCCTCACTCCCATGGCAGGTAAAATGAGGTCCTTTATTGGTCCAGCAGTTAATGGTTTACATGCTTCTGTATGGGCTGGAGATGACAGGTTCGATTCATAGCAAGGATAAGCTTTTTATTTGCTGGTTTGACAGATACTAGGGGAATAATGGCAGATGAGAGTTGGGTCAGTCCTTCAACCTCAACTGTGTTTTATTTGCCATTGTCTGGAACCAACACCTTCCATGTCCATTTAATCCATTTTGGATTAAATAACTTTATATGCAAGTGAGATCGATGTTTATGAACTATATAAACACAGAAATGAGACCACTATTGAATGACAGGAACTTGGCACATACTCCATAGAATCAGTTTTAAGGGGAAAAAAATGACTAAAAAGTAGTAGAAACTTATAAATCAAAGTTTATCAAATAGAAATGTCTTTTTTCAGCCCTTTTTTTATAGCCATTTCTGATTATAGGCCTCCCCCCCCATCCCCATATCTCTCCATCTTTTCCCTATCTTGGGTTACTCGATGCCATGTGTTCCAGTTGTTTCAATTATATCTTCTTTCCGGTCTTTCTGACTTTCTTTTTCCTTTGTAAGGTTTCCACTCGAAGATGATGTTAATCCATCTATTATCTTTCATTCTTGTCCTGCGCTTTGCCATTTTATCTTCAATATTTTTCTCCTACATTTAGTCTCATACCTAATATCGATATTTCTCTTTTTATCTTTTAATTTTATTTGTAATAAGGATAACCCCATTTTTCTTTGTTTTTTTTTTGTAATTTATGATTTCTTTTGAGATAGGCTATGTTTCTTCTCCCCAAGTCACTACAGAAATTATGCACCGATTGAAAAGTTTGGCTATTTTCAGGTTTTGTTTTACTGCACAGTATTCTCTTCAGTTTTTCAAATGAGCTCCATCACAATTTTATTCTTCTTTTGACTTCATCTTGAATAGCTTTTATTTGCACTGTTAATTTTTTTCCCCAAGTATATGTATTCATCATCTGTTTCAATTTCTTTTCCATTTATTTTGAAGTTGTCTTTTGTCTTACTATTTTTTTGCTGTGCTTGTCATCAGTTTTGTTGTTTCTAGGTTGATTTCTAGTTCTTTATCTTTTACTTTTGCGGTTAGTTCTTCCATCATTTCTTTTAACTCGCTTCTATTTTGGCTATGGGGTAGTTCAAGTATTATGTAAGCATTAAAGGAAAGGGGGGAGGGGGTTCAAGCTTTGCTTGTTTTTGCTGACAAGATGAGGGTGGGATCAGAGCAATGCTTATGTAAGACAGACAAACCTGCACGCGCGAGAGTGCATTGAGCAAGAAAGACTTTTTCCTCAGTATTTCATATGTACTTTTATATTTAATTTGTTACATTTTAATTCAGAATGACTATCGTGTAATTTTGACTTTTAATTTATTACGTAATGATTTGGCAAATCTTACGTAAGCACAAGGGGGGGGGGAGTCTAAAATGACTAAAAATGTGCTTATGTAGTACTTGAATGGCCCCTATGATTACAATGTCATTGTTAATATTTTTTTCCATTTATACTTTTTTTTTTTTTCTGTGCCCAATTTAATTTGCTATTACCTTGTCGGACTCCTCACTTAATGGAGAATGTTTTACTTTTTTCATTAAGAAGGGTGTTGGCTGTAGCATTTATATATATATATATATATATATATATATATATATATATATATATATATATATACATATTTCTTATATACCATAGCTACCAAATGCTTTGGCTACTGCTGAAGTTTCTAATGAATCAAAAATCTTCTTAAAATCAATGGATGCTAGATAAAGGAGTAGATTGCATTCCTTGCATTGTGTGTTAAGTAAGCTTAAAGAATGAAGATGTTCAACTTTGCTGAAGTTTTTTTCTGAATTCTGCCTGTTCTGGTGGCTGTATAAAGTCAAATCTACTTTTTAATTGATTAGCAATAATTCTTGTGAATAATTTAAAAACACGTGACAATAGGCTTATTGGTCTATAATTTTCCAAATTCGTTTTGTTTCCTTATTTGTGTATTAGGATTTGGTTTGCAATGTTCCATTTTTTCGGTATTTTTTCCTCTTCAATGCATTTGTTAAATAATACCTTGAGTTTTTGTTTATCTCCTCTCCACCATCTCTATTATAAGTCCATCTTCTCCTGCTGCTTTGTTGTTCTTCATTTGTTAATATAGCTTGCTCCATTTTGGATGTATCTATTGGTGGTATGTTTTCTGTCTTCTTCTACATCTATTTTCTTCCTTTTTGTTGCTATGGTAAAATTTTGAATAGAACTTTTTTGCCTATTTTATTATTTCATTTTTATCAAATATTTTCCTTGCATTTTCTTCTAGGTCTATAATTTTCTTTTTTCCTGGTGCCAATATTTTCATAGTGCCATTGTTATATATTATATTCTGAATCATTTTGTCTTCTCTCCTTCTTATATCTTCCTTGATATTAATCTGGATGACTTTATTTAATTATGTCATTTCTATTGTTATCCTGTTTCCTTCTGAAACTAATTGTTCCTATTTCTCTATCAACTATTAATAGTAGTGTCTGATAAGTTTATTAGTCCAATTCTTTTTGTTGCCTTTGATTTCTAAGGCTGCTTCTATCAATATTTTTAGTATTTCTTCTTCTTTTGTATTAATATCTACATGTATGTGTGGTTGAGTCTGGTTTTTCTTTTTTTCTATAATTTTTGTTTACTTTATTTTGGAAGAGTAATGTTTTCATATTTAAGTTTCTGGGCTGACAATTCTTCTCATTTGAATATTTTGTGCGCGATGATTTTTCTGGTAGTACTATTACTCCTCTAACCATTCTATGGTCACTGGCAATTCCAATTCGGTTTACGACAGAAACATCCTTGAAGATTTCTTGATGGGATAATATAATAAAATTTATTTCATTTTTTGAGGTACCATTGGGGCTTAACCATGTCCATCCTCTGTTGGGTCTTTTCTTGTAGAAGGTGTCCATGACTTAACACTGTTTTGCTCATGAAGATGACCAACATTTTTCTCTCTCATTTCTTTCTCTGAGTCCAAAATTCCCTACACTAGTTTCATTTTTGATTTCGAGTTTTGCATTGATGTCACCCATGATTAAAGTATATAGGCATTCTTAATGAATTAAGCGTTTTTCCTTTTACTTATATATTTATATTACAGTTCTTTCAGTAATATTTTTTTTCGTCTTGTCTTTTATGGCAGTGGTCAACTGCTTCAACTATTGAAAAAATTATCATCATTCTTTTATAAACAAATGTAAATAAAACAGCTATCCTGGGCATAAGAAGTGTTAGGATTGAGGATTAAATGCTATTACCATGGGTATATATTGAAAATATTACTCATTCAGGAAAAAACACTAATGCCAGTTGGTGGCTCCTATGACATTTAAAAAGAAAATAATTACTAAGTTCATAATCCCTGCCATTATGTATGTATAGCTTAGGTTGCAAATATTTTTTGAAAAAGAAGCAAAACAGATTAACAAGCCAATTGTTATTCACAACTATATTTATAAATCAACAAAAAAAAAAAAAAATAGAATACATAATTTGTTTATTTTCTTTAAAGGGGACGTCCATTAATTACGTGAGGTGTTTTTTAAGAAATTTGGACCCCCCCTCCCCCTTGGTGAGATTTCAAAAATTTTAACAACCCAAAAAAAAAAAACGGGAATCTTAATTCAATAACCCGAAAAAAACCGAAATCTTCCTATGATACAGTTGGACCTCTATTTAACGAAGTCGCTAAATCCCGAAAAAAAGTTCGTTATATGGAAAATTCGTTAAATAGAGATTCACCTTTTAAAATTACTTTAAACTACATAAAACAGATTTAAAATACATAAACAATAAATATTATTAAAAAAAGTAATAATTTTAATGACATAAAGCATACATTACCACATGCGTACTTAAATTTTACTAATAAAGTCTGTTAATTTTGTCTTGATTTTTTTTTTAAAAAAGTATTTTCGCTCGTAGTACGCCTTGCATCTTTGCAATGCACTAAAAAAACCCTTCAGTATTTTCTTTAAATTGTAATCCGCGTCGGATTGTTTCAAATGATTTTAGCATTTCATCATACGAAGGTTTTTTTTTTTTTTTTTATTTCTGCATCATGATCATTTCCATTTTCATCATCTTCATCACAATTCATAGCTGTATTGTTTTTATTTTCACACTGTTCAAAATATCCGATTCAGTTAATGATTCCGAGGTCTCAGCTTCAAAATCAAGTGAAAGATAATCATCAATCAGCACATCATCGTTAATTTCTTCTTTTTCCCTCAGCTGTATCTCACATTTCTTTCATTTCCTCTAAGGCAGCGATTCTCAATCTGTGGGGCGTGATAAATGTAAAGGGGGGGGGGGGG
>JAFIDM010009631.1:83123787-83155361 GCA_023159025.1 Thereuonema tuberculata | reverse complement strand
CCCCCCCCCCCCCCCTCGGTGAGATTTGGTGAGATTTTGCCGGACCCCCCCTCCCCCTTTTGACCTCACGTAATTAATGGACGTCCCCAAATATAAAAAGTCTGAATATTAAAACAGATTTTGAATAGAATCTTTAAACCTCAAATTAATTTGCCAATTAGTACTAGTTAAGAAATATCAATATATCCAAGTATCTCTGCTATTCACAGTTATCCACTTTTCATGATATGCACTTCCTTTCTTCCACAACCAGGAGATACTTTGATCAATACTATAATTGAAATAGATAATTATGTTAAATAGAGCAACTAGCTACTCCTGACACCCATAGTTGTTGACCGACTGATTGTCTCTTGCTCTTGTCTTTTTTTTTTTTTTATGTGGATGACAAATAGGAGGCCTATCGCTCTTTAATAGCTTGAATATGTTTTAATAAAAGTTCTTATATCAAACAGATTACCAACTCTTTTTGCTAATTTTAGGAAATTTCTTAAGATATTGAGTAACACTGACACTGAAAAGGAATGTAACTGGAATAGGTTTCAAAACTAGTTACAAAGAAAATCAAATATGCATCAAAGAAGTCATTATTTTATTGATGCTGACCATTATCTTGATCTGCTTTGCCAATTAATCATGAGAGCAGAAAATTTGTAAACATAACTTTGTCAGATTTAACTACCAATAACTTCGCCAACAGAAAATTCAACAATAATGGCTTGTACGAAGAAATACTTTTCAACTGGAAGCTAGTACACTACTGTTCATAAAAAAAAAAGAACACCTGAAAGAAGTCAAGGTACAACTTTAATTTTTACAGAATATGTTCGTTAGGTAATACAGAACAAATGATTAGCTGCTTGGTGTCATAGGTTCATGCATAATGCATCTAGGCAAGTCTGATCGAGCAACATCACAGACAGTAAACAAGCCATTGTTCTGTTATAAGTACAGTGTGGCTTGGTTAGCACTGGATAAGGATGCCTTGTCATCTGTAAGGTAGCCGTGTTTCCATCATAGAAAGTGTGTCCAGGGAATGCTACGAAGAAAAGGTTACAGGGGTCGTACACAGACAACACCAAGAGACATTTTTATTTTAATTCACATTATCAATCTTTGTGTGTTTTTAGTGATTTTTACCAGTTGAATTTCATGACTATCCAGAAGAACAATATTAAATTTTAATACGTTTTACATTTCAGAAACTTTGCTTTTCCACAGAATTTACTCTATATTTCTCTAGAACTTACAACTAAAATTTAAATGAATTTAATGGATTTTTTTGTTAAATTTAATAAAAAAAAAGAGGAATATATTAATAATATAAAACAGCATAGCAACTTTGAGATCTCAAGATTGTATTTTCAGTGTAAAATAATGATTACATTTTTAATGAAATTAAATAAATTTTAGTCCTGACTACCATCATTCTCCTGATTTTATATTTCAGTTTTTTTTCTTTCAGCAGTTGTTATAATCAAAAAGTAATTTAACTTTGTGATCATGTCATGCTTCAATTTACTTCTGTAACTATTTCAACATTTTTTATTCTTTTAGGTTTAAAATATGGAGAAAATATGCAATTTCTTAGGAGGTACAAATTCTACTTATATTAATAACTGATAAACAATAACACATTATCATGCAGCTTTATTAATTTCAAATGTTAGTGATTTGCAATTTATCCTTGATACTATTTCGCAAATAATAAAAGCAATTATTTCAACTTTTGAGTTGTATGATACTGTGGAATTAATACAACTAAGTAAAGACCAGCAAATAAATAAAGACAGAACCAGAATTTGTGACAATGATACTATGGCGATGTAATACAGTAAAACCTCGTTAAGTCGTCGTTTTCCTTTGGTCCCGACAAGGCCTCATACACAATAATGTAAAATAACCCTCTTTTACCAATCACCAAATTTAATTCTACTCCGGATAACTTATCACCCTCAAAAATGGCCAAAAGCATCTTTCTTCTCCATTTTGCATGCCATCGTGTTGTCTTTTCAGCCCCGCCCCTTCACTTTAAGAAAGCCTTCACTTTACGAGGAATTTTCGACCACGTCTGTAACTTCATTCCTTTCCTACCCCTTCGGAGGATTTGGTTTCTTGGAATCTCGCTGCTAATCATTCAAAGCACACTTCTCGTTGCGACTCTGTCGATGAAGACGTTTTTCTTGACTGCTCCTGAGTGTGACTTCATGAGTAAGCCCCGCTATAAGGGCTATTTTTTCTCTTGCAATTTCGTGGTTCGATTACGTTTTTAACATGCCAGGGAAATGAAAACTTACCTCGTTATCTTTTAAAGAAAAAAAAAAACAGACTTAATTGCACTTTTTGAAAAATCAAATGTTTTGAAAACAGCTTTTGCCAAAGAACACCATATTCCTAGGACTACAATAAACGATATTCTTTCATCGAAACAAGTAATTGAAGAAGCTGACTGCAAAGACAAAAGAAAGAGAATGAGGAAATCAAAGTTTGACGAGATTGAGAAGATTTTAGTTCGATGGTTAAAACATGCCAGATTGCAAAATGTGCTGATTTCTGTCGTGATTCTCAAAGAAAAAGCCATGGAAATTGCTAAGGAGTTGAACATTGAAGATTTCGACGGCAGCAATGGTTGGCTGGAATGTTTCAAAGACAGACATTGCCTTTCTTTTAAAACGATTAAAATATGGTAACTATAAAAAGTGTTTTTTTTTTTTGTTTTGTTTTTATTTTCCACTCATTCATTTGCATGTATTGATTTCTGAAAACCTTGTTTTTCTCACCGAATCCTACAGCAATTAATGAAAATACTGTATTTCAATGTTTTTTTCAAAAATGCCCACTCCGCCTAAGTCGTCACTCCGCTTAAGTCGTCAAAAATGTTTGGTCCCTTGAGTGATGACTTAACGAGGTTTTACTGTATTGTGTATTTGTTTTTATGCATTATTACTAAATAATTCATTTCTTTTAAACAGTTCATAGTTTTGTTTTTGTTTTTTCAATTCTACATTAATTTCAGCTGTATATATTAATGTACATTGTTATTTTTTTTTGTATTATGATATTTTTAAATTCATTTAGCAAATTAAATTTTACCTGAATTGGAAAAAGAAAATTAAAATTAAAAAGGGAATAAAATGAATTTTACATAACATATAATTTCTGTATATTACCAGTAATTATAAATTTTTTGGGGGAAAAATTAATAAAGAAATTTAAATTTAACTTAAGCATTTGTTGAATAATTAATTTACAATCTCAATTAATGTCCAACAATATAAATATATTTACTCCCTGATCCACTGATTCAATATAAAGTTCTTCTCCTATTCTTGATAAAGAGTGAATTGCACGACCAAAAACTGCAAAACAATAAACAAGCATACATAACTAAATTTGTAGGTAAATTATTGAATCTTCAATTCTCAACAATACAAGCAAAAATTACAATACCTATCAAAATATAAAAAAATAAATTAGCAAAACTTAGATAATAATAATAAGTCAGTTAAGATTTATTTACAATTATTTCTGTATCTATATAAGTTGTAGCATTAGAAAAGCAACATGTTAAAGATTATACAGATCGGACACAACTGTTGTGAAAGAATGGTGGAACCACAAGGCCTATAAAACATATGAATTTTGTATATAAAATGTACGTTGTTATTCCGGAACAGCTAATTGCTTTAAATATCTAAGGAAAATAGACGATTTAATTAGATGGAGAAAACCTATAAATTTAATAGAAGGCTGAACATTTGCAAGTAAGGCAATCATGGAAGCAGCAAAATGCTAAAATAAAAAGTTATGAAGAGACATGTTCACAGGTTATTGTCCCTGAAGTTGACTACAGTATTGGATCACTAAGGAAGAATTAAGGAAAGCAGCATATATATGTATTCAGTCTCACTGAGCCACAAGAAGATAAGACATCTGTCTTAACTGTTAACCAGAAAGCAATACTAATGATGGAATGTGCATCTTCTGTTTTCAGTTTGTTCCATGTTCACACATGAGATTACTTGAAAACTGTCATGAACAGTGAATAATGGATTGCTCTTTATTGTTACATTTTCTCTAAAATTTTACATCAGACCTTTTATTTTCTTTCTGGAAATAGGTAGGTATCAAACAAAAGCTACATATTAATGTAAGAAATGCTTTGATTATAGTGTAACTACGTGGTTGTATGAATGGCTATAAAAAATTTCTGTAATTGATGGAAGCCATTTTACTGGGATGCATTCTGGATCCTGTTAAGCTCTAACTTAATGCAGTTGGTAAAGCCTTCATCTTCTATGATAATGCTCATCTAAACTTGGCAAAACTCAAATAGCTTGACGAGAATGTATTTTTAAGAATTGAGTATATTTTTATGTCAACTCTCAATTATAGCTATTACATTTTAAACTGTCTTACAAAGGGTAACAATCAATGCCAGATCTGCATGCATTAATTATTTAAAGGTTCTATTTGACCTATGCATTCAATTTCTGATATATCTTATGCTGCTTATGTGTACAGATCACTTGTAAACCAAAGAGTTCTACACGTGTATGATTAGTCAAATCTTCTGTAAAATTTGAACGAGTTCGTTCACATCGTCGTATAAGATATGATCATTTTTTTTTGTTTTGAAAAACAGTGAATGTAAAATGCGTAAGAATTTCGTGCACAACACAATCATTTCTTTTTTCTTAGGCTATTTAATTAATAAAAACCACAATCTCCCTTCAATTATCTATTTTTAACCAAAAGATGTGCAGCTACGATATAATTTACCTCACCACTAGAACTATTTAATTATAGTTGTCATTGAAGGATCAAGCCTTTTAATTTTAAAGTATTAATTAGTTGAACTTTAAATCCTGTTAAAGTCTTGTACAGACATGCTCGTGAATTTTGTATTTCTTCTGAATATTTACCTTTAAGGTTTGAACCAGGAATTAAACACTTCATTTAAATTCTTGAATTTAACATAACCGCTAAGATCATTTTTGGAATGAAATTCTGTCGTTAGTTACTACAAAGTAACTTTATTTCCGAAAAAACTAGAATATCCCGCCTTGATATTTGGCGAAGGTTAAGTGTTGCCATCTTTTGTAGATCTTCAACCAATACCATTTGCCGTTACAGACACCCGTCAGCCAATAAGATCATAGCTAACAATTGGTCTCACGTGTTCTCTTCTCTTTGCGATAGTCGCAATGGTGAGTATTCAGTTCATTAAGTTAATAGTTGAACTTTTTATAAAGATCAGGTGGATTTTATTTAATTTTACTTATGTTGTTTAATAGGTACAAATGAATGATCATATAAATTGTTATAAAGGTGTTACCTTCTGTGTAATCAGGGAATTGACTTTCCGAGTCCGAGTATCCTCCCCCCATTAATGTCATTAAATGGTTAGTTTTAAAACTGCTCTGAAATTAACTATTAATGTTGCAAGTTATATTCATTATGAACATTTTATCAATTTGAAATGATATTTTTTTAACATTTATAATATTTTGAAATATTCTTACGGATCACATAATTCAGTTCTGCTGACGATTTAAATCAACATATTAATTGCATTGAAATATTGTTTAAAAGAACGTATGAGATTTTGTTAAAAGGGTAAATAAGTATTTATGAAATCGCCCTCTTCCTTGTTTAGTATTTAATTTTGTACTTTTTAGTTTAATAACAAAAAAGGTAAGTTCATCCACTGTAAATAAAATTTGAGGAGAATTTCGCTGCAAGTGTTAATGAATTAAAAAGCAATATTTTTCGTTTAAAATTAACTTTTTCCTTTTTTATTTTTAAAAAAATATTTAATGCTATTTGTATTAAAAATTCCATCTCCCTTCAATTCATTTTAAGACCGGATTTATGGTTGTAATTGCACTAACTGGTTTAATGTTCCTTTACAGTTGGTTTTGGTATTAGGTGATTTGCATATACCCCATCGTTGTAACAGTCTTCCCTTGAAGTTTAAAAAACTTCTAGTTCCGGGTCGAATTCAACATATTCTTTGTACAGGAAATCTATGTACTAAAGAATCATATGATTATCTAAAAACTTTGGCTAGTGATGTGCATGTTGTAAGAGGAGATTTTGATGAGGTATGTTTTTATTTTCTCCATTCAATTTTGTATTAATATTCATATGAAAAACAAAATGCTATAGTAAACATTCTAATGTTACGGATTTGTTTGAACTTCCAAATTAAGAAATCAGGCAAATGAAACAGAATGATAAAGATTAAATAATATATTACAAACCTATCCTTTTAATGATAAGGAACCTAAGATTATTGTTGTAATTTTTAAAATATTAGGTTAATCATTTAAATTGTATCTACTGATGAGGACTTAACTATTTTTTACAGATGTATTTTACAAAAATGTATACATTAATATATTTATTAAAATATTCCTCTTAATTTTAAGTTTTATCAAGATTTTACAAATTTCTTTTTATAATTTACCATAAGTTTAAGAATTGCTTGTATTTCAGACTTGTAAACTTGATAGCAATCTTTTATTTCTTTAAATGAAATGTATTTAATATAAATTAAATACTTACCTATCATTGAGAGATTACATTGGTGTCGGATATTCTTTCTTATATTTTTGCTTTTACATTTGACATTTTAAAATCTTAAGTATTTCCAGTTGAGTAAATGATTGGTAATGGTATTTCCCATTATTCTGTTTTGTCCACATTCATTAATGCTGGGAAATAATTATTTTAGCTTGAATTAAGACAAATATTGAGGGTTTTTTTTTATATATAAACCAGTGATTCCTTATGTTTGCTGCAATATTTCATACAATGTCAGTGCTTTGGGACATCATTTTATGTAAATACTATAGTATGTTACATTTGAGAACAAATACAAAAAAAGGGGAAAAAGATAATTGGCTTGTTTAAACACATTAAAAGGTGAGACCAATGGTGATAAGTGATATCTCAAGACATTATTAATTAAGACATATTAATTTATGTGGAGGGCATTTATAAATGTAAATATTTATATTTTGGTTGACTGTATTCAGAGATACTGTACTTTATTTTTTTAATCAATTGCTTATTTTCACAATTTTTGACAAAGCACTTTTGATTGTTTGTATGTCCATAGGTAGAACATCTTAAACATAAACTGGATTTGGTTGATTTTGACCTTTGATATTAATGATCTCCGAGAATGGCTTATTTAATTATAAATTTATCTTTGTAGGTGGATGCATTTTGCAGTAAGTGTCTGTTCAGTGAAAGATGTAATGCAGATCTCTAATATTTTGTTACTTTAAAATGAATTAAAATTATTCCACATTCAATTTTAAGCTGATTTTCGCTTAACATATGAAGAATATAACTTTACACATAAGTTCTAAATATGCCTAATAGCTCAAATGTTGTTTGTCTACAGGCTGGAGGAGTTAGTTTGAGTCCCTTTTGGGAGTATGGTGTTTTTGCCAGGATGTTTTTTTCTCCAGATGGGCCATAAAATTAACCCAATCAGTACAAAATGAGGTATTGGTTTCTTTCCTGAGGTCCACAGGACAAGAATTACATTGGCCATTCTATTTCTTAGTCCAAATTAGTCATTGAAAAGTCAAGAACCAATATCTCTACTGAGTGACCATATCGAGGGCTCTATGACATAAAGGCCTAAGTGACATTTTTGTAAAAATTGAGTTACATGTCTTAAGTGAAATCCGAGAACCATATCTTTCATATGAAAAAGAGACCTAACTGAAAATTTCATTGCAACTGGTAGAATTCTGCTTCCATAAAAAGCTACTTCCATAGAACTGCAAGGCAATACAAACATAAAACCCTTAATAACTCGGAATGGAGATTTTGTCACTTAGGCCTTTATGTCATAGAGCCCTCGATATGTGTGTTTGATGTATTCCTACCACTGTAGTTCTAATAATGTTTGTGAAAGGCTGATCAAAAATCATCTAATCATGTATGTTTTTATTTCAGATTTTGCACAAATATACAAGCTATGCCCATTTTTTTTTTTTTTTTTTTTTACAAATTTTTCTATTAATAAAAAATAATTCTTTCAAAGAAAGAATTTTCATACAAGGTATCATTAAGAATGATAGTTGTTAAACAAGGGAAAAAAATGTTTTAAGTTTCATTTTTATTAATGTATTTTGTAATTCGTTAAAGAATAGTTTATACAAAGTGTTTTTTCTAGATATTTTAAATATATGTATATGAAGGTTTGATATTATAGTATATAAAGTACTACATTGGCAGATAAGTTTTAGATGTACAGCAACATAAATTTGATAAAGAAATTAAAGAGAACATTTTCAGGACTTATATATTACTTGTAGGTTTTAGCTATCATAAGCCTGGCGTATTTAAATCCAGAAGAACTTGTGATATTTTCCCTGACATTCTTCAAAATATAGGTTATTAAGTATATACAGTCGGACCCCGATTTAACGAACCCCTATTTACCGAATTTCGCGATTTAACGAATTTTTCTCTTTCCCCGATTAAAATGAAGGCAAAAACCCCGAATTAACGAATTATTTCAACAGCCGAAAAAAAAAAAATTTTTGTATTAGTTTAGGTAAACAAACGTAAACATAGCTAATGCAGTAGGATATAGATGACCTGTATTTTCTTCTCTCCATAAAGTCGAAAAAGAACTTTTTCGAGTCAGAAATCAGGAGTCAAACATTACTCAGTACATACTTTAAAATTTCAAATAAACTAGTGCGTAATTAATTCGCTGTATTATTAGTTGCTGAATAAAAAGTGTGTAATTTCTAATTATGGGTGTTTTTGTATAGTTGCTTATTAGGGTTGTTCCATAAGTGCAGACATTTTTTATTTTGGACCCCGATATTACGAATAAACCCCGATTTAACGAATAAAATTTTCGGTCCCGATGAATTCGTTAAATCGGGATCCGACTGTAGTTATTAAACCTTCAGTAAATATTTACGTGAAGTATTAATTTCTTGAAGATGCTATCACTAATCTGTTCAGTTTGCTATTATGTACGGTTACAAGTGTAGCTGGAATACTGTATAGAATTTAAAAGACTGCTTTTGTTTTGATTTTGTATTAAATGTTAAAATTGATGTTTTGCATTAATCGGTTGTTGAAGAGCAAACATTTGGTTTGCGTTTAAAAGTAATTTATTTTGCATTATTGCAGTATATATAAAAATGCTGCAAACATTTCATTGTATCCTTATTATTTAGAGTGGAAACATTTTGCTGTTATTGTCATCACTTTTTACTATTTTAAGATGTTGTGGTTGAAAAAAGTGATACACTGAAGATGCAAAGAAGAGTTGGAGAATACTTAACTAATCTTTTGCATTATCTGAAGCTTTTATAAACTTTAGATTGAACAATATCTTCTTTACATATTCATTTGTTATTAATTCCTATTCTTGGATAATTCTCCTATAACTGCTTCCTTAGTAATGTTTCCACTGGAAGTCAGCAATCCATTTCATGAGTTTATGAAGTTTTTCAGTTAATGATTATTGAGTATTGTATGAGGTTTTAAAAAGAATGTTCCCCCTAATCTGTTTCGTTTTCATTTTGCAGAAGATCGCAGCTCCATACTCCAAAGGAAATATATCCATGACTTACGAAAGAGTTATTAAATGCAAATGCAAAGTTTGTAGAAATGATTTTGTACAAAAAAAAAATAGCTTCATTAAGCAATAACAATCAAACTGTTTTCCCTGAATTGCAACTCAGCTGTTCCATGTACCTGGATGGAATTCATTTTTTTCTTTTCTTTTCTTTTTATATATATATATATATATACTAAATGAAAGTTTTCATTCAAATATTTATGAATAAATTCTAAATGGCTACTTTATCTAGCAATGCTTAGACAGTAGGATGATATAAGTAATTTTTGGAGGGTTAAAAGTCCATTATGATTGTGACAAATTTTGGATACTATAACTGGAGTAGGTTACTTTATCAATATCTTATGAGAAGTATTATTGAAATTATGGAAAGCATTATTTTCTCTCAGAAGTTAAAATAATACAATACTGTGAAAAAAGGATTATTGTTGCCAAAGATATTTTTCATGTTACAAATTTTTAAATTGTGTTGCAGATGTGATAGTGTGCAACTACAATTCATGAACTTGAGTTTTGGTGGGGAAAAGGGATGTACGATTATTTTTCAAGAAAGGAAAAATGAAACTCAAATACAATTGAGATTACAAATTCGTTGCTGAAAATTGGAATTAACTACAACTGAAATTCTATTTTATTTACATCCTAATTGTAAATGTTGTGGAACTTTTTTTTTCTTTTTCTCATATTGCATTTCTATAAATGTGTGACCAAGAAGTGCAGTCAGCAATAAGATTGTATTTATTGAAATATTTGAAACAATGTTTTGATTAAAAGGCAGAAATGGGTTTAATGTTTTTCCATTGGTTAGTTTGTCTTTCCTTACTCTGAAGAATGTCATTGATTGCTACCAGAATTTTTATTATAGATAATGTTTGGATGCTGTGTAAAAATATATATATTCATTTGAATTTATATATTTGCACATTTAGATTTCACTTCTTCCTAAACTTTGTATTCCCCCAATTCAACCTTTGCTATGAGATGTGGCAAGAAATGTCATTCTCCCTCCATTCTAAAAACTTGAAAGAACACAAACTTGATATAGTAAATTTGTTCTTAAATTGCCTTCCACATCTATCAGAATATATTACCTTATTTACATCACAAATCTTCTTTTCAGGCACACAAAGTTTTTTTTTTTTAAATACGCAACCTGAAAACTTGTGAGATAAACTGATAATTCTGAATTATTGAACCTTGTGCATAATGAAGAGACCTACAAAAATCCAAATTACATTTACTTTACCAGAATGTCTTAAATTAACTAACATTTCACTAATTAAACATAAAGCAAAGGTCATACTTTGGGCTTCAGTTCCTTTATTTTCCATGGGAGTATTTTTAAAAAGTATCTTCTTTGTTGTTATGATTCTATTCACAAGAAATTGTGTTTTTCCTATGTTTAATTTTTAGAAAAGAGAATATCTTAGTGTTTATTATGCTACTATGAATCATTTGGCATCCAGGGCAAATTAGGCCTATTATGGAAGAACAAAATATACCAGAGCTGGCAAACAAAATAAAATATGATTTGTTAAGTCTTTGTTTTAGGCAAAAAGTGATTTCATTTTTCGTTATGTTTTTCATAAAGTTAAAAATCTAAATTTTATTTTCTGTTATATTTAATATTATAACAAAATTATTAGGCCTGAAATAAAAAGTATTATTTATTATAAATTACTTAGTATACAAACATATATTAGATATATTTGTTATGAAATATATTTATATTATATTTATAAATTAAAAGTAATTTATTATTTAAAATAAAATTATTATTGTAAAGAAATAAATATTTTCATTCATGTTTAGAATTTACGAATCTACTTTAAAAATGTTTGTTTACAGGTGTGTAGGAATATTGTAGGAGTGAGGCAAATAATTATTTTAAAAACTTTATATAAATAATTAATTTGAATGACAGTATTACAATAACTTTATTTTAATTCAATTTATTTTGCTGATTTATAAATTATCTTTTAATCTTTTTTTGCATTTTTTTTCCATTGAGCACCCTCCCCTCTCAATCCCTAAATGATTTTAAAAAATTGGGGAAAAACTAACAGTAGAATTTTTGGATAAGGTGAAAAAATGCACAGGAAAGGGAGGGTTGGAGATAGTTTTCTTTGAAATACCGCCAGAGTTCCACTAAAATAGAAACAATGTACCACTTAACGAAAAAATGAAATTTATTTTTTTCGTTTTCATTATGCTTTCTTTTATTACTATTTGAAATATTTCGTTAAAGTTTTTTGTTATGTTAATCAAAAATCATTGGTTTTTTCATTGTTACACGTAACTCTTCCATTGCAATGTTTCCTTTTCTTTTAGCTTGATGTGTAACAAAGGATTATATAACTATTTATTAAAAGAGGGTGGACCAGAAGATTTTTTTTTTGTAAATTTTAATACAGGGTTATTTACAATTCCTTGACACATTTCAGAGGCTCACAGCTCAGTGGTGAAAAAAGGATGTTTACCTCCGAGATATCAAATGAAAGACAAACTTGCCAACCTTTTTTTTTTTTCCAGCAGCGTTGCATCCTAGTTCCATCTACTGCCACTAGGGAGCAGGTGCAACCAAATGGCAGTTTTGCAATGTGAGAAGGCATTTTACATCTTGTTGGAATACCCGAAAGCGAGTTCAGTGTTGACACATTACAAGAACCTGATCTATGGATATCTGAACGAAAGTTGCCACAACGTTGGATAGGGCACACAGTCAGGAGTGAGAAGACCTCACTCAGCTGGCTCCGAAGGTGCCTGACTTCTTCAGACTTTATTTCTTTGAGGGTACATGAAGCACAAAGTGTTCTTTCCCCCACTTCCTGCTGACCTCACCAAACTGCAACATTGTATCACTAATGTAATTGCAACCATCGGCAATGATATGCTGCATATGGTCAGCAATGGATTACAGTCTGGATGTCTATTGCATCATGTAAGGTGGACAGACACACAACATTTATGAAGAAAAAAAACATGACGAGTTTGCCTTTCATTTGATATCTTGGGGTCAAACATCCCACCTTTCGCTGCTGAGACATTGTGAGCCTCTGAAATATGTCATGGAATTATAAGTAACCCTGAATATATTTTACATTTAAAATAGTTAGTTTTTCTTGCTTCTCACAGTTTGTAAATTGTTTTTCTTTATTTCAAAATGTCTTACAATTTGTGGAAAGCAAATTTATTACTTATTTACAAATTTATTATAAGAAAAGGCTATTGTTGATTTCTTTATAAAATGCAAAAATATTTTTTACAAACTGTCAGTTCACATATATAAATTAATATTAACTCTGAAGTTGGATCTTCTTTCTTTGACGAAAGACAACAAAGTTATTCCCAGCAAAATTGAGATAGAAAAAGTTGTAGAACAGGTGAACTTTAACATCTTAGCTTATATGTTTTGACATATACAGCTCAAATAGAACAACGGGAAAAAGAGTTGAGAAATTTTTTAAACATTATTTAAGAATTTTCCTACCTATTCTGGAGCACTGTATCTTTCTTAGATGTTCGGGAGTGATTAATAGACAATAGCATGTAAGTAAAGATATACAAGAAAAAAGGAAAAAAAAAGTCCTCCTGTTTAAGTGAAATTCTTTGGGAACAAAAAAAAAAGGGATATTTGTAAGGAGTTAGCGAATTGCAAAGGTTCAAACAATTGCAAATATTCAAACAAAGGTTTGAATAGAATTGTTTGAAGCATATGGTTGTTAAACTTCCAAAACTAAAGTGTTTAGTGAGTATAGATTAAATGTAGTTTAGTTCATATTTAAAATTTTATTTTATTTTTTATTTCTAGAACCTTAGTTATCCAGAACAGAAAGTTGTAACAGTTGGTCATTTTCGGATAGGACTTTGTCATGGACATCAGGTAGTCCCTTGGGGTGATCCTGCCAGCCTTGCACTTGTTCAGAGGCAGTTGGATGTGGATATTCTTATATCAGGACATACACACCGATTTGAGGCATATGAAAGGGAAAATAAGTTTTATATAAATCCAGGTTCTGCTACTGGAGCTTACAGTCCCTTGGAGAGGTAAATAAATGTTTTGAATTTGGCTTTTTGTTAAAGAAAAAGAAATGTAAGCAAGCAAGATTTGTTTGATGATATATGTTAAATATAGAAAAAAAAAAATACTTTACTATATATTTTAAAAATAGCTTATGAAGTGTATGGCCAGGATTGGTCCGAAAAATTTCATTGAATGTTGTTAAAACTAAATTAGGAACTGTACAAAAATCACCCAATGTAGTTTTTTAATATTGGCATTATAGTAAGTAATATTAAGTGTCATCAATGAATGTTGAAGTAGATTTTAAAGCAAATCCAGCAATGCTGAAATGCATAAACTTGGATGTTCCATCTAAGCAACTGTGCAAAACTATCTTTTATCAAATCTATAGTATTACAATGCAGTTTGCAGTAATATAAACAAAATTGTCAAAGCCATAGTTGAAAAAACTTAAAGCATCAAAAAAGGAATTAATTTAAAAATTAACAATAAATGAAGATTATAGTGTACTGTTTGAAGACTAATAAAAGGAGCAAGAGGCTGTATAGAATTTTCTGATAACAAAGAAAGCTTAAGTATGCTTTACCTTCATATGAAGATTGCAATCACTGCATCAATAGTTTGGGATTTATGCCTAATATTCATGTTTTTGCCTTTACGAAGTGTGGAGAAGGATATTCACTGATATGGAAAGGTTTCACTTTGAAAAATGTCCTGTAACTCAAAATTGCTTTTAATGAATGTTTCTGGTTTTATATAATTTTTCTTCATATACAACAGGAACTTCTGTAATTATGAATTGTCATTTGTTTCCATGTGAAAAAGATTTTATAAAATTGCCACTATTAAGAATATATTTTAAAGATGATTTGCTAAAAACTTTGTATGTGATTTGCTGATTGGCAATATTTGATTCTGGTATTGCTAATGGAATTTTTTATGTAGCTTGCAATTTGATACAATCTGATGGTGCTGCTTCTTAATTCTTCTGGAATTGACTATATAAATTGAATAAACGGTATAGTTTAAAATGATCATATGTATTTAAAACTAATTAAAAAATGCAGTATATAAATTGTCCCTCCTTCCCAGTTTTGTGTTTCATTTATAAATTATTTTTGGCATATATTTTTGATGCCTATTATGAAGCCAAAGTTTTTTAATCATATCGATAAGCCATTTCATTGCAAGTATGAATAGTCTTCAATGCAAATCGGGACTTCTGGGTGTATGGAATACACATTTTAGAAGTGGAAACTACATTTATTTCTCAATATAATCCCCTGCTACATTTATGCACTTATCCCAGCATTTCACTAGTGCCAGGATACCATCAGCTTAGAAAGATTTGTCATTATGCCGGAACCATGATTGGACAGCCTGCTTCATTTCGTCATCACTGCTGAAATGCCAGGATCGCAAGAACTCGTTTAAAGGTCCAAACAAATGAAAATTGCTCTGAGCTGGGTCCGAACTGTAATGGACTTTGGCAATAACTCCTAGCTGAGTTGTTGTAATGTAGAGGTATTTTGCGATGGACAGTATGGGGTCAGGTATTGTCCTACTGAAAGAGCATCCTGCTCTTGGTGATCAAACCAGACTGTTTTTTCTTCAGAATTTTAGGCACATCTTCCAGAACTTGACAATAGTATTCACTGTTGATGGTGGCACCACGGGGTAGAAAATCCACATGAATAATGTCGTGTTTGTCTCAAAAAAAACTTGCCATCACTTAACCTGCTGATGCAAGTGCCTGGAATATTTTGGACTGTGATGAGCAATGCATGCCTCCACTGCATTGATGTCGGTTTTGATTCAGGGGTGAAATGATGCACTCATGTTTTGTCACAGGTGACTATGCGATCTAGAAAATCCTGACTGTCAGTGTCAAAATGTCCCTTGATCTCGATGCAGACTTGCAGTGTTCTGTACCAGTTAAAGGCAGAAAGCAATCTCTACTCAGCGTGCAATAACCTTCCAGAAATGAAGATGGTCATGAATGATTGTGTTTACAGTCCCCACAGCAAAATTCATCTCTTGTGCAAGTTGATAAGTTATTTGATGATTATACAGGATCAGGCATTTCATGGGAACAACTGCTGTGGGCTTGCAACCGGCTGAGATCATCATTGACGGGCGTACGGCCATCTTTAAAACATTTGCACCTTTCAAATGTTTTACTGTGGCTGAGTATCTCGTTACTGTATTGTGCTCTGTAAATGTCCACTGGTTTTATGCCTTTGTTCACAAGAAATTTCATCACAAAACACTGTTCCATGCTGGCACTATTCTGTTGCCTGCCATTTTGACTTAATCGATTGGCCAGCAACATGCATGCCACCTAGTAGTGACGGGAGACACTAGCCACTTATCACCATGACTAACAGGTCATGCTCTCATTCCTTCTGATGCCTACGAAACTAAAAGTCCTGGTTTGCCTTGAACATCTCTTGTAGTTTGTTTTGTGTTAGATTGGATTCATGATCACTGAAAAATTATTTTCAAACTGGTTGACTATTAAACTATAGTTTTCATAGATTATTTCGCAGTATTTCAGGGTATCAAGACATGGTTATATTCCAGTTTGGCATAATTGTTCCAGTTGGATTTTCAACTTCAAATAAAGGGATTAATTATTAGTAAGAAACCAGGAAGGAAACAAAGAATAGTTAGTGCAGCTAAAAAGATACAGCAAATAAGAAATGTCATTGAGAACAGCCCACTTTTGTTATACTGGTGCTAAACATCTTAAACTTTAAAACCCATACTCAAATGACATTAAAGCCATTATGCTAAATATTGCTTTAGAGGCTATTCAGCAGTTTTACAATTTGAATAGGAATCTGTTTTAACAGTATTAAAATTAAAGGAATAATACTTCAGAAAAGTATTAAAGCACAGAACAGAAAAACCTGGGTTAAAATAGTAAGATATGCAAGTTCTTTCTGTCTGTGTTCACCTGAAGTTTTATTCCTTTGTTAAATTAAATAAGAATTTACAGTTTTGAACTTAGTATTTTCTTTTAAAACATTTTGCTATTATTTTATTGTTGGACCTCATATAGGTGGAAAACCTTGTAACAACGAAATAATAATGTCTTTGTATAGCTACATCTGCCAACTTAAGAAAATGATTTAACCAAAACCTAAAAAATCAAAAAGTAACTATGACTATGCATTTTACACACACACATGTAAAGTGCATTGCTTATTTTCACGAATTTTTGCAGTTTTTTTTAATATACTTCACAATGGCTGGTGGTAAACGATAATTAGAAACAAGACTCAAACTATCTTACAAATATAACAATCAGTTTGGAGCTGAAAATTGTGAATGATAAAAATGTGAGGTCTTCAGTAGAAAATTGTACTGATGGTATATTATTTTTGTGTGTTTGTGATATAAGTTATATTGAACAGTGGATAGGGAGAAATCCAGCATAGGTAAAATTTGATTTATGTAAAGAGTTGTGAAATAGTCTGAAAATGTGCTATGTAGATCCATTTGAAGTTTCTGACTGATATGGGCATGGATGTGATCTCATTAATAAACTGTAAAATAGTAGCCTACTCATTGGGTATCTAGTGACTGCAGGCATTTTAAGCTGTTCCCAAAGGACTGAAGTGGTCAAGAGTTGAAAGATACTGGACAGAACAGCACCTCACCAACACACATGGTAAATATCTATTGTCTCAGGTATAGATAAGACATTTGAATCTCCACCACAGACATTCACAGATGTATTGAAAGCAATCATGATGACATGCTATAAGAAATCTTAGTGTTGAAAGGTCTTATTGAGTCATTGCCACACCATATTCAGCTGTTCTGGCACAAGCTGAAGGGTCTATGAACTATTTGACTATAATGTCTATGAATATTATATTTTTACTCCTAATTGTATGTACTTCAGCATGCATTGAAATTTGAATTTTACAATCAAATTCTGTATTCCCTTAATTTTATGTATGGATTTATGGGTTCTCTTAAAGTTTAAGAAAAAGTATTTATTATTTATCTATTTATTTATTTGCAGTTCTGTGATTCCATCTTTTGTCCTAATGGATATCCAGGCATCAACAGTGGTGGTTTATGTCTACCAGATCATTGCAGATGAAGTTAAAGTTGAAAGGATTGAGTACAGAAAAAGTTAAATGTTTAATTTTACATTCCATCGTATTGGGACTGAAGTCTAATTTATTCATAAATAATCCATGATTCTTCATGCATCTATTTTGTTTTCATCCTTTAGGTATTAATATTAATAATTCATATAATCAAAATAAGCTACTAAAGTCAAAGAAAAACAATTTGAGCATTTTATATGGAATAAAAAAAAAAAAATATGCCTGATAGTTAACGTCATTGCTGTAATTGTTATTAAAGAACAACACCTTAAAGTAATATATTATTGAGGTGATTATAATATTGAATTTATTAAATGCTCCACCAATTTTGTTGTTGTTGTTATTATTATTATTATTTAAGAAAATGTCTTTAATTGAAATGATAATTTCATCCTAAATATGCTTGGACCACTTAATATGCAGAATTAATCAGTATTTTATATATGTACACACACATATCTATATATTATTTTTTTTAAGTTTATAATTTAAAAATAGATCATGAATAGTTGAATATATTGTTGAATGTATTAAAAAATTTGAATTGTAATAGGTTACATTAACGTGATTTTCCATATAATGCTTACTAATGATACATTTTTTTAGTATTGCATTAAAATGTGTATTATCTTCTAATATGTGTCATTAATAGTAACTTATATTGTGAAATATTCCTTTATTGCAATTAGAAAAATTGCATCTTATCCATATGCACATAATGTTAAAACAGCAATACAAATATTTGCCATCAAGAGTATGTATATGTAAAATAAAAATTAGTAATGTTAAATGAAATTGAAAATGTGAATACAGTTTTGAGATGTCTTAAAAACTAAAATGTATTGTACAAATCAAATTTAATATTAAAAATATATAAGTTTTCAAATGGTAATATATAGTTGTATTTGTTAATTATAAATTTCAAAGAAAATTCATTCAGGACAAGTTATTTCAAGCAAATAAATTACTTGAAAGAATTCAGTTAATTAATGATTGCCAAAGAAAATTATTTTCAAAATGATTAATTGGATTTTTAAAAACCATGAAGGAAATTAGTGATATTTAAGGAAAATTATCTCAAAGCAGAAATGAATGGGACCAATTGAAAATTTTCCACGTGAGGTTTTCTGTTGTACGGGGATTAATTTATTTGTGGTATATTATAGTAAAACCATTAAATGAAAAACAAATTTTGTAAAATCACTAATTTAAATTGTGGATTTTTACACATTTAAGGCCACTATGTTTATGCAGTGTTTGTCATATAGATGATACAACTGAAGAAGTATTAACCAGAAAGTAAATTCTGAGGCATACTGGTTAAGAGGAATGACTGTAAAGTACATTCATTTTTCTAAAAAAAGAAAGAAAAAGAAATTCTACATACCTTTAAGTTGCATATGTAGATATGAATAATTGTTATCTGTGAAAGTTAGCATTAGTCTCTCCCCTTGCCAAAGGGTTAAGAATAGGTTGAATTTCAGAATTTACTGATATCTGCTAATTACAAAAGCCTCATTTTCTCATTTCAAAATTATGGAAAATAGTTGCAGTAAGACAAATATTGTTTTGTATATAGTAATATTTTATTAATATTAATTGCATATTAAGAAAATAGTATATGTATATAAGATGTTTATTTGCTGGGACCAAGAATAATTTTCTTTTAAAGGCTAATTAAATTGAACAGTAAAACTTTAATTACCATTATAATGGATGGAAAAGGATTTAATTTTTAGTAATAAAAAGCATTTGATTTACATAAGAGAAACATTTATCACAATTTTTGATACCTTTGCAATTGCAAGAGGATAAAATAAACAACCACTTGAAAAGTGAACTGTGGAAACAATGTCAAATATCTTGAAAACACTTGAGAGTTGGCCCCTGAACACATGTATTTTTGAAGTATTCCTTAGGTACTTTTATCTCACAGAGGGGCATTAATTTTTGCGATGTACAGGCCATGGCCCCTCCTTGTTAGTAGAAAAAAGAAGTTAACATTGTCATCCTGATATGCATAAAAAATTTATGCTACAAATTAAAAATAGCACTTTTAAAAAATGTTTTTATGCCTATATAGTAATGTAAATGCAAATACCTGAAAAAATAAATGGATAGCCATAAGACAAATAGTTGTTACACAGTTGAAATTCTATCTTTTGCTTCGTGGCATCAGTGAACACAATCAAGTTCCTTATTAAATCCCCAATTTTTCAAGAACATTCTCTTTAGTCCATCTGTTTTATATAAATGTATAATCAAATTAAATTACTAACGTGTGATATACACTGGGGAGCAGTATCCTGGCTTTTGAAACTTGCTTGAAAAATTCTACCCTTGCAGCAATAAGGCATAAGGACTAACAGTAAGTGTCAGTAATGGATTCTGGGAGACAGTAATAATATATATTAAAGATGAATATTTTTCTGAAGTTTCCTTTCTCCCTTCCCCATATTATGTTAATGAATCTTTGTTACTTATTATGCATTATTTTTATTTTATTTATTTTTGTAAGAGGAAAAAAAATGACATTTAATCAATCTGAACTTGAGATAATTGAAGTTCTATTGGTTTTCCTTAGAAAAAATTGTAATGAGGTTTTGATTCGGTTTCTTGTCTGACATTTAGTTGGGCAGTTTTGTTAACCTGTACCTTGCTATTAAAGAATACTCATCCTGTAGTGTACATTGGTCCTTCCACAAGGAAAACTTTAAGATTTTTTTTCCTCTTTATTTTTCCCAATAATATTCATAATATGAATAAAAACTGAATTTATTCTACTTGAACACTAGATAGAAAATGTTAAATTATTCACACTTCAAAATCTATAATCAATTTTACCTAAGTATAAGTTTCCAAAGTAGTGACAACATGGTGAACTCTTAGATCTGGTCTGGATGTTTTCAAATTTTAGTTGTATTTTGGACAACATAATTTCAATTTGTGAACGCAGGCTACTGAGATTCTTTAATTTTTTGCTATCACTTGGGCTTGATTGCAATTAAAATTACAGGGTTGGTCATCATCAATTTTCTCAGTGGTTTTTTTTATTTTTTTATTTGTAGTATAAAATACAACCCATGCTCCATCACCGTATTACATGGGTATACAATTAAGATTAATCAAAATACAAGTTCATAGTCTACAAATCCTTTAAATATCCAAAAGACATAACCATGAAACATTTGAGAATGTAAAACAAAATATCGAATTATTATTGTGATAACAAAAGAAAATAGGGTATCAAGACATAATACAAATGGCTAATACAAAACAATCTAATAATTTAATTATGGATCTTGAATTTCTTTTAATTTTTGTGAAATTACTTTAATGAATACAGTCAATTTTTCAAATCTCTGATTACTACTTGTAAAAAAGCTAATATCTTCACAATTTGGTATTTGTAATTCTCTTTTCAATTTTGTTCTTTCTTGGTTAAAGAGTTTACATTTAAAGAGGAGGTGTTCAGGATTTTGATTTTCGTTTGTTCCACATAGACAAAGTGCATTATTTTTAATATTAAATCTCACAAGATATTCATTAAAACCACCATGTCCAGTTAAGAATTGGGTTGTAAAAAAGTCGATTGTTATTCGATTTAGCTTTAATCTTTGGTAAACCGAAGGAAAAAACTGTTTAGTTAGTTTTCCTTTTAAGGATTCTCTATATAGTGAATCCCATATCTGTATATATTTATTTCTAATTTTGCTTCTCATATAACATCTTGGAATTATATTATAACTTATTTTATTTAGATTTGTAGCTTCTTTTGCCAATTATCCAATTTATCGGTTTCATTTCCTTCAATTCCTACATGTGCTTTAACCCATTTAAGTGTTATTTTTATTTGTCGTTTGTCTTCTATATTCTGAATATTAGTTTGAATTTGATATACTAGTTTATTTTTGTGTTTCCATTTCTGTATCGCTTTTAGTGAAGCTTGTGAGTCCGAATAAATTTCGACATCCTTAGTAATTTCCTTAGAATTTTTTATATATTCCAAGGCCTTACTGATTGCAAATAGTTCGGCTTGGAAAACTGAGCATTGATCAGCCAGTCTAAATTTGGTGTCAAAGATATATTTATCTTTATAAATTACATATGCTGCTCCTGTTTTATTGTCAATTTTGCTACCGTCAGTGAAGCATTGTGTAACATTTGTTGAGATTGTATTGTCTCGTTGATCATCTTCAAATATAACTTTAAAATTCCTTTTCCTACTTGGATGTATTGTCTCTTTAATAGTGATTGGTTGTTCTATTTTTATAGTCTGTTGATTATTTGATTTATAACGTCCATCTTTAAGTGTTTGTCTGAATTCACCAATTTCTTTAAGTCTGAGTTCAATGGGGGGAATTCCCGCTATGACGTGTAGTGCCTCATGAGATACTGTTCAATAAGCTCTAGTTAATCTTAATAAGAAATTTCTTTGTATTGTCCTAAGCTTGTTAATAATTTTCTGTTTGTTCAAAACTTCAATCCATACATTACAGTTGTATGAAATCGTTGGTTCAATTATCATTTTATATATACTATGTAAAGCGTTAAATTTTATTCCCCATACATTTTGTGCGAACCTGGACATCAATTTTAGAATCTTATCACATTTCTTCTCTAAAGCAGTTATTTGTTGGTTCCATGTTAATTTATTATCAATAATTATTCCCAAGTGTTTTATTTCTGTCACAATATTTAATCTTTTGTTATGTATCTGTAGATCTATTGGTTCATCTTTTTTCTTTGGGTACATTATCATTATCATGGACTGATTCGTATTAAACTTCAGTTTGTTATTTTCTCCCCATCTTTCTATGATTTTTAATATATTTTTGCAATAATTTTCAGTGTTTTTTAATGTTTTCCCATTTACTACAACAATAAGATCGTCAGCGAATGCAATTCCCTCCGAATGATCAGTGTCTAAATCTTTTAATAAGTCGTTGAATAAAATGTTCCATAGATAAGGAGAGCAGACTGAGCCCTGTGGACAACCTCTTTCTAAACTTTTTGTAGCTGTATCGGTACCAATGTTCAGTGTGGCTTTTCTCTCCGTTAAGAAGTCTTTGATCCACATGTAAATATTTAGTGGACAATTCATTTTTTGTAATCTAAAAAGAATCATAGGCCACCATGTGTTGTCAAAGGCTCCTTTGATGTCAAAGGACATAATTATAGATCTATTGTTGTTCATTTTGTTATATTTAATGATGCTGATAATTTTGTTATGAGCATCTTCCGTTGATTTTTGTTCTGAGAATCCATATTGGTTTTTGTGTAAAATCTCTTTACTGTTTAGGAACCATATCAACCTTTTCATAATGGCTTTTTCTAAACATTTACCTAAAATTGGTAACAGACTAATGCCCCTATAATCGGAAGCAGTTCTGTATTGACTTGAATTGTTTTTTGGGATGAGTAACATATCTGCATGTTTCCATTCTGTTGGCATCTTGCCATATTTCAGACATTTGTTAAATAAGTCTGTTATTATATTTTTGTCTAATTTAAAAATAAATTTTATGATATCTCCAGTAATACTGTCTCTCCCTGGAGCCTTCTTTATGTCTAACTCATTTATTACATGTTCGATTTCTGCTGTTGTGAAGGGTACGTCATTTTCTAAATTGTTATGAGTTTTTAGGAAATTTCTAATGCTCTTCTGATAGTCGTTTTCATCATTTTGTTGATCTCTAGGGAACATTTCATTCATTATTGTGGTGATTGTTTCTTCATTTGATCTGGTCCATGTACCATCTTGTAATTTTATCGCTTCCATAATATTGCTGTTTCTATATAATTTACTTTTACATATTTTAATTACTTTCCAAAGGTCTTGGTTATTCAAACCATTACAGTAGTCCCTCCATGAATTAGTTTTTGCCTCTTCTATTAATTTCATATATTTCTGTCTGATTTCCAAGTATTTTCCATATAATATATTTCTAGTTTCTTCATGTTTTGTTCTTTGGAATCTTCTTCTAGCTGCATTATTTTTTTTCCGATATATTTCAATTTCCAAATTCCACCAGGGTACAGTTTTCTTGTAATATTTAATTTTTGGAATAGTTTCGTTTGTTATATACTTAACTGTTTTATTAAATAAATGAACAAATTTTTCAATGTCATATTTTGAATTACAGAGTTTTAAATTATTCCATAAGATTTTTGACTGCTCTTTATATAAGGTTTTAAATTTTTTCCAATTTGCTTTTTTTGTATTATATATTTTGTTTCCTAAAATAGAGGGTATCTCATCCGCGCCATTACTATTTTGGAAAAATATCATATTATGATCAGATAGTGTGTCATCTTCTAAGACCTTCCAATTTCTTATATTATGTAAATTATTAAAGGAGGTAACTGTGAGATCGATCCAGCCAGTACCAATACTAGATTCATAAGTAGGTCTTGACAATTCATTAACAATTATTAAATTTTGATGGGCACCAAATTCAGAGAACAATCTACCTCTTTTATTTGTTATAGTATTACCCCATAAATTGGACTTAGCATTAGAATCCAACCCCCAGATAAGATTTAAAGATTTCTTGCTTTCTAAATAGAGTTGCATGTTTCTTAAATCTACGTTTATATCAGAGTCAGGTTCAAAGTAAGATGAAACAATATTAATATTTCTACCATTATATTTCCCATCGAAAATAGTTGTTTTATAAGAAGAGAACTGTGTATTTACCATACCTTTAATTTTGTTATTAGTTAAAATGATGCCTGATTTCACATTCATTTCCTATTGCTAAAATAGTATAGCTGCTGTTTATCCCAACTATTTTACCTTTTTGATAATAAGGTTCTTGTACCAAAATTACATCTAGTTTATACAATTCAGCGAGCCTGTTTACATTTAGGGTCGCCGATTTGGATTTGTGTAAATTAATTTGTCCTATATTTATCGCAGATTGTGCAAGGTTAGCCATAGTTTGTTATACTTATGATAAATTTCATAGTGCTTATTAGTTTATCACAGTTCGGATCAAAGGCTTCATGATCAGTTGATAGTAATCTACCTCTACTTCCAATTTTCTCATTTTGTTTAATACAATTTACACATTTCTTTTCTAATTTTTTATGACAGTCCACTTTTTTGTGATCACCTGCACATATGGGACACACCTCTTCATTTCTGCAGAACTTAGATGTGTGTCCGTAACCACAACATTTGAAGCATCTTGTGATCACAGTGTAATCTTCAACACTGCAGATTGCCCAGGGAAGTTTTATTTTCTTCATCTTGAGCATCAATTTTCTGATTTCTGGTGAAACCTCGACTACCACATTCTTAGTAAATTTATAATTTCTTTGAGTAAATCGTTTCTTAATGTACACGTCTTTGTCTTCCATGCTGTCGAATTCAACATTCTGGGATTTTATGATATTTTCAATATCATTTTCGTCTATTTCATTTGGTATATTCTTGATGATTAAAGTTGGATTTTTGAGTTTTGGGCGCATTGCTGTAATGCTTGTAATTTTTCTTTCTTTTAATTCCGATTCAATCTTGTTACAAGATTCTTCAGAATCACATTCCACCTTAATTCCACCTTTGGCAATGGTTTTAATAGACTCCACTCCAATTCTTTTCCCTTGCGGGTTGACGCATTCTTTCAATAGTTTTTTTGTTTGTTCTGAGTTCATGTTTATCGATGTTGGTTTAACTATTAGGATGTGTTTTCTTTTTAGTTCAACAGGTGGCGCTGCTTTTTTGGCTACTTCCGCGTACGTTTCCTGTTTGGTTGGTCCACATTTTTGGTTAGCTAAGCCTAACAAAATTTCCTTCAGCTTAAATTCTTCTTCTAAGCGCCATAATAGATTATTTATGTCACTTACTGCATTCCTTGCTTCTTCCTTAACATTTCGATCCATGTTATGTTTTGAGTTTACTGCATTTTCTATTGTCTTGATCTTCACTCTTAGGAGCTCGAAAAAGTTGACCTTGACCTCCGACGCCATGGTTCGTTTTCTTCTCAGTGGTTTGGTGGAGGCTTTAGTTGCATCTGGATTGGTTATTGTTAAGAGTGCAGAGTTCTTTAAAAGCAAGGAAATTCCTTCTTGATTGAGAGTTAGTGGTTAATAAAACAAATATCATTTTAGAATACTAAACAATTCTTGAGTTTTTACTTTGTTACTTATTCAACACATTTATTCCTGGAGTTGATATCCTGGTTCTGCTTGAAATAATTAAATATTTTTAACAACTTTCCGAAATCCAGTTCATCTAGAAAGAAACTGAACAGTTCCTTGTAGAAAGAAAGAAAGACACCCCCCCTTAATTAATCCCAAAAGCTATAAAGAAATTACAGATATTTATAATAATTTAAAACTTGATTCTTTCAAACAAATACAGTAATTTCATTAAATCATTGCTATACAAACATAAAAAAAGTATGTTCTGAGTACTCCCACCACCACCAAAAAAACAAAAACAAAATCAGTCTTTCCACCCACAGCATCCTAAACTGATACCCTTAATGCACACAATATAGGATTGATATATTAGAAATTGCTTCATTTTGCAAGACAAAAAATGAGGCCATTGTTGAATGTTGAATTCAATTTTTACTTTGTAGTGATTTCTGTCCAGAGAGACTAAATACAAATTTATAATGAATTTAAAAAACAAAACAAAAAAAAAAAAAACTTTCATTTCAGCAGTTTAAACTGCTGAAACTCGAGTTGGCCAGTATTGGTCTTAACTGAATACAGGCAAATATATTGTAACATGTAGAACCCGTAGAAATTCTATGGTTGGGAATATAATTCTACTAATCATAATTAAGTTGACAATTCAGATTAAATAAGATCTTTAATTTAACTTAACCCAGCAGTGGTCACCATGGGTCTGTGAGACCCATACATTTTTGTTTTCATTTTTACTTATAGATGGGAGCTCCTCATAGGATTGTGTTTTTCAGTACCTTTCTAAACCCATATGACCTTTCACGTGACAGTTTTGGCGGAATATCTGTTGCTCCGATCTGAAGGAAAAAAAAACTTTGGGTCCTGTAGACCCAGTGCGACCTTTCATGTAACTGTTTTTGCATTCAGGTAAGAGTTGTTTTATATAGATTAAATGTAAAGTTTGCCTTACAAACTTGGATTTCTAAAGTTAATTTGAACTATTTATTTATTTTATAGTTATTTATTAATCTAGTTATTTATTTAGGCCTATTTCTTATTTTTTTTCCCTCAATTTCTGAGTTATTTCTACGAACAGTTTATTCCTGATCTTACTCCTTTTTTTTTTTTTTGCAGAGATGAAATCTCCAGTGATAATGAAATAAGAATACTTTTAGAGCAGCTTTTGGAGTGTGAGGAAGAGTCAAAGAGTTAATGATGATAGTGAAGACGAAGATTATGGAGTGCATTACAAAATACAAAAAAAAAAAATTAGAACAATATTTACTGAAAGCAATCAGCTACAAATAACTAATTTATTATTATTTTATCATAATTTTAACCAAAAATATTTTTATACCTTATTTTTCTATCAATTATGTAATCAATACACTTTTTATCCGTTTTTTTACAATGTTTTCTTAAATAATTTTTACCTATATATTTATACATATATTATAAATGATTATAATAAAAATTTTAAGAAACAACCAATCATTGATGATATTATTAACAAATATCTAAAACATTGAAATTATGAAAGTTTTTGTTTAAAATGAATGGGTCTCAGACCCATTGCGGCCATTGGTGTTTCAAAAATGGGTATGACCACTGCTGGGTTAATTTTCACTTAAATATGATTAAAAGTAAAACGCAAAAAAAAAAAAAAAAAACCTATTAAAATCAGCCCCTTTTAGGGTTCAATGTGAACAGATTCAACCACAAGTGGTTGTAGGAGGATGCAATAACAGGAATCCAGGAGGCATCAATTTTTTATGAATTTTTTTATTACAATTACTTTTAACAAAAGTCAACATGCTCATCCACGCCTCCAATTTGATATCACATTTACCCGTTTCATATGTAGTTCCAAAGAAAAAGAGTTTACAGACTTTTTATATACATATATGTATAGATTTATTCAGTCTGTGAAAAGGTTTTCTGAATTTGCTAAGAGCATACATATAAAAATAACTGCTTAATAAATTTCCTGAACATAACTTATGATTAAAAAAAAAAAAATCTATAAAATTTCACAGGAAACTTTTTCTAATAAACTGGTAATGTTGGGATTATTTCAATGAAACTAAAATTAAAAGTCACAATTTTTTGAAGATTCCCTGAAGTTTTTAAAATTATTAAAGGTTGTTTTATCTTCTCAGTTAACTGTTTGTCTTTTTTTTTTTTTTTCCCCTCGTTGATTATACTGTATTTACAAAACTGAAACCAGATCTTAATAAAAATGTAACACAAGAAAAATGAGAATTTTTAAATGATTGTGTATAAAAGCCCTATTTCTAAATAACTTATCAATTTAAATTTTAAAAGTTTAGAATTTTGTTTGTGTAGGTTTTGTTATTACTTTTATCAATGGAATGAAGAAAGCTAATTTAGTCATGCTCTCATGTTGAATTCTACATTATAATCTTTAAAGTGGAAAAAAAAAAAAAAATATTTTATGCTTAGTAAAACCCATGTTTTGCCCACTTATTCTCTATGAAAACAATTAAATAGACACTTTAATTAGCCTCCTTTTTGAGTCCATTTCTAACTATATGCAGCAATCTTGTTTCATGTTGCCTAGGCAGGTTTTTCATTGCATTGGCTTTGTGAATGTGTAAAGGATGATATTAACTGTTTAAAATTGCTGCATGTAGTTAGAAATGGACTCAAAAAAGAGGCTATTAACAATTTTTTTAATAATTAAAGTAACTATTTAATTGTTTTCTTAGAGAATAAGTGGACAAAACATGGATTTTTGTTTTGTAGGAAAACTACGTTTAACAAAGACAAAATTTGGAAATAAAACAAATTACTATCAAGGGAAAAAATGATATTAAAAATAAAAGAAACTGTAATCTTCACAATGAAATTGTATGAACTATTGGGCCGTTTCATAATTATTGGCCGATTCCGGCAAGACCAACTTGCAGAGCCAGTTAAAAAGGATGCATTACAGTAGGAACTACCAAACACCCCTGCAAAGTGGATTTGTTCAGTCCACATGTTGAAAACATTATTTCAGTTAGATCAAAGCAGTTTGTGACGTGATGGACAACGCGATGTGAGATTAGTGATTTTGCACGAATTCAAACTTGGACGTAATGTGTCCGAAACAGTTGCCAATGTCAATAAAGCATGGGCTGTCAGCATGATGAGTGACAGAATTGTCCTTAGATTGTTTTCAAATTTCCATGCCAGTGATGATGACATTGACCATAAGCCAGGAGCGGGTTGTTTGGTTGTGTGTGACACAGTACAATTAAGGCAGAAATTGGAAGTAAAATCAATATCTACCGTATGTGAGTTCAATGCTGAACTTTCCGTATCACCAGCGACAGTTTCCAGACACCTGGCAGCTATAGGCAAGGTTAAAAATCTGGATACCTAGGTTCTACACAAACTCACCGAACAGCAGCAGATACAGTGTCTGGAAACATGCATTGCTCTCCAAACACATGAGGTTAGCACTCCCTTTCTGCATCGGATCCTTAAGGTTGATGAAAAATGGGTGCTTTATGACAAGAAAAAACGAACAGCACAGTGGCTCAGTAAAGAAGACCACCGAAACAAAGGCCCAAACCCCACTTGCACCCATAGAAGGTTCTGACCTCCGTGTGGTGAACTGCCAAGACTGTGTTGCAAAATGAGTTTTGGCCGCTTGGGCAAACAATCACAACTGCCGTGAACTAATGACAGCTGCACAAATGTCACCAGAAATTACGCAACAAACAACCATCACTCTTCAATCGTTTGGGTCCCATACTCCTGCATGATGGAGCACGACCATGTCTCTTGGAAGCATGGGAAAAAACAACGCCTTGGGGTACGAGGTTCTACCTCACCTTCCGTATTCACCAGACTTGGTCCCCTCAGATTTTCACCTGTTTCGCCATTTGGATAACTTTCATGAGAGGCAAACGGTTCACTAACCAAGATGCTGTGATTCATGCCATTAGCGATTTCTTAGACCAGTGTGATGCCAGCTTCTGCCACTGTGGCATTTTTGCACTTAAAACATGTTGGGCACATTCTATTGATGCCCAGGGCAGATATTTTTCTGAATAAAATGTATTTCTTTGTCTGTTACTGCTGTTTTTTTATTTGTGTCTGAATTGGCCAATAATTATGAAGCAACCCAATACATGAGCATTAATCTTCATCGATGATATGCAATGTATTTTCAATGAATCATATTGGTTTCAGTCCAAGTGTTAATGTAGCAATAGTACACTTTCTAGGAAATATTCCTATGAAGTATCCATTGCTTGTCTCGAGATGTCCTAATTAAAATATGCATTTTCAGTGCCAACTAAATAAAATGCTCTTTGTTAAATCTCACTATGGCTCTTCTGGAGGCTTTTCACTCCTAATTAAACCACCAAGCATTTCAGGTCAGATCTGTTTCAAGTTATCACCTTTTGTTATTTGCTATAGCTCAAAAGATTGGAAATTCTGTCCCTGAAGTCAGTGTAAATGTTGTTATCCTCACTGTGGCTCATCTTCAGGATGGTTGAACTCTAATTAAATTATGATATTCTGCTGCTCTTTTTCTGTTCAATTGGAATTTTTTTTCTTATTCAGAGATTATATATATATAAAAGTCAAACAAAATATATCTAAGATTTGACATACTGCTTAGTATCTAGAGGTTAATCTGATTGCACAACTTATAAAACAAGTCTGTCATCTCAAAATAAATATTACATTGTACATGCCACAGCTATTGTGTATGTACTAAGGAGACAATTTTGGTTTTCTTTTATGATGGAATTTTATTAGGAATTTTTCTGCACTGCTACAAATCAAAACAAATCTATCCTGAGATGCTTAAAAGAATGGAACACAATGCTTCTAGCATGAGAAGTATTGGAAAGAATTCCTAATTTCCTGAAATATACTGGAGAAAAGGAATTGCAGAATAAAGGTGTTAAGTGATTTAATTAGGTGTAATGCACGTAGATTTAAAATATACTTGTGTTATTGGAAGATTTTTTAAATTATTCTGGGTTTTTTTTTTTTTTCATCATTTTAATGACTGCATAAATTGTATGTTTACTTTCTTTTGCTAAAAACAATTAGGACATTCTACAGATTACAAAATTTTCTGACATAGTAATTGAATAATATCAGTGTAATGTGTAAACAGCAATAATAATAATTTGCTAGTTGGTAGTTTTTTTAAACACTTTAATTATGGGGGGGGGGGGATCAACAACAACACAAACTTTACAGTGAGCATTTAATTTAAATTGGATAATATAGAAAACTGAAATAACTTAGATTTTTGGAATGTTTTCTTGAAGAGTAAATAAAAATATATAAAAACAACCTTTTAACAATTTTATTATAATTAAAAAAGCAAAATAAATAATTTATGAGTAAAAAATGTACATATTCCAGTGTCAATTGTCTTGGATGTATATTTTAAATATGAGGTGCTTCAGGATTTGGACAACTACAACTGTTCTATAGTTATAAATCTTAAATAATTATCTTTTAAGCAATATATAAATGCCAAAACTTTTATCTGGAGTTATACATAAATGACAGTAGTTCAATTGCATTTTTTTTTCTTCTTATTCAGAGATTATAATAATAATAATTATATATATATATATATATATATATATATATATATATATATATATAT
>JAFIDM010009631.1:83096750-83123023 GCA_023159025.1 Thereuonema tuberculata | reverse complement strand
ACATAAAAGCTATCAAATTATAAAATAGTTTAATATTTACAAATTAAATAATTAAATACACCACTAATTATCAGCAGGACCATTTATCCACCTACATGGTAGATCCCCAAGATCGGGAATTTTTCAAAGTAAATTCGTTTCCAGTGATGTCTATGGCAGCGCTCGGCAACCTTTTGTTGTACGAGGGCCAAATAATTTCGAGGGGATTAGTGCGGGCCGCACTTGAGCCATATGTCATTACAGTATACTGAGTAAACCTACAGTATTTGTGTACAAATATTTTAGTTTTAAAAATAAAACGCTAATAATGTAATAATATATATATTTTATGTAATCTTATATATTAATAAGCCTTGTGGGCCGCGGGTTGCCGACCGCTGGTCTATGGTTCACCATCTTTCTATTTCATATGGATACCAGGAATCTTATCTTGGGATTAAGGGAAAATTACAATACTTCCCCTTCAGTGTAGACATTCTAAAAGTTCTCCTAATTGGAACAGTCCTTGAAATAGCGTAAATCTGCAAATGCTCACAATTCAGGGGAAGAGGATTTCTTCTGTAAAGCTTACAAAGCCAGAAGATAAAAAATTCAGCAAAATTTAAAAGTTGTAAACATGTTCTTTATTTTACACAAATCTTACTTAATTAGAATGAGTGAAAAATTTTGGAATCTAAAAGCATTTGATTCTATAAATAATCTTTAAATAAATATTTTTTACAATCAATTAAAAAAAAAAAAAAATCTGTAAATGATTTTAATTTTAAAATATATCATCACAGATTCAATTTAACTTCGAGAAACAATTCTATGAATATTTTAAAAACTGACAATACTGAATTTTATTGGGGCAGTGTATAAAAAGTATTTGGGATGTTATTTTTCATGAACGCAAAAGATTTAGATAAAAAAAAAATTAGTAAAAATATATGGAAACTCTATAAACTTTCTTTCAGATTAACTAGCGAGCCATCTACTATTGAGATATCTAAACTAGTACCTGTATAAATATATAAAATTATCAATTTAATATTGGAACTAATCAACAAAAAAATGAGGATTGTCAGTTGGATGAACTTGAGTAGTATTCGCCCCATATCTTCATTTCTATATAATATGTAATTTTAATAGCACGCATTATCCACTTAATTACTGAAAAATGGCTTTCCTACATTGGTGTTCAAAATAACTATGTAAACTGCATCGACAGATCTCCATTACTGTATTACAAATGGAATGAAACCACCATTATTTGTAATTCAGATGGCGAACACTGACTGATCAAAGATGAGTCAGATTAAGGTATTGTCCTCAAAATGAAAGATGACCGGCAGAAGTTTGAACTGCGCAGCCCTTCCGGTAGCTGATCAATTATGTTTGCCTGTCACAATGGACGCCCGTCGTCTGTTTTCACTGAGAAAGACATGTTGATAACGCCAAATTAAAACTTCTCTCGACTATTTACCGTTATTTCAATACCAGTTGCTAACAATAAGTATTTATATAAATAAATAAATATATATTATTTATAAATACAATGCTCTTTTGCAAAGTAACAAGCCTTTACCGTAATGGCAACGTCCAGTGATAAACTCATACGGAAGTGCCTGACCAGAGTAATCGATGATACATGCGCAGATCTCACAAAAACAGGGCGGCCATCATTCACTGGGAGCACAATAGTAATGATTTCCAAGATGCCCATATCTAGGCAGTGTGAAGAATTACAGATCAGAAAATTGTTCAAAGTACAATTAACTGTATATCTTGTCTGAGAATTCTATTCATTGCACCCACAGGCTTATGACCCATTATGTCAGACTCTAAAAAGAGTATGTTTATTATATTTCAAAAAAAAAAAAAAAAATATTAAATGGGCTAATAGCAGGAAATTTACCCAATTACTAATTGATAGTCTTCAGACCAATTCAAAATGTATATTAATCTTGATAGACTATAACATTTAACCATCAAAACAAATTTACTTAGTGTCGATAACTGACTGGTTAGCATTATCATTAATTTAAGCAGAAAATATAATATTCACTGTGGGTCGATTTGCCTTTGTTCCCAAGATATGGACTAACATGCCACTTATTGTGGGAACATGTGAAATACCTGGTTAGACTCAATGCGAGATACATCATTGTTTTGTTTCTATTATTCACTGACGGGTGTATTAGTTAGTGGAACCGATGACAATCATTTGATGGATAGGAGGGGATGGACCAGTACCATGGTCTCCTCAGTCACCTGACCTATCACCATTAGATTTCTATCTGTGGGATTGTATGAAATCAAGAGTGTGCATGCCAGAAATATGGGAACAGTTACTATAGGCAATAATGAGGTTACTGTTAGGATGTGCTATGACATTGCTGATACTCTGTAGAAGAAATCACTGGAAGCATGTGTCGCAGCATGTTTACAGCATCGAGGTAGACAGTTTGAACAATACCTGTAACAGGTGTAGTGATTTCATTGTAATTACATTTCAGATCAATAAATGATTAGATTATTAAATGGTAATCAGATAGCTTTCATTCTGCAGCTTCATACAATGCAGTGTCTATATCTCAGGAATGAAGACAAATCGACCCATGGTCTTAGAATAAATATGCTGGCGAAGTTTGTCAGTTTCATGAGAGAATACCATATATATCCTTGTAAAACTTAGCTTTTGGACACCTGTGTAGTAAATAACTTGGCAAATACGACAGCATTATATAAAAGAAATGCCAATAGACCATTTAATATTTCCTACATTTTTTAAAATTTAAAACTGAGCAAATTAAAGTATGAAAATAATGCATGGATTATGAAATATGCAGGATTTATGGTACTTATGTACTATCAGGACCCATTTTTTCTAATCGATTTCTGGTATTTTCTGGTATTTTTTTTAAAAATTTAACTTGTAGTAGTCGTTATTTATGATACAGCTGGTCATTTCGAAATGGAAAGTAATTTTTTACATCGTATTTCCAAATGAAATATCCTGGAAAGGATCACAACCTCAATTAACCTAACCTAGTTTTTAATTAAAAGGAAAATATATATTTTTTTTTCCCAAACCATATCAGATAATACGTAAGTGTCTATTTTGTTATACATTTGGAGGGATTAATGATTTAAAATACCCACCAGAAATCGATTATAAAAAAATGGGTTCCGACAGTACGTAAGTTCTGGATTTATAAACAACAAAGTTGGCACAATATAGATAATATTGACAATATAGCATAGTAATTTCTTTTGAAAAGATTTTTGTTGGGATTGATATTTTCCCCCAAAATATTGCAGAGGAAATTTAGAGTAAACTAATAAAATATGAGAAGTAGTGTCTGCAAGTTTCAAAATATTTGCTAACTACAGATGAGTTAAGACAGTCAATACAAACTCAGGTACTTGGTTTTATTGCAATACATCTCTGGCATATTTTTCTGATTTATCACAATTATTGTCCACAACAACATTTTTAACAGGCTTTCTGCCTCTAGCTGCTTATCTACTGCTTGGATTTCTCTTCATCTTGGTATATTCCTCCCTGCAGTATTCCTTCTTCCAGATGCTCCTGAATCAATTCCTTAGCAGTCACCAAAAGACAGGAAGACTGACTTTTAGAAGATCTACAACAGAGAGACAATGACGATCGATGGAAAACCAGTCTTATTTGACACGTACCTTCTTGTACTCAACGCCGTTAAAAATGGGAATGGCGGCCATGGCATGAATCCTGATAAAATCAAGGAGTACTTAAAAGTACAATATATGGTGAAGATTGATGATAACAGATTGGCAGAATTGATTCAGGAGCATCTGGAAGAAGGAATACTGCAGGGAGGAATATACCAAGATGAAGAGAATGGCTGGTATCATGTTTATGATGACACTGTCATACCACCTGTTTACTGAAAAGATCACAGAAATGCAGCTAGTGGATGTTCAAGACCAAATCAGGCTTAATTGGAACAAGGACACTATTTTAAGTTAAACTAGTTCTTAAATAACTCTAAACTACAAACAAATGCCATGAGATGTTCATTTGTTCACAAACTTTGTACTTGGGATTATATTTGAATTGGAGTCTTCAGTGTAGCTGTTACAAGAAGTATCTCTTATCCATTTTAGTAGAAATCCAAGCAGTAGATAAGCAGCTAGAGGCAAAAGGCCTGTTAAAAATCTCTGGCATATATCTTGTGTTTAATTTTTAGAGAAAGAGAAAATAATGAAATTTGGAATTTGAAACAAAAAACTTACAAATTATATATCAAAAACTCCAGAGACTGATTTAATTTTTGATGCAGAAGATTTTGAAGTTTCTCCAGATGTAAACTTCTTTGTTTGAGGTACTTCTTTGCTGGCTTGCATAAGAACTTCTTGTAAATGAGATATAGTAGTTTTTTGATTATCAATCTAAAATAATCACAAAATGAATAACAAAGTTAATATTTTAGAAATGAAGTATAATTTTCAGCACAAAATTATTTTAGAAATTATCAAGCAATGCTAATTTAAAAAAGGTTACAAGTTAGAGTACACAATCTTAGTACTATTCATTGCATTAATAAAAAAGAAAGGTGTATATATACACTGTCCGCCCACTTTATTAGGTACACCCCTGCTCTGCGCACAAATGGTACATTCTACTCATTTGCAAGTCACATGGACAGTTGTGGCTATAAATACAGCAATACAGACTTCCCATCATCAGTTGAGAAAGCAAACCACAGTGATAATGGGAAAGTGTAGTGATCTAACGGAGTTTGAACATGGCATGATTGACGGGACTAGATGTGTTGGTCAAAGCGTATTCTAGACGGCAGTGCTCCTGAACTTTTCACGTACAACAATATCAAGGGTCAATAGGGAATAGTGCAACGAACAGAAAATGTTGAGTCAGTGGCACTCCTGTGGACGAAAAACGCTCGTTGATGACAGAGGCCAGAGGAGGATGTCTAGAATTGTGAAAGCCAAAAAACGGGTCACAGTTGCCCAAGTGACGTCTGACTTTAACAGTGGTGTGCAGCAAACCATCTCGCAATGCACCACTAGACGTTCCCTGTTGAAGATGGGCTACAACAGCCGACGGCCTCATTAGGTACCCTTATTATCAGCAAAGAACAGGAGTGCACGTCTTTTGTGGGCAAAGTAACACTGACACTGGACCATCGACAACTGCAAAAAGGTTGCTTGGTCCAATGAGTTGAAGTTCCTGCTGCATCATCTTGATGGCAGACACAGAATTTGGCACAAACAGCATGAATGTCTGGACCCATCGTGTCTCACAACAACTCTTCAAGCCTGTGGGGGCCAGTGTCATGGTGTGGGGGATGTTTTCCTGGCACACGTTGGCTCCATTGATACCTCTGGTGGCACGTCAGGATGCTAGAGCGTACCTAAACATCGTAGCTGACTAAGTGCAACTGTACATATTAACAGTTTATCCTCATGCAGATGGCTACGTCCAGCAAGATAATGCGCCGGTGCACAAAGTTCGCATCACTATGGGATGGTTTGAGGAACATGACGATGACTTTTCCTTGCTGCAGTGGCCGCTCAGTCCTCGGATCTCAGCCCGATTGAAAATTTGTGGGATGAGCTGGAACAGGCTGTTCGCTTCAGGCCTACACCTCCATCAAATCTTTAGGAATTGCTTGAGACACTCATGTCTGCATGGTACACAATACCTCAACAATGTTTTCAGCATCTTGTGGAATCCATGCCTCAACAAATTCAGGCTGTTTTGAGGGCTAAAGAAGGTCCAACACGCTTCTAGGTAGGTTTACCTAATAAAGTAGCTGGACAATGTATATATATATATATATATATATATTCTTGGATTTCTTTTTACAATTAATTTTTTTTCATGTAGATTGATATAGAACAGGTTCTGGTATAATAGCAGATAAGCATTGTTTACTAAAACTATGTTGAAGATCAACTGCAAATAGTAAATATAATCAGGCATTAAGTTGTAGTATGATAATCAGTAAATCAGTATATTAAGAACAATACAGCTGATAAAATGTTGTGTATGGATAAATGAAAAAAAAAAAAGGTAGATATAAAGCTGCACTAGGAAGCAACAATAAACAGAATACAGAAAATAAAAACACCTAGATTTTAGTCAGTGAACAAAACATACAAACTAACAAGATTTTCTTGTTACAGGATCATTTTTTATTGAATTCAAATTCAGGCTTAATAATATCAGGTGGCCATAAGTAAAGTATTCCAATTCAGAGCTGCCTGCAGCTTCAACTAATAAGCAGAATTCCACCACAATTAGGAAATAGACTATTTCAAGCATGGGAAGAAGGATTCGGTCAAAAAAAAAAAAATTAGTTCCAAAATCAGCTAATTGGGTGAACTATGATGCTGTACAAGAGGAAATGCATGACATAGTATCAACAAATGACAAACCTAAGATGAAATTTCAAATTTTTATGTTTACTCTTTTCAAAAACTGAGACAGAAACTGAACTAACATGCTAAAGGAAATTCTGTAAAGCCCTAACCTCACTCTCAGTCACTGATGATGAAGTTGATTTTTGTTGTCCTTTCCATTGTTCTGGAGCAGAAACTGCATTCAATACAGTGCTCGGCAGCAGAATGCAATAACTCGGGAGTAATGTTCTGCGCATGATGTGTTATGTTGTCCTTCAAGATAGCCAGGTTAGGGCACTGGCCTCGAGGTGACCTCATAGCCAAAAATCTCACAGTGTAAGATGAGGCAAGCGTGGTGGCCATGCAATGGAAAAGAAGCAACTAATGACTTTCTTCAGTAAAGTGATGTAACAGCTGCTGTACTGGCCATGCAGTATAAGAAGCAGCTTCATCTTGTATAAAAAATTGTCTCATCCAGACATCTCTTTGCTGCTGTTGAGGAACAACGAAACTATGCAGTATACAATATCTTTGTGTTGTAACAGAACAGTTGACTGCTCTTGATGTCTGTAATTCCTCGAAAAAGAATGAAATTGAAGTAACACCACACCAGATAGTGTTTCAGTGAGTGGAATGGGATTTGCTGAATACCATGTGGTGCTTTTGAAACCCATATGCAGCAGTTTTGAGTGTTGACAGTCATATAGAGACCAAAGTGGGCCTCATCTCTCCACAGAATGTTCCATGGTCAGGCATCATCCACTTCCTTTCTGGCCAAAAATGTTACAGTACAATGACAGTCATTGTTCAGGATCACCTCCTTGCAGTTGGTGCTGGTGGCTGATTTTGTATGAATAATAGTGGATTCGTTTCCGAAGAATTTTCCACACAGTGGAATAAGGGACATCCAATTTCCTCAATATTGGCACTGATAGTACCAATAGCATTATCCATGAATGGGTTGACTACAGCAGTTGCAACTTCCTCTGCTATCTGTTGCAAAACTGGCCTCTTTCCTGTTTCAGGCTTAACTTGCAAGGATCCAGTTTCCTCAAATTTGTTAATCATCTTCAAATTTCTGCAGCTGATAAAGGAACTTTACATAAGTTCTTACAGCATTGAAATTCACACAGAGTGGCTGCTGCATTGTATCCTTTAAGGTAAAAGAACTTTACAATTAAAGCACGTTCAGGCAGAGTGACACACATTTTTAACAGTAAATGTACAAAATATACTTGCAATAATTATGCTGTGCCTTAATAATTATCTGCTGCTGGGAAAATGCAAATTTTCCTACTCTCTTAGGTGCACTGCAGCACTTTTTTATTTTGAAAATACGATTGTAGATTTTGAAACTAATTTTTTTTGTCATGTAATCCTTCAACCCCATGCCTGGAATAGTCTATTTCCTAATTCCGGCGACTTTTCACTTATTAGTTGGAGCTACAAATTGCTCTGAACAGGAATACTTTAATTATGGCCACCTGGTAGTTTTAGTTTAACATTTCAGGCTTTATTGACATTTAGGATGATGGCATATTCTGTGAATTGGGGAATTTCTTTGTTATTATCCCTTGTGTCTCCTAAGTAGTTTTGATGCCACCCAAAATTTTTAAAAAATTAAGTACTCCAGATAAACACTTGAAATGGGAATCTAACTGTAAAGATACAAATCTGCAGACAAGAAATGCAACAAATTTCACTGATAAAATAGAAGCAGATATATCCAATCGGCGCTAATACCTTAAAATTTTAAGAAAAAAATTAATTTCAGCTTCTCTGACCTGATACTGACTACAAAGCAGTTAATTTTGCTTTTGCTCATTTTGAAGTCAAAAAAAGGAAAGATCTTTTAATCTTTCCTTGATCTTGATTTTTTTTTTTTTTTTGCATTCCAGTTTTTATTTGCTTTCAAAATAAAAGACCGGCAGAGAGAAAGAAACAGGAGTTTAAATGGCTCCAACTAAACATACCAAAATGAAAATATTTAATGTAGGAAATTTAGATTTTAATTTTGAAAATTTGAATGAATCTGCAACATTTTAATTTAAAGAAGTGAATTAATCATATTGAAATAAAATAACTCAATAAAATAAAAAATGGCATCACAAAACGGCATATTTTTCTTAAAATTTGTATGTAGCCTTTACAATCTGATTTATTAAAATTAGTTGATGTATGTAGGCTTTTAATCAGACCATCCATCACACAAATGGAAAGGGTACTTTTCCCAAGTACAAGAATTCATATTTTAGGATAGTAACACCACAAATTTTGTTTTAAAGTATTATCTTTGGTGAACTTTTGGTGGAAGTCCTCTTTTTACAGTAACTAGAATACAGAGGGTCATTTACAAGGAGATGACGCACTCTGTTTATCACAGAATTTAATGCCCTTTTGTGCGATGAAAGAACACATGAAATACTTCAAAAATATATATGAGTTTGGAAAAATATACTTCCCAAATTTCAAGATTTTTGACATTGTTATGTAATGAAAACAAAAACACGCACTGAATTACGAAAAGTTAAAAGCATAGAAAAAACATTTACTGGATTAAAAATATAAATAAATCCTGAATTGGATCTAATTTCAGTGCATGTTAAAATGATTTAATTCTTAATTATTTGACATTGTTTTTATTTGATTTCCACTAATAGCTTAAATGCTAGAAATGCAATTGAATTATGGTTGTTGGCGATGCTGGAGTGATAACATTAATGGGTCGTATGCTCAAGGTGCTAGGATTGAATCCCCTGTATTTTTTTCCTTTTTTCTTCCTTCATCTTCTTTTCCCTCCTTTTTCTGACTTTGTTTTGTTTTTCTTTACTTTAATGTACTTTCTTTTATTATTTTTCTTTTCTTTTCTGGCTTACATCATTAATACTATTAGAAATTGTAAATAGCATCCCCTTTAATTAGGAGATAAAAGTAAAATAAAAAGTAAAGTATTTATATAAATTTAATTTCAAATTGATCATTTATATATTTAACTAATTAAACTAGTTTGTTTTTTTCCTTTCTTATATTAATGTATTTTATTGGGTTTTGTTTATATTATATTTGGATCTAAATGAAAAAAAAATAAATAAGAAATCTGAAGATTATGCATTTCTCATACACACACACAAAAAAAAAATAAACAGAAGGAGGGTTTCGCATATAAATCCATGACCCTTTTTTAGCAAGTGTCCCTTTTCAATTAGTTCAAATATTAAAAGAATGTTCAGAAACTGAAATCAGTAAGATAAATATAAACACTTATATCTACACAATTACACTTTATTTTTCTCAATTAACAGTGACAAATATTATTTATCAATTAAAAAAATTAAAAGGATTATCATTTACATATTTCTAACCATTTTTTTTTCTGGCTTATAGTAATAATTTAAGTACTAAAAAATGTATTAACCAAATGAAAAAGAAAAACAAAGGAAGAAGAAAGTAAATGAAATTTGATCATTTATATAAATAATAAAGTAATAAAAATAAAGTAACATTTTATTTTATTTTCTAATTAAAGAGAATGTTATTTCCAATTTCCTATCGCATTACTAATTTTAAGCCAGAAAAGAAAAGAAAAATAAAAGAAATTGCAATAAAGTAAGAAAAAACAAAACAAAGTTAAAAAAAGAGAAAAAAAAAAAAGAAATGGAAAAAAATTGCAGGGGATTTAATCCCAGCACCTTGAGCATATGATCCAGTAACGTTATCACTCCAGCTCTAGCCAATAGCTGTAATGGTTCAGTAGCATTCTAACATTTAAGCTATTAATGAAAATCCAATGAAAACAATGTCAAATACCTTGAAATTCATGAAATTTAGCCCCCAAATCTATATATATTTTTAAGTACATCATGTGAACTTAACTATCTCACAAAAGGGTAAATTATGTAAATTATGCAATGTACAGGGTGTGTAGTCTCCTTGTTAGTGAAAAACTGAACAACTTATGATGTTGCCTATTTATAATAGTTCAACTGTCCACTTCTGATAGTCTTCTATGTGAAATTCCTTGTTATCGTCTGACACCATGGTTACCATTATAACAGACTTCTACTGGGATGGGAAACTGGAATCTTGTCCCATTTTGCTGATATACTTACTAAACTCTACTGAACTAGCTCAGACTTCAGAAATGGCACAGTTAATCACAGTTAAGTCACAGAAGTCCATGGAAGATGCTTCAGACGACTTGGCATCTCCAAAAGGATTACAGAAATTCCTGTCTCTAATCTCTTCTGCTCCTAGAACTACAGTCCATGATTACTGTATCTTCATCTTTTTTGGATGAAAGATTTCATCTTTTTGGTGTCATCGCCATACGACTGCAGTATGTTAACATCGTAAAAGGGTATCATCACATAGCCAGTTACCACCATGAAATGTCTGCTGAACTTTTCTATATCGGCTTGACTTTTTGTGGCCTTATGCCAGTACAAAATGGCATGTCCTTGTAAGAATCATCAAGATAGATTTATACAGTGTCCAGGATGACTATCCATTTGTCACCTGTAAGGTGGTTTTCATAGAAATTACGACAGACAGTGAAACATTCCTTCAAGTGGCATTAATTTATGTCCACAGAACTTAAACACTTCATAAGTCCAAGGTTGATGTGTATGGTCCCTTTCTGAGTCACCGAAAATGTGGTTATCCCCATTGTCATTTGTTTTTACATGGGAAGGCTTTTCCCTTAATGGCCTTCATTTTACAAACAATTGCTAGAGTACAGGCAGAATTTGGATGGAATTCAAATGTGAATCTTTCTCATCTGGTGGCAGGATTTTGTTCTGATTTATGATATCTGTTACTGTCTCTCTAATCCATGCACTGAGCAAATTGTTGAATGATTGAATATCTCACAATGCATTCTGAAAGAGCAAAAATATAACCTTCTGAAAATGACTTCATTTTTGCTGTATTAATGCTTCGCATTTACACTGCAGTAACTGCATTCTATTGCTAACAGATTGTATGATGCACATCACATGACTAAAGTGATGTTCCATTTATAGCAAAAATATAACCTTCTGAAAATGGCTTCATTTTTGCTGCATTAATGGCTTCGCATTTACACTGCAATAACTGCATTCTATTGCTAACAGATTGTATGATGCATATCACATGACTAAAGTGATGTTCCATTTATAGTAGGGGATATAACACATATCTAGTTGTTTATTTTCTGCTAAAATGACACACTGTATTTCCTTCTGTGTACTGGGTTTGTCAAAAAGTTCGTTTTTTTTTTTTTTTACATAAGTTGGCTAGCAGTGCTTAGGTGTCTTTAACATCTTTCAACACCATTTTGTTAGACTGTATTGTAACAGCTGTCATATCAGCATGCATTTAAAACAAAAACTGATCAAAATTGGAGAAGTTTGTATCACCAATTTAATACTGAAGATGGAAGACAATAGGCATGCAAGACCGCATGCTTATATGTTTCTTTGATGACCAGGCAAAAACTGTTACAGCTTGGCTGGGAAGTTCATCCGCCATATTCACCAGACATTGCACCTTTGGATTTCCATTTATTCAGTAAAATGAAAACAAAACCATAAGCTTAAATTACTCATTTTTAAAGAGGAATGTTGGCAAAGAAAAATGGCTGCTGGATCAAAGAAGCTGAATTTATTATTTTTAATATATGATAAGTAATTTTTAAAATGAAATTGCTTTAAATTAAATTAAATTAAAATGTGCATTGGGAAATTATTATTCAAGTACTAAGCACTTGTCTAACAAGTTCTGAAGTTCACTGTAAAGGAATTATATGCTAACACTTGGCTATGAAAACTGATTTAATACAGTAGTTTTCAATATGGAAATACAATATCTCACCTTCTCTTAACAATGAAATCTCCACTCGTAGCTAAAGCTATTTTCAATCATATAGGTTCTGATGATTCTTTAAGTTTACTCTGCCCACTAAAACAGCTGAGAGTTATCACAATTTGAGCCATGATGTGCCATTTAATGATTATCTCATGTTTAGAACAGACATAAATTCCTCTTCAAGATCCCCAATTACAACAAATGGAAGGCAAAACAGACTTAAAAACACTATTTCCTAAAATCCTTTTTTCCCTCTGACTTATTAATTTAAAATTTCGAAAACTTAAGAGCTGTATTTCTATACAAATAAATAGAAATAATATAAATAACAAAAATACTCACTTCAACAGTTTGTTTCTCTAACTGTTTTTGCACAATCAGCAAGTTCTCCTGTAATTTCTGAATTTCATTGCTTTGTTCTTTGATCTAATAAATGAAAAGTATTTATTCAACTGACAGTCTGAATGTTAACTGCAAAAAGTGTCTATGTCTATGGTTTTGTTGATTTTATAATGAAAATAAATGTTTTTACCTTTTCATTTCCTTGTTTAGTCTCCTTACGTAGTTCTTTTATAACTTCAGTTTTTAATACCAATTGTTGCACCACTTCCTTGTGTTGACAAGACTGTTCCAGCATGTCCTGTCTCATTGACATAATTGTATCATGTTTTTCAACAATCTATAAAATTTAAACATTCACAATAAATAAATAAATCTTTATCCAGTTGAAATCTTACTGCAAAATTATTTTTTGTATATGGCCAAAAGAATCCGGACACCCTTCCGACGAAGTGGATTAGGCAGGTCAGGAGGTTTGATGCATCATCGGACGCTATAAAAGCGTTGGTGGGGGCTTGGGCAGTCATAATTCTGCGTTCCTGATAAAATGAGTAAATCAGGTGAGCTCAGTGACTTCGAACATGGCATCATAACCAAATGCCACCATTGTAGGAAATCGGTTCGTGAAATTGCAGACATACTGCACATGCTGAAATCAACTGTGAGTGATGTAATTGTAAAATGGTGACGTTGAGCCAGTGAAACAACAACTGCACGAAGTGGTAGACTGAGAAAACTGACTGACCGTAGCTGTCGAACTCTGAAGACAGTAAGCAAAATCAGAAGCAAAATCGCAAGTCTCCGTTGGTAATGATGACGACGGAGCTCAATATGCGTTGGGCATTGTCGCTAGCAGCAGGACTGTTCGCAAAGAGTTTAACAACTGGAGTTTTCACGGCCATGCAGTCTCTCACAAGCTGAACATCTCCGCCGTCAATGCGAAACGTCGGTTGCAATGGTGCAGAGTTCACCGCCATTGGACTGTGAGGAGTGGAAAAACGTTCTGTGGAGTGATGAATCTCAATTCATGATCTGGCAGGCCAATCGATGGATGTGGGTTTGGCGGATGCCCGGCAAACGCTTCTTATCCGACTGCTTGTGGCAACTGTTAAGTTAGATGGTGGCAGCATAATGGTGTGGGGGTATTTTTCATGGTTCGGCCTGGGTCCCTTAGTTCCTGTGATGGGCAACATGAACTCTGCGATGTATTGGGCCATTCTGGACAACGCTGCCCTCCCAACTCTGTGGCAACAGTTTCGGGAAGGCCTGTTTCTCTTCCAACAGGATAACTGTCCCGCACACACATCAAAGCTTGTGCGGCCGTGGTTTGATGACATGGGCGTTCCACAACTTGACTGGCCGTCTCAGAGCCCCGATATCAACCCCATTAACATCTGTGGGACGAAATAAAACGTAGATTACGTGCCCACCCACATCGCCCATCTTCTGTGGCCGGACTTACTTCAGCTGTCATGGCCGCCTGGAGGTCAGTTCCTGCAACCACCTGTCAAAACCTGGTGGAAAGTCTTCCCAGACATGTAGAGGCTCTCATCGATGCAAAAGGGGGACTGACATCACATTAATACATACCTCAGGAGCCTCCACGTCCTGACCACAGGGTGTCTGGATAAATTTGGCCACAGTGTATATATACAGGGTGGGCAAAATAAAAGCAGCCCGGAAAAAAATGTATAGATATATTTTAAATACTGACAATAGGACTGACCCTTGTTAATGAACTGCCTTGTTAATGAACAGAAAATGCTGGAAACCATAATTGCGATGCACCAATTGGTTGCTGTCACATGTCTGATACCTTCATCTGTGTCCTTACAAATTTACTGTGGTGCATGAGTTAAAGCGACCAGATGTAAATTCGCGTGTTGAATTCTGCCCGTGGTTTCTGAGTAAAGTGGAATCAGGACTTTTGGATCCCCAGTTTTTCATTTCCTCAGATGAGGCCTGGTTCAGCCTGTTAGGGTATGTGAACTCCCAGAACACGCGCCATTCTGCATCAGAAAATCCCCATCACTACGTCGAAAAGCCGTTGCATAATCTCAAGATTGGTGTGTGGTGCGCAATGTCTGGTGTCCGCATCGTAACACGATTCTTTCACCAAACTGTTAATGCTAACCGGTATGTCCAGACACTGTTTAATCCATATGTGGATCCACTCACAGAAGATGAACGACTGTATGGATATTTTCAGCAAGACGGAGCTACAGCACACACCGCCTTAACAACCTTGTCACGAGTGCATGAGGTATTCGGTGAGGAGAGGACAATCAGCAGAGGCAGTGCAATCAACTGGCCACCTCGATCACCCGATCTTTCTCCCTGTGATTTTTACCTGTGAGGCAAATTGAAGGGTCAGGTGTACTCCAATAATCGTCACACACTGGAAGCGCTATAGCAGAACATTGAAAATGCTATTGCTGCTATCCCTCAGACAGAGCTGCTACGCATGTCTCATAGTTTGATAAATCGAGCATAGCGCTGCATTGACGTCAACGGTGGCCATTTCCAGCATCTTCTGTGATGTTCATTAAAAAAGGTCAGTCCTATTGTCAATATCTAAAATATATCTATACATTTTTTTTCCGGGCCACTTTTATTTTGCCCACCCTGTATATCTCAGTGTTCAAAATGTAACTACCACAGAATAAAAAGTAGGAAATTTTATACGTGTAATCATAAAGATAAGCATTCTAACTAAAGATAAAAATATTTACACATTTTATTCATGATCAAACACCAAAAGTGATTCCAATGTGAGATTCTAATGATTATTCCCCATAGGAATACAGTCGGACCTCGATATGAGGCCACCCGCATATAAGGTCACTTTTCTAAAGTCCTGGCTCATTCAATAGAAATTCTTTGATATGGATTATCGGATATTTGGTCAGGTCTTAAATACCGTAATCGCATATAAGGTCACTTTTGTCTGTGATTTCAGTGCCACACTGATTCAATTCTAAGAATTTTTTCGTGGGTACGATCTTTTATCGGCGTCATTTCTCCTATTGACGGAGGGGACAGCTTTTTCTCAAAGCACTTCATCCCCTCAAATTCTAGGAAAAAAGATGATGAAGACGATATTCCTTTACCTGTGTTAATACAAGATCTCAGAAATCGCGATGTGCTATAGAAGGGGAAAGTGAGTATGTGAAAATTGATGATGAAATTGCTAACACTTCTCAAGCTTCGATTTCCGAAATTGTTTCGTTTAAGTTTTAGATTCCAATGCATTAGAAAGTAAGGATAACGGCAGTGATACTAAAAGTGAAGCAGTGACACAAGCAGAAGCACTCAGAGCATTAAATTGTCAGAACTACAAAACTTAGAAAATATTGTACAAAAGATGAAACCAAAATCGCGACAGTGCTGTATTATGGATTATTTTCAGTAAGGTCAGTTGTACATCAGTACTTTGCTTGAGCATACTAGTACTGTTTGTATACAACTTTATTCCGAATTAAAATTTTTAAAAAATGATTTCTTTCTGATTCCATTAATTTTTAATTGGTTCAACTAAATAAAAAAAATATAACCTAATAAACTGATATTTTTGTACATATTAAATTTTACAAAGAATTATACTATATTTATATAATGCTTATTTATTGACAAATGCATATGAATCGGTTATAAGGTCACCCCGCTTATAAGGTCACTTTCGCGAGGTCCCAAGGTGTGACCTTATATCGAGGTCAGACTGTATATGATATGATAACCAAACCTAAAAGGTCTCTATTAACAACCAGTTAATAATTAAATCACAAAAAGAAAAGAATTTAACAAAATTTCTTAATTTTAGTCATTTTTTTTTGCCTAAAATTTAGTGATGTAATAATTACAACGATAATTGTTTGAATGAAATTTTAAATATTTTAATTAAATTACCTCTTGTGTTAGAATCTCTCTAGTTTCCTGGTTGGTAGCTTCTAATATGCTTATTATCGCTTGTAATCTAGATAACTTTGGAAAGTAAATTTTAAAAAAATATTTAATCAATAAATTTGAAAATAAATTTTAAAAAATAATGTGCTTTTCACTTTAAGATTAAATAAAATTCTCTTCTTCACATTAACCATATCATTAGCTTATTGATACTATTTCAAACATTATAGGGTTATTCTTACTCCATATAAATATTGTATTCTGGATTTTTTGGTCATTAAACAGTTACGCTAAAGTTAATTTGAAATATTTTTAAAACTATTTCAGCAACAAATGACAGCCTTGGATATGCAATTCATTTTTATATATTGATAAGAAATCAAAGAGAAGCTTGTCTTCATTCATTTAATCAAATCACAATTGATGTTTTATTCCTACTATATTAAGTAAGTTATCCTCACATAACATTGCTATCAGACTCCTTGACTTATAAAAATTGGGGTCAGATGTTGGTTGGTGAATCAAAATTTATTAATGTCTCAGGTAAAATATTTGCAAATCATTAGTAACATCTGAACAAAGGTAGAAATGGAAGTACCTTTATTACACAACTGCTTCAAGTAAACTTCATCATTAGCAGACTCATACTGGACATACATTGTATCCAAAGTAACAACATGAGTAAACAAATTCAAACCAACTGAGTCCAGATAATGCTTACAATGTACAACTTGCTATTTGTTGGTGCATAGAGAAAATCTCAGTTGGGCAACTTGAATTTCCTAATTGAATAATTCATTATCCAAAAAATAACTCACTCTTTCAAAAAAAAAAAGTACTTTCAAACGTTTAATACTATTCTAATCTAAAATGGCAGATATATATGACATAAACTATAACTACAAACAAAAACTGCCATTCCAGAATTTTCTGCTCAGTAAATTAAAATTTTAGAAATAAATAAAATACTTAAGTGCAACATATTTCCAAAATTTAGTTAACATTGAAACAAAAGCTTTAATTTTAGATATTTTAAATCAAATAAAAATTCTTCAAATAGATAATACGTCAATAAGAAATAAAACTGTTCTAATTACTTCTTCCACTAGATTTTCCTTTCCACTTTCATTTGTTGCTACCTCCTGTCTTTCTGCATCATCACCTTTCATTCTGCAAACAGAACAGAATAATTTGCTTTGATCATCATTTCCTTGTTTTGGTTCTTCTATGCTAAACTCTTGAAGGAAATTCTTGCAACAGTATTTCTTTTGATCCAACAAATTTTTTAGGATCTCTTCATTTAATCCTGACATTTTTTTCTCAAATTTTGCTTTTTCATTTTGATCATTAATTTTGCTGTAATGATTTACTTCAGTTGAATCTATCTCAGAGTGATCAATCTGTATTCCTTCTTCTTGGCATGATAATACTTTTATTCTTTTATTAACTGCCTGAATTTCACTGCAAGTAGATACATTTCCATTATCTGAAGATAGAATTTCAGTTTGAGTGTAACCATCCAAAAAAACTGGTTTGCTAGTTAAATTTGGTGAAAATTCTGTTTGGGACTGAGCAGAGATGCAGTTATGATTTACTTTTCTCACACTGTATGTATCAACTTCTTTTTGTAGTCTTTTAACTATACTGTCCTTTTCATGAAGAGATGACTGTAATTGGCTTAAGCTACTATTTAAACTAATGATCTTTTCTGAAAGCAGATTATTTTGATATTGCAGAAAGTTATCCTCACTCGGTACAGAATGATCAGATGATGAAGTATTATGATAAGCAAACGATTTGTTCACTTTGTCTTTATTTTCCAATTCCCTGGATGTACAGTGAGCATCTGTGTTTTTTGTCTGTAAAACAAATAAGGAAAAAAAAAATAAGCAAAATAAAAATTCACAAACTGTTAGTCTGAATTAGTAAAAGTACTATTTTAATGAATAAACTGTGAATAACTAGAGGTAGTACTTGCAAGTAATTATTTCTTAAAAAAAATCTGAAAATATTGTTATAATCTACAGAGCTATTAAGTTATGCCATGTCAAAAAATGACAAGCAGTGCCACCTAACATGAGATTAACAATTCATAACTTCAATTGCATGAAGACAGAAAATGTAATATACATGAGAAATTAAGAGGTATAATTAGAGAAAGACAGAGCAAAAATGAACAAAAGAATTTAAGAGCAAAGACCAGAACTGAGTTAACATGAAGGTTCATCATGCAAGAATGGGGATAAAAAGTGCTGTGTTGTAGAAAGAATGGTAACAATGACAAGGAAGCTTTCATGTCAGATAGGCTCAAAAAATAAATGGCAAAGAAGGATGTGTGGAAAAGTTCAACCAAAAATCTGCTGGAATTTCAAGGGAATAACACAATGTCAAAACCACACTGGAGACCAAGGATGGGATGAAAAATAAAAAATGAGTGAAATCACATTAAAAATGTGATGTTCAGTATCGTCTGTTTGGCGCATACCGTACATGTCAATTCTAGGTTTGATTTAAGATTAACTACAACCATGTGATAACAACAAAGGTAAAGTGTAATGGATATTTTTCAAAAGTGCTAAACATCTACAACAGATAATTAATTAGCCATTGAGGTATATGTGTACATAAGAATCACATGTAATATGCCATAATTTGCATAACTTTCATGAGAACTTACTTTGTACATGTCCACAAAACAGAAGCCTCTTAAAATGATAGCATTGGTGAGAATATAGAAACTGGAACAAAGGCTACAATGCATATTCAATGAAAATTTGAAGGTAGGCATCCTGAAGGTTGATGGAGAAAGAGTAATCAAACAGTTCGATCCGTAACTTTATGAATAGATGCATTTTCCATTAGAAAATAATAAATGGATACAAACCAACTCTGAAAATGATAGATTAAAAAGTTTATTCAGAATCAATTGTGTTGGCCAAAACCTTATCTATGAGCTCAAGTTCTTGGCCTAGAGGTGAGTAGACTGACAATGCACCAGTGCACCTCAAGATCTTTAAAAGTGGTCTAGCTAGTGGATCTAGGCTGAAATGGCCTGAGATGAGGATAAGATGGGGAACTTTCTGAAAAAAAGTTAAAACAAGGCCTAGAAGTTAAAAGAAGATCCATTTAACAAATGGAAATTTGACATCCGGTACAATGCTAGGGTGGGTCTTAGAAGCAGTCATTAGATGAAAAATGTTTGGGTTTGGAGAAGTGCATCTTCTCGATGCTGGAAAAAAGAGGCCAGTGAATGTAAAGTCTTCCTGAGAGAATTGGATGCTTGTCATTGGGAAATTATTCCAGTAGCCTGTAAAATGCTGCAGGAATAGTATTGTTGTGAGAAAGCAAGAATGGACAATGGCCACTGACATGGTAGTTCACTGATATTTGGGCAGTGGCTATTGACATTTGTAAGGTTGAATGGAGAGTCTTTGTGGGAATGAACCAAAGGTGATAGAATGGTTGAAGCAGCTCTGCACAGTGAACGAGTTATGGCAAATGATAAAATTTTCCATTAATATACTGCCCATTCTGCCTAGATTCCACATGGATTTAGATTGCATAAAAGTTCTAAATCTTTATGCAAATCTGCAACCAGCTAAACTTCGCTGGTGAAATGAATGGGAGGCACAAGGAAATAACTTCAAGAAAGTTTGTCAAAAGTCTGATTTAAAATAATAGAGGATATTAGTTTGACAAATAAGTAGTTAAAAAATGTTTGGAGAAAAGAAGATATATGTTTAAGAAAGGAAAATACTGATTTTTTCCAAAGTATGACAGAAAAAAAGAAAAAAAGTTTGAAAATATTTAAACGCAATACTCACAACATATATATCATGATTGTCTTTTTTTAATAGCTGAAGTTCTTCCTTTAAGCTTTTTATTAAAGCTTCATTTCTGTTATTCTTCATATTTCATGAAAAAAAACATTAAAATAAATATTTTACAAGCGATGATTTAAAATTAATTCATTAAAATAAAATAAAAAATAGCAGAACTAGATTAAATAAACAATGCCACTAATACCTAAATTATAACTAACTTTTTATATGATAATTTAATAATAAATTGAAAACAATATAAATAACTATTTTTCTGCAAATTTGAAATATGTATATTAAATGAATCAAAAGAAATAAATTACACATTTTATTTTGTGTTTACATACATATGAACCAAAGAATGATGCCTACTTATCCATACTTACTTATTTTGCCATTATTTTCATAACAGTTTTATGATTACAGTATTATGCAAAATTTAATATGTTTAACAGAATAATTATAACTTCTATTGCATCATCAATAATGGAGCCCAAAAATTAATGTTTGAAAAGACTTTTTGGAAAAACTAAATCACTTAATAGAATGCAATGAATAATTTTTTATTTAAATTAAAAGGATAATTCCATGTCTGCAGTTAAAACTTTAAATTAAAGAGTATAATCTTTATGGCATGAAAGTAAAGTGGACATTCTGAAGTTCTGAAGAGGCAAGATGTTCATTTCTCACCAAAATCTATGAAGTATGCACTGCTTTGAAGAAAAACCATTCATACTGTATTAGACTTGTTTGAATAAGGAGAAAAGCTATAGTAATATAGGAAGAGGGCAATTGCAAACCCATACGTCAAAAGGCTTCAAGGCTTCTATCCACAGATAGCTTCAAGATAATGGCAATGATTTTAGAAAACCAGTTAAGTGGAAAAAGGGAGGATTAGAGCACCTTAACTGTAAAAAACCTCAGGAGGTCACAATATGAAACCTTTCTCTTAAGAGTTTTCATTAGCAATTGGGAGGACACTTTCAAGGCAAACAAAATGTTGATGTCATCCAACTGAAGAAATTTTAAAATCTGATGATGGTTGTTTTTTGAAGAATTAAATATTCTTCTTCAACATCCAAATCTGGATTATACAAACACTATCTTGCAACCTTCTTTTCGCTATTGAAAAAACAAAAGGAGGAGGGGACCTATAAAAGAATATGTTGACAGTTGACAGCTTGTGAACAACACCATTCTCATAGACGCCGTTTTTCTGTTTTCCAATAAGCAAAATGAACTATTTACACAACTTCAAAAACAATGAAACTTCACAAAACACAAACTTGTTAAAAGATATCCTGACCCTAACCCTTATCCCCAATCTCCTCCAATTATTTCTGTCTTCATTCTTTTATTGGATGAAAAGCCTCCCCTCCATCATACCTGTAATCTATCAACCCATTTTTCCTGTCAAAGTACATTACTAATAAGTTTTAGATTCAGCAACTACCAATACATCTGAAATAAATATTTGTATTCATCTGAAGAGATTTGAGAACTGAATTTCAAGTTCTACATCAGGAACATTCTTCTCTCCAGTCTAATTATTCTTCGACTTAAAAATATCATGGGCTCATATAGGATTTTATTTTGGGAGTGGAAGGGCAGCATATATCTATATATCTATCCTGATATTTCAAAATTGTAGAGCATAGGGTTCCACCATCCTCCCTACATACACTTTCACTTGTAGAAGTACACTGGTGTCCAAAGCATACAGGAATCGAGACCATAACTTTTATAGGTCAATGTTTAGTACCTACTGTTGAATATGTGATTACAGTTTCAAGGTCATCATGACTACAGACAAATGAGAACATACTGAAATGGTGTGACTGGACACTTCCCATGAACAGGTATTGATAGCAGTAGTAGTAGCCATGTTCAGCTTATCAGTTCTACTGCAGGTGTTTTTAGATATGCCACCCAAGAGATAAAGCTAATTTCTAAGGTGAGTTCCACAGTGAGTGCATTGTTGGTATAAGCAAAGTCAATATTTCATTTTAAGAACTTGCAGCCCCTGTAACATTTAGTGCATTAAAAATTTAAAAAATGGTTATAGCAGGAGTTGATTATAATGTATATACAGAATAATATAGAAACTGATAATGGGTAAGATCTCACAAAATTCAAGGCATCCACAATAGTTGTTGAAACCACTAACATCATTTTTAACTACTTTCCTAGGCTCATAAAGTCCATATATCTCTTGTTTCCCATCCCCCAATAACTTGTGTACAATAGGTCTTCATTGAAATTTCACATGAATATTTAAGGACCAGAGACAAATCTCCTTCACATTTGAAATTGTTCTGTGTGAATTCCTTTCAAGAGACTTGTGGATGAAGGTGTCAAAAATTTCCAGAGAACAGCATTTAGAAGCAACACAACTCTCTTATTAATGGGAAATAGTGCATTTCTATTAAAACCAACAATAGATGAATACCCACAGCACATACTAGTGCAATTTGTTAGTGTGGGCTTTCATTTGATTGAAATTAATTGGATTTTGGTAGCTTAACAAAAATTTGTGGATTAATGAATTTCCAAAATCTGAAAGTATTCAGTGTACTATGATAAGTCATAAACACAAAATGTTCTTTTTGTTTGTATTATTTTCTTGACGAGAGAGAGAGAGAGAAAAGATGCATTGTAATGGAAGTAGGCTTTAATTCTTTCAGAAACTTGCTAATAATTTGTACAACTTTATTTCATTTCACAACAGAAAATGTAAAAAAAGTAGTAAATTTTTTTACTTCAAGACAAGAGAAACGATGTTGGTCCTGTAACATTTGAATTGTCTGCATATGACTAATGCACTCATGATCTTTTAATGAAAGTTCATGTTGTAATTCAGTATTCTGTGTCTGCAAGGCTGCAATAGACTGATCCTTATTTAAAAGCTGGGGGGAAAAAATTGAAAAATATTAGTTTTGTAAGACAATACAATATTTACTATGATACTTTTTAAAATAGCTTTTTGTTTTTGTTTAATAATAATAATAATAATAATAATAATATACAGGGTGATTCAAAATTCGTTGTACAAACTTTAAAGGTAAGTCAGGAATACAAAAACAAACCGTATTCATAGTGGATCGTATGTCCGCAAATTCCACCCAAATGTGCTAGAGGGAGCTGTTTGGCAGCACATTAGTTGGGCATTGTGAACCATCATCATTTCAGACATTGACTTTGTACAAGTAGGAGCATTGAGTTCAGCATTGATGTGCGGGAGTATCTCAACAGCACTTTTCCGGTGCAATGGATTGGCCGGGGTGGACCCGTCGCTTGGCCACCACGATCACCCAACTTGTCCTGCACTGATTTCTTCCTCTGGGGTTACCTCAAAGACATCATCTATGACACCCCCATTGCCTCTGATGCTGACCTCGTTGCAACAGTCTCTGTGACAGCTGGATATGTCCACGAAAGGCTCACATTTTTGCACATTTTTAGCAATCCATTGCATCGACATTGTGAGGCGTGTATTACTGTTGGTGGAAGAAACTTTGAGCACCTACTGTGAACCTGTAAGTATACTTTTCTATCATATTGTAGACATAAGGATAATAAACATACTGTCTATCTTACTTATTGTTTTTTATTTCTGAACCTTAAGTGTACCTTCTGACCAACTTCAAAAGTTTGTACAGTGAATTTTGAATCACCCTGTATTTTGCAGTTACATTGTCATCATTCAAACAGTTTCAGATGTTATGAGCCTCCTGGTGTTTGGATATCTTACCAGGCAGATTAGTTGTCATTTCTTCTAGGAATCAATCATATAAAAGTTATTGTGATTGGAGGATGTGCGCAAAAAGGATAAATGGGTCAATCAACTATTCTTTGTACCTAACTTTGTCCCGAATACAAATTTAATAAATATTGATTTTGGAAATAATTATTGGACTTTATTTTTACCCCAAAGTATTATTAGGTCATTGATCAAAAGCTTTAGAGTGACCGATGTTAGTTTAATTACGAATATTTTATTATTTTTACTGTAACTTAGGAGACAATTTTTCCCCGCGAGTGTTTGGTTTCCCTGTTACTTCAGAGACTTTGCAAACTCCTAAAGCGAATGTTTTAATACAGATTGGTATTAAATATACAAAATATATGTTAAATAGTAGTAACTGATAGTAAGAATATGCGACAATGACAGGGAAAAGTAGGCTGTTTGTTTTGTTTTGTCCCGCAGGGGACAAATTACCGCCATAATCTCACTAAATAAAGCAAAATATTGCTCTTCAAATTAAAAAAAGTGCTCTGCCCGTTATCTTAACTAAAACGTCATTCACTAATCGTAAAAATGTGCTCCATAGGAAGTTAGATTTTCGATTTTTGTTTGTTAGAAAATCATTATGTTGTCACTCGCGTTTAGTACAAAGAATAGTTGATTGACCCATATATATATATATTGTGACGTAACGAAAACCTCCTGGGCGCCAGTCAAGTTGTCACCTTGACAAATTTTTATTTTGGAAGGGTTGTCGCCTTCGAAGCTTTTCTGCTCGGTTTGCTAGCCCAATTGTCTCAGGGCGTAGTGGTCAGCGCTACCTTAGTAGGGTTTCACCGAACAACACACACAACAACAATTAATCATTATTTATTTAGTGTCTTGGTCGAATACACTCACTGGATCTTTCAGTAGCTCCATAGTCAAACAGATGATAAAACATTCTCCTAAAAAACAAATATATCCTGCTTGGATATTTAACTTTTAAAAATGCGAAAAAACATAATTTACTTAAATTCCTCCAAACACTACCTAGCGTCTTAGCTGGTCATAATTTCCTACACTAATATCCCGTTACCTTGGGTGGCTGAAATCTTGTTAAAGTCCACTGTCGTAGCACAAAATCACTTTCACTGCTTTGTTTTAGCGAGCAGCTGAGATTACACTAAACTCGCTGTTGTGGCCCTAAGGTCACCTTGCTGCTTTGCTGCACTAGTTCATTTGCTCGTAACGGCATATTGTCTTTTCGGCGTTCCTATCATACTAGAGTTCGCTGAATTAGCCTATTTACGAAAGTTAAGCTAACACTGGCCTAACCCGCTACTGTCCTGGCTATCTAAACTGCAACGTTAATCATACTTATCTAATCGTTGACTGATGTTCTGGCCGTGCATAACAGAAGCGTAATAAGGCTATGTCCCATTGCCTTTTCAAAAACTAATGACAACTGAAATTAACACCAAAGCTAACTCCGTTATGCCGGCTGCATTGTAAGGGTCTATCAGCTGCGAATCGTCCAAAAATGATTTGATCCGAGAAAGGCCGGGAGAGAGAGAGATATTTCTCTCTGGCACCGTATTAAATACCTGTCTTGCATCATCAGGGTGACATGTGATCCTGAGCTAAACTATCAATCAAAAATGAGAATACTACGAATGACCATATTAGGCAAATTGACCTTTCGAAATTCCAGGAAATCAGGAAACTGCAGCTGCAAGATGACTCACCGATCAGCTGACTGTTGACCTTCTGATAGACGCAGGTCTCTTTTAATTAATTTCTGGAGATAAATTTCTTCTCTTTTAAACATAAAACTTCTCGCATTTCTTCTTAAAATTAAAATACTTAAATATTTAACAATTTGGAATTTAAACGTTTTCTATTACATTACAAACTAATTTACAATTATTTTAAGTCGCTAAATATGCGTTTTGCTTATATATATAAAAGAAATTTCATTGAATTGTTTCATTAGTTAAAGCTATTATTTCCCACCAATTAAAAATTTGGGATTAAATATTTGTAAAAATAAATTTGAACAAACTGCAATGGCTGGAACAATGAAAAGTTTGTCGATATCAATAAGATCACAGCTTAAAGAAATTGAAGATATGGAAAGACAGCTAACCATATGGATTGACAGCCAAAATGCAAAAACTTCAGGAGCAACATTGCTTACAATTAAAGTGAAAGAATTCACTATCTACAATGACTTGGAAAAAAAAAAAGCT
>JAFIDM010009631.1:83072728-83086750 GCA_023159025.1 Thereuonema tuberculata | reverse complement strand
ATATATCACGGCAGTTTACCGCAAGAGAACGGACGCGCTCTTAACCGTTAACTTTTTTAGTTCGGTGCCATTCTCTTATAAGAGAAATTCGCTCTTTATGGCCCTGGATAGAGCATATAAAATTTGTTCCGACCATGATGTACGTAATGAGGAGATCATGACCATAAGGAAGATTTTCACTATGAATGATTTTCCGGAAAAGATTATTACGCAGTGTATCGAAAACTTCTGTAAAAGTAAAAAATTTGGAAAAACACGGCTCCTCCCGATTAACAAAGCAGATAGGTGTAATAAAAAAACCATTAGTAGTTTTGTATCCCTAAAGTATGACGAAAAGTTGATAAATGCCATTAAGCCATCCCTGGCCGCAGCGGGGATTGGGATAGCCTGCAAGCCCACCAATACCATTGGGAGTTATCTGAATCGGAAAGTAGCTCATTTATCCAATGAAGACAGGTTTAAGGTAAAAGGCACTATATACGGAATAAAATGTCAACCAGATAAAAATGGGAAAAAGAGCTGCATATACGTGGGCAATTCCAAACGGGAGCTCGGTGTCCGCATTAATGAACATGTGAACGCGGTAAAAAAGGGAAACACCGTATATGGCACGGCGTTGCACTGTCAACGCACCGGGCACTCCATCGACACTACTAAAGTAGAAATCTTAGGAGTAAGGAAGTCGAGATATCTAAGGGAGTTCTACGAATCCGGAATGATCCGCACAATAGGTAGTTACAATCGAGATGTATCCACAAAGAACATACTGGAATATGGGCTTTAGGTTGGTTTGATTACGGCGCTTCGACCTTTTATAGCAGACAGCTTCTTCCGAGAGTAATTACAGAAACACCCACCAGGGGAAAAGCGATCGCATCCTATATAAAAAGACCACGGCCGGTTCTCATTCAATTAACGACTCCTGATAAGGGATGATTGACTTTTAAATAAGGTAGGGGGTTTTTTAGCTTGAAAAAGGAATTATGTCTTGATATTCCGAAACGTACGTTGCGATTTTATTTATTTTTTAGCTGTTGACGAGTGCCAGTGTAGTAGACATAATAATAAGATAAATTGAAGTTGGCTTTTCTACTCCAAACTCATCAGTAGGTAGGTGAGAAAAATGAAATTACAATTAACATCATTTCTAGAATCAGCCCCATCACAATACTGTGTTAGGAAATAGCAATGTAACCATTGCAGGACCTCATCCATTCTTCTGCAAATTAAAATAGTTGTAGAAGTATCAAAATCTTGTCAGGTCAAGATATTATGACTATACTCTTAAAAAGATGAAGTTTTATGGAGATCTGTGCATTATCATTCTTATTTAAATTTTTATGCCCACAAGATTCTTAATAACTCCCACACCTCTGAAAAATCAATCTAATATGTTGTAGAGACAAATATGTTAATATACTGATGGAAATAGAAATCCTAACACCAAGATGTAGCTATGCATAGGCAGATCCAGGGGGAGGGGGGCTGTAAATATAGATTGGAAAAAATGGGGTTTCCAAAGGCTGCTGGCCTGCTAGACATTAATATTGCCATGATGAAGATTTCAATACCTTATTTCTATGGAAATTTACTAATAAAAAGACAGTGACTAGCATGAGCTTCAGACTCACAGGTATAGTTAGCCCTTCAGAAAAGTTAGCCCCCCCCCCCTTTGAAAAATCCTGGATCTGCCCATGGAGTTATGCTAGGTGAATGAAAATTGCACAAAATATTTTTCTACATGAATAATAACATTGATACTAGTTTCAATGTCACAACTCACATGATGCATGTGCAGTGTCATATGAAAGTTGAATGTCGTTCTTCTCAGTAACCACTGTAACCAACGTCACGTTGAATGCAGGCATCCACACGCACATGCATCCGATCGTAGAGGTGTCAGATGTCATCCTGTGGGATGGTGTTCTACACCTGCTGCACCTGTAAGGTTAGATCGACAATGGTCATTGCGAGTTGCGGATGAGCCCAGAGCCATCATTCAATCATGTCCCACAATGCTCTTTTGACAAAAGATCTGGTGATCTTGCTGGCCAGGGTAACACATTAACATCTCGAAGAGCATGTAAGGTGGCAGCTGAGATATAGGGATGAGCATTATCCTATTGAAACAGGCCCTCCTTAATACCGTTCATGTATGGCAGAATAACTGGTTCAATCACCATTCTGATGTAAACATTTAAAATCATGGTATTATCATGATTTTATGATACTCTCCCCACATCACAATGTCTGGGGTCGGTCCGGTACGTCGATGATTGTTGCAGCTTGCCAATAAAAGTTCAGCAGATCTCCTCCTGACCCGTGTACATTCATCACTGATACCGAGGCAGAAACAGCTGTTGTCTGTGAATACCACAGAGTTCCATTCTGCCCTCCAATGGGTTCTTGTGCGACCCCACTGAAGACTAAATGAATGGTGGACAGAAGTGAGCAGCAAACATGTCACTGGACACCTAGAGCAGAGGTCAATTTCCTGTAGATGATTCAGAACAGTTCTTGTGATGCCAGGTCTCACTGTGGCTCGAATTTCTGCTGCAGATGCCCTGGAGATCCATTAGGGCCATCTTACAAATGCGATGATCTTCTCTCTTTGCAGTGGACTGGGAGAGACTAGACCCTGATCTTCTGGTAGCAGTGCCTTCCCGGGGCCATTCCTCCAACAGCTGTACATGGTGGAGATGCCTCGACCCATTCTTGCTGCGATCTCACAAAATAAAAATCCACCCTCTTGAAGGTCTCTACAAAGACCTTTATTCCTCATTCAAAGTGGGTTAATTGCTGATATGCAGTTCGTTGTCACCTTTGTGGCATTCTGTATAGTTGTAGCACCTCTTATCATAGGCTTTCATAGTGACAATAATGACACATATCTAACTGGAAATTCCATTATGCATTTGCCATGGCATTACACGCACATCATGTGAGCTGTAACTGGTATCAATGTAATAACTCATGTAGACAAATATTCTGCATAATTTTTATTCACCTAGCATAACTCTGTCTTGGTGTTGGATTTTCATTTCCGTCAGTGTATATAATCTGGACAATAAGGTAAGAGACTTTTAGAGGCAATGATAGGCTAGCCTGCAATGGCATCACATGAATGGGAATATGCCACTTAGTGTATTTAAAGGGGCACTCTTGTTTGTTGCTGCAGGGATGATTTCATTTCACACTGTTTAATGCTTCTTCAAGTATTGCCATTGAAGAATAGAATTTTTGTCGACAGAGCATATCACAAATCATGTGAACAGTGTGGCTGCAACAGATCATTTTCCATATTATGATCTGAATACTTTGTAACAGATGTTGATAACGATGTCTCACTTTGGAATACTAAAGCTTCATAACCATAAATGTGTAAAAGGTATTGCTATTTTCATCATTCGGTAAAATCTTTTTAGCCCTTATGATTCAGTGTATATACAAACACAATTTCCCCTTTATTTTACATTTGTGATCTTTTTATATTTTATCAAAAACTGTTTCTCAGATTTTAATTTTAGTTACAAGTATCTTTCCACTAACTTAACAGCAAATTAATAACAAATAAAAAAGCAGATTTCTTACATCCATTCCTGAAATTCGTGATTTATTTATTAGCTGCAAAAGGGCCGACAAATTCTGGTTAAGAGTAATATTCTGATTCTGGAGACTGTTCTTTTCTTCTTCTAATTCATCACACTTAGCTTGCAGAGTCTGAAAAAGATTGTAGAAGATTTCAAATCTCTGTTGCTCTTAAATTATTGATTCCCATTTTTTTAAGTTTTTAGTTTTAGTTTTTTTAGAGTTTTTAATTAAATTTTCCCACGATTTTATGTTATCAAAATGTTTATATCTTTTTATTATTTCTCCCAATATCTTAGCAGACAGATTAAATATTTTTTGATAAATATGAGCTTACTATACCTGAGCAAGTGCTTCCATTTCTAACTTTTCTTGCCAAATTTTTCTCAGGTCCTCAAAGTAGCAATGAAGTTTGCCCATATATTCCTACATTTAATGTGAAATGAAAAACAGAAAATGATGAAATGCACAATTGTTTGCTTTCACGCCTTGAGCTATCATTGATGGGAATCTGGAACAGCTGTTTCATCCTTATTAGACTCAGCAACCTGATTTGCCCTCGATGATAAGCTCAGAATGCGTGAAAGGCTATGGATCTGGAAGTGGGATCCCACAAAAGTAAACAACAATAGGAAAATCACTATGATCAGTACAGCATAAAAACCAAACACAAAGCTAAATGCTGGGACCAAAAGGCATTTATTAAAAGGACAGCACAAAGAGATACTGAGACACTGTACGTCAATTTCAATGTAATTCCAGTATAGCTGTTTTTGTGCTTCATCAACTAGTATCTGCTCTTCAGGTGCAGATGAATGGTCAAGGTAGTGCCTGCCACATGAGTGATATTCCTAAACCTGGAGCTAGATTAGATGTTTGACTTTCTTTCTCTCTTCTGTGTACTTGTCTCATTTCCACAACATGTTCTAGATTTAATACCTTGTTCTTGAATTATCTTAGCCTCTGTTGCTCTTACGCCATTAAGATATCACACAATGAAATATATGTATGATGAAACCCACAATCAAAAATACTTCAATAGTAAATAGCAGAAAAAGCAAATAAAAGACAATTGCCTTTTAAAAATTAAAAAAAATGTAATCAGAAATCTCAAATTTATGAAATATGAAAAGGTTTGTTCCAAATAGAAGTCAATTACATGATAGGATCAATAGGAATTTTTATAATTAAATTTCTAATTTTAAAAGTAATGCATTAAACATTAGCTTATAATCATAAATGTTCTAAGTTTAAATTGCTATTACTGCGTTGTTGAGCATGTAAAATTGGTCATTAATAGTTGCATTAGCAGCATTTTTAATTACTCTTTATATTCTCTTTATTTTGCAGAAGTTCACATGCCAGTTACTGCTTGATGAATGACACTGCCCAGTACCATTTATCACAGTATCCTTTGAATATTTTGTGGGGGGGGGGGGCATCACAAAATAAAGCTCACTGGAAAAGTTTTCAATATTTAACAAACACAATCAATGCTAATTCACAATTCAAATAATATACCAATTTGCCATGCCATTTTGAAATAGTTATTCAGTGATCATTTTAAGTTAATTGACAAATACTTGTTCAGGTATTTTCACAAATGTGTTGCCATCATAGAAGACCTCTTTAAATACAATGAAGTTCCACTGGAATTAGTGAGTCATTCCATGACAGTGATGAAATGGTTATTTAACATTCACATCAATGTCAAATTATCATAAAAATGCTATTTTAGCAATTAAATGCGAATTCCCAATTTATTTTAGAATAAACCAGATCCAAAAATGGAGTTTAGGCCAAAAATTATCATTAAATCATGTTTCAGTTAAGTATCAAATCCACAACCAATTAATTTAAAAGCTTACAGGTTAAGAAAAAAATAATACAGAATATCCACTATCTATCTGAACCATTATTTTTTTACTTTTACCATGCAGAATTTTCTTGATTCTTTTTATTTACATTATTTCAATAAATTTTATTTGTTTGTAATGCTGAATTAATTTTGTCTAAAACTTATTAAAGAAAAGTGATGATTGTCTTTTAGAAAATTCAAATACACATACACTCATGCTCAAAATTTAAGGAAAATTGTGAATCACAGGAAAATTTGCACTATGCAAAGTGAATGATCATGAAAACTACTCCATACTTCTACCAGAATAACAAAAGACAATTTATTCATCCTGTAGAGCTATAGGATAGAGCAGGTATTGTGCTGTTCTTTAATGAGACAGTACTTTTTACCAAATGAATATGGCTCGGTGAACTCATATTATGATGTTATGTGGACAGAATCATAGGATAACTGAGGCTTGTCACACCCAGATGGAAGTGTCCCAGGAGTTGCATGTCCACAAACTGTCATTTCTACAAGATCATTACAATGGAAATGGTATCATGGTATGGGGCGGCATCATGTTGGTTCATTTACTTTCCTCCATGTGTTTGAACTGGGAACCCTAACAGGTCACACTTAACGCAATGCCATTCTGCAATAATATAGCTATTATTGAGGGCTACAATGGGATCTGACTTCCTGTTTATGGATGACAACATACCCTTATAGAGCTTTCCTAGTGGAGGACTACCTGGAACAGATTATCAGGCACTTTGACTAGCCAACTCGATTTAAGCTCGACTGAAAATGCATGGGACATACTAGGGAGACATGTTGCAATATACCATCCACGTTCTAGAACTCTTCAGGAGCTGAGGTGCAAGAGTCGGACTCCGTTCCACAACAACAGCTTGATATTCTTGTTCTGAGTATGCCAATAAGCTATACTGCATGTGTCAATGTGGAAGGCCATCATTTGGACATTTTCTACTCCAACAAACATGTGTTGCTACTTAGTTCTACATTACATTATTCTGACTACAGTGGTAGAGCCACTGATATATTTTTTTTTTTTCTGAGTTATTATTTTGTTTGATATGCTACATATCTAGTACAATTTGGTTACAATCCTACAGTTGAAAGGGTTGCAAATGACATTATTCTTAATTTTTGAACATGATTGTACATATGAAAATTTGCATTAAGCAAAGGTAAATGGCTTATCTACAAATGGAACTTATCTTAAAAGGTCTAAATAAGACATACCATATTAATCATTATTTATAGTTTCGTTGTTATGGATCATAAGGAAGGAAGAACTAATAATAGATATATTGGCAAATTAGTTTATTTTTACCTTTGTAGAGACAGTTGTTTTGAATAACAATTTTTCAATTGTTTCAACTCTCATTGCTGCTTCTTTTTCCAACTCTTCTGCAGTTTCAACCAAAATTAAGTTTTGTTCATGAAGTTCTTTTATGTACTCTCCAAAAATGCTTAGCTTCATCTGAAAGCATATTTTAAATTAATACATATATTTCATTTTAAAATAAAAGGAATATTAGTAATTTAGTGTAAATAAATGGCAAAACTTTAGAACTGTTTTGATAGTTACATTAATCTTTTTACTTTCTATATAAAAGATTATATTAAATCACAATTTTCCAAATTGTTTATTTTGATATTATGACAAAATAATAAGTGAAAATTTGATTAAATTTCAAGAAACATTTTACATGTAAATCTACACTAATAAGGTATTCTGGTAACTACTATAAAAAGTAGGAATGAATGAAGTGCCTAATTTTCAAAGCAAATAAAAGTTGAACAATGACATAAAATGTGTTCTAAGTATATATTTTATCCAATACATGCAACATTAATTTTAACTCTGCTTAAAGAAAAATTAGGATGCTTATTTAACAGTCTTCATTTTCAAAGCCATTAGTTCCTTTTCATTGAAGCTATTATTTTGATTAATAATATTGATAAAAATAAAAGAAAACAAACAAAAAGTAAATAAAATGTATAGTAAAACAAACCAAAAAAATTTGAGTGAAGATAATTTTTCATATCCAAATGCAAAAATGAAAAAAACCTTACATTTTATTTAGAAGAAATGGGATGATCAGTAAAAGAATAGTGGAAAATCCTTTAATCCAAATATTTTGAGGTAAAACACTGTTTCTGAAACATCATCCTTTACAAAATATAAAAATTATAATGAAAAAAAATAACAAAAAAACAATTAATAAAAATTATAAGAGGCTTTATTTGTAATACTGAAAAATGTAAAAGCAAGTATGAAATGAAGGAAGTATATGTCTGATGTACTATTATGAAGAGCAAATAAATTAGTTAAATTGAAATTCAATATGACTTATGAAATAGTGAAATAAAATGCATATCAAGTGAATTTTATTATTAGCAATGTCAAGAAACTTAAAAATTGCAAATTAACTATCTTAGGCTAACTGTATTCTCTGTGAATTGAGCAAATGTCGAAAATGTTTTTTTAAAATAAAACATACTGTACTTTTGATTGTCAATTAATTTATTTATTTTTCTGTGAAAATCCACAAATAAATTGTGATTTAGTTATAAAGGTAATGAAGAATATATTACTGTAATATTCAGTTGGATTAACTAATTCAAGTTGTACAATCTTTGAAGAATTCTTTCTTTTTAATTAAAATAAAAACATTGGCCAAACTTCAGTGTTCAAATATATCTTCCTGCCATTTAATTTTTAAAGAGACTTCAAGAACACATAAGAGCATACATAAACAGGAACCTAAATTATCGGACTGGGCATGTCATGCCATTGAATATAACCATAATCCGGACCCAATAGCCAAAGTGATATACAAATGCAATGATGAAAGAGATAGACTTCTAATAGAATTGTGTTACATAAATTCAAATGAGTGTATAAATAAGGATAGGTCTCTCAAAGTTTCGTACTATTCATTAGAATTTTCAAAAAAAATTATAAATAAAAAGAAGAGAGAAAATTATTAAAATTTAATATGTTTTGTGACAATTTATTAGAATTTGTGACATCTCATTTTTAATTTATTTTAAATTTGAAGAATTAGTGATATAAACAATTAGTGATGAATCATTGTTTATTAGAATTAGTGATGTGAATAATTAGTGATGTATCATTGTTTATTAGATTTTGAGAATTTGAAGAATTAGTGGTGTATCATTATTTATGGGATAATTGTAATTATTTTAGTATACCCTCAATTAGTGGGCCCGGTAGCCGAGTGGGTAAGGGCGCTTGGCTGCGGGTTGGACGTGGGGGGTTCGATACCCGGCCTCGGCGGAGGACGGGAATTTTTCCACGCTTCTTTCTCCTCCAAACGGGCCCTAGGGTCTACCCAGCCCTCTATAGAATGGGTACCGGGTTTCTTTCCCGGGAGTTAAAGGCGGGCGAGCGACGGGCCGACCCCCCCGTCCTCAACTTTGTCCCGTAGGTTCTGATCTCTGGAGCCTACCCTCCAGCAGCATTGTGCGGTCCTCTGGGCCTGATCGCAACTTTAACTTTAACTTATACCCTCAATTAATAATGATTTGTATTATCACATACCATTCATTAATGTTGTTTAAAAGAACTTGATGAAATTCATTGTTTATTTTTACTTTGTAATAAGAGGAAGGTTTATTTTATTTTTCCTCTTTTACCTGTAACTCATTCGAAATATTGTCATAGCGTAAAGAAGTTTTTACACAAAGGATGATTAGTTGATGGATTTATTTATATGCATGCAGACATTTAAATCATTGAGAATGTAAACCAATGGAAACATCTGTTTTGCTGTTATTTCAGATTTTTACATGAGAATATCAGAAAACTCATTATTCATGATTTTACTAAAAGATATTTGAAAGTTTGTAAGTAAGAAACCATTAGTTTTCATGTATTTATCAGTGACATCCAGTGACAGTAACAAGTCAGAGCTGTAAGAGAGGCTGGGGTTCTTTTCGCTTGTGTGTCAATTCCTTATTTTATGAAATTATAGTTTCCCAACCAATTATTTCATTCTCCATTGTAGCATAAGCATATTATGGATTTAATAACAAACAATATAGCTGATTTTTTTTGTTTGTTTATTCTTAAGCACTATTGGTTCTTATATACGAAAAACAGTCAAACAAATAATTAGTCTGTTCATTTTGGGATGAAACTTTAAATGTGAAAATTATTTATATATTTATAAAACACAATCACTACTATTGGGCAAACGTAAATTTAAAAATGTGAGATTACCTTCTACCGTATTATTTATGAGAATAAATAAAAGCAAACAAACAATATGTTTTCGGTTTCTTATATTTATTATCTTTAATTTAGCATAAACATTAAAAATAAATAAGTAGATAATAAGTTGTTGTTTTTTATATATTTTTATTAAAACCATTAAATTTAATTTGATATTACTTAATTCAGTAATCAAATAAATAAATAAATAAATATATAGATAGATTTTTTTTTTTTAGCTCTGATTACGAGATGTCAAATTGTGAAAAAGAATTTTTTTAAAAATAGACTATTTAAAATTATATTAACAGGAATTTTTAAATTCTAAAAATATTAGATTAAAAATTATGTAATAAGTTAAATCAATCTATGAAGCCGGCGGCCTCGACCTAACCACGTCACCTCCTGCGAATGTTAATTATGGAACATACAAACATTGCATTTCCATAGAAAACTATCAATTAATGTGCTTTTTTTTTTAATTTTCCAATACTTATAAACTGTCACATGATCATTAAAACTCAAGATCTGATCGTAAAAAAAAAAATATATCATTATGAATTACATTTTTTTTTTTTTCCTCAATTGTCAGCATATGTAAGGCTGAACGAGATTGCATTTTGTTTTCATTTTCTTTACAATTTCACTTCACTGTACAAGTACATTTTGTCCTCGGAAAGAACCTTACCTTATCTGTTTCATCAGACTGAATTTCTTTATCGAGATCATTAAGTTTGTTATCGTAAATATTTCTTATTTCTTGTAGGATGTTATTCATTATTTACAAATTGAAGTCAAGGAACCTGAATGCCGCGCAGGTGTTTGAACAGGCCGGAATCGGAAGTGTGTTTCGAGGAGATTTAAGAGCTTTAGGCGGTACTTTCAGAAACTTAAAGGTCTACTAAGAAACTAATACATTTTTATAAATGCTTATTTATATAATTGATGCGTCCAGCTGTTACTGGAATAATGAATTATGCTTTATGAAATATTTCAGCAGATTCTAGAACAAATTGAGAAAGATTCAATAGGAACTGAAGCTACAAAAGTTAATCGAAAATGTTAGTTTGAAAGTATTGTGAAATGAACTGAAGGTCCATTTATTTTTATTTATTTTGTTTTATTTTTATTTATTTTGTTTTATTTTTATAACAACTTTTATGAAATCTGTTTGGCTAAAACGGAGAAGAGGGTATAAGCCAATCGCAGTGTTCGGAAGGATATGTGGCGGAGCGAATTAGCCTAAGAAACAACTTACATGCTATTGAGTTCCGAAGGAACGAATCGTTGATTCCGATTAGCTGTAGGATGTAACTTTTGGTAAATTTCGAAAAAATTTTGGCCCTTTCTAATTTTTTTCCGATTCGGAAAATAGTTCCAAAGCGGCCATTACCTCGAAGGCTTGTACCCTCATCTCCGGTTTCACCATCTGTTTATTTACTTTTTATTGAATAGCTAAAGTTTATGAGATATTGTGTGTTTTCGTTATTTTGGCAATTCCTAAAGGAAAATAGGATAACATACTTGCCAAGAAAAGAAGAGTTATTTTTATTACGACATATTTTGTTTAGCATCAGTAATTTTAGATGCTTCTCTCCACTTCAGTTTCTGATATTTCTTGTGTGTTGTTTTTGCTTCAGTTTGGCATAAGTGAAACAAGATACTTTTCTAAGGTCAAAAATGCGGTTAAAATTTAGATTCCGGCACAGGTTTGGAACTAATTTTTTTTCCAAGGTGTGATGTAATCGCTGTTTTCGGACTATATCGAAGATGGCGGACATCATCTAGTGGTGAAATGTGAGTGTATGAAAATGGCGGGGTTATTTACCAATACATACATCCTGCAGCTAAGCCAACCTAACTTAAGCTAACCTAAGCCAAATTTGAAGGGTTACCTCCTGCATCTGAGCCAACCTAACTTTAGCTAACCTAAGCCTAATTGTTTTTGGTTGATAATGGAATGGGTGCCAACCTAACTTAAGTTAACCTAAGCCTAATTGTTTTTGGTTGATAATGAAATGTGTGAAAAATGCTTACCTTATGTTTCTTCGTCTGTCGTGTGCGGAGGGTATATTTTTTCTGTTATCCTTCGCAGACACACGACACGACCACGAATAAGCATCATTCACATCCATTGTTTCCGTCAATTTAATGTTTTTACCACACTTTGGACATTTATACTGTTTCGCAATCATACCCACATTCATACAAAAATCAATAACATCTTTCTTACACCCATCTGTCAAACTCGCCAGATAAACAAAATCACATTTTCCATCCGTTAACCTTTCAAAACCATCCATTGTTTGGCAGAGCAGAACAAAGAACAATAGAGAACAATATAAATCACGTGACGAAAAAAAGAAAAAAAAAAAGAAAATATCTCTCCGCAGAAATAAACGAATAAATGATATAAAAAAAAAAACCACGTGGTGTGTTGTTCCGCACCGAATCACAGCTGTGCCGGATTCTAAAGTCTAGCCCAAAAATGCATTGTTAGACCCTTATCTCCTAAAATAAATGGACATAATGCACATTATGGGAGGCATGAAAAAGTCACTGACAAGGTTACCCCCACAGGAACTCTCCTTGATTTTCACCAAATTTTGCATTATATTTTCATAAAATATTTGTTATTTGCAATCAATAACATTATAAATAGCAAAGCATTGTAAATAGTGAAGTAATGAATGAATTGATTCAATGTGAGAGCATATGTAGACATTGCAATGCTAATTCTACAAATTAATTAAGGGTCATACCATGTCAATTGACCAGATGCTTGCAGGTGACTATTTCTGATTTTTTTTTTTTTAATTTTTTGCAGACACCTTGATACTTCAAAGGGACACACACGAAATTTTAAGACTTAGATACTTATAGTTTATTAGTAAAAATTATTGTTCAGCACTGCATTGCAAGCTTTTGAGTTAACAAAAATGTATTGTGGAACAAAGTGACCATTTTTGAAATTCAATAACTTATGTAGAAATGAGTTATAAGATTGAAATTTGTTTTCCTGGCAAATTTGCGCATCTTCTTTCCAAAAATTCCAACGAAAATGGAATAGGTATCTTAGTTTGGGAGATAAAAATTATTAAAAAGTCACTTTTAACATGCACAGTGTTTCGCAGTGCATATTTATCAGGTTTGTTGAGTTATTATTAATTCACTTAGAAGCATGATTTTTTATTTTATTTAAATAGTATGGGTATAGGTATCTTTGCAGGTCCCAGGATTTGGAGCTAAGGCTGCTGCAAGAAGGTGTATGGAAGCCTCCAACTGGCCATGGAACGGAATTCGGCATCTACAAGAATGGCCAAATGGCTAAGTGGGCAGTTGCCTAGGAGGTTCTTATTTTTTGAGAGGGATCATAAAGGTATGAAGCTCATTTGACCAAAAATTCAAGTTTGGCCTGCAACTCTATCTATTTTTAATAACCGACTGAAAAATGTGCTTCTGATCACTATAAATCGTATTCTTTCTCTGACTTTTAAAGTGCCTTGTAATGTAACCTGCAATATACATATTGTTTTATAATCACATATACTACAATATTTAAGAGGAAGCAATTAAACAAACACATTATACAACATATTTAATCCTACTAGCTTGGTAAAAGAAAAAAAAAAAACAACTCTTGTATCTCTGGAACTTTCAGTTAGCAAGTTTGTAGATGCAGTTTGTGAAGCTATTAAATCCCTAACAGCTCATCACTTCATCTCAAAAGCTCCATCTGAGTATTTCAGAACTTTAAAAGGGATCCTGGAGTATTAATTGTCTTATTAGATTTTGCAGAAAACTATAGCTTCATTATGCAAGATGCAGTGCAAGGACATTATTGAAACAATACCCAAGTAACTCACCCATTTACTGCGTATTATATGCGTGAAGATAAGTTGCACTGTCTCAACCTGTATGTTATTTCCAACTATGTAAAGCGTGAAACAAATGCTGTGCATTCTTTCATAACACCTGTAGTGAGTCATCTGCACTAAGTTGGGCTATCTAATTTTGACAAGATGGTGTAGGAGGCCAGTATAAAAACTATAAAATCTGTCCAATCTATGCCACATGAACAAGATTTTGGTATGAAAGCTGAATGACATTTCTTTGCCACAAGCCATGGAAATGGTGTTCCTGTGATGGCAATGGCGGAACAATTAAAAGACTTGTTGCTAGAGCCGTTACTTTGGTTGCATAATGTAACGTTCCGATAAAAAACGCTGATGTTCTCGTCAAATTCATGTGACGAAATGGTGATTTGGAAATGGTCAATGACAGCTGCTGGATACCTTTACAGGATGTCTTATGTGTAACTGAA
>JAFIDM010009631.1:83057368-83072328 GCA_023159025.1 Thereuonema tuberculata | reverse complement strand
ATTTCAATTTATTGTACATAGTTATTTCGTTTTTATTGTTATTATTATTTAACATTATTTTATTTTTAACAAAGGTTTGATGTTATTATTATTATTTAACTTTATTTGTTTTTTAACAAAGGTTTGAGTTTGTTTACACAGTTTTGATGTTTTTCAGTTGTTGAATATTTTATTTTGTTAAATTTAGAATCATTTTTCTTCGTTTCATTTGTATTTAAAACCATGAGTAAGTCCGAATGTTAAATTAGGACGAAATATCGAGTATGAGTTTTTGAAGTAAAGTATTATTTCTTGTGTAATTTGAAGTTATGATACAGGAGTATTTGAATGATTAATTTTAAGAGTTTTAGATTGTTATATCTTTGAATATGACTATTAGATTTTGTATCTTGGATAACTTTTAATTGTTAAATCTTTGAATGAGCTACAGACTTTGTTCCTTACAATGAGAAAGTAATGGCATCTCTACTTGATATTTAAAACTGTTATCACATACACTAAATGTTATGTTTTATTTAAGAAAGTAACAACAGAATAAAAGTGCATTTAATAGATGTGGATAAGCAAGCAAAAATCTATCTTTAACAGTTTTATTGTTCTTTTCAGATGTTATTTGTGATAAAAGAAACACAGCTACTTAAAATAATAGGCAAGTGTAGTGAACAAAAGATGCATTTAACATTAATGACCTTGGTTAAGCATGCCATCTGACCCTTTTTTTTTTATTTTTTGTCAGTTGTTCTGTGTTGACACTATTCCTAATAATGGTCCTCTCAAAATAACATTGTAACTGTTTTTGTTTTGCCTTTTTTGTTCTTTTATTCACATACAAGAAATTCATTGCAATCTTTTATTCCCTTTTTTTGAAAGTTTAAACACGAGTAGTCAGACTAAAGGTTGAATAAGTTCTAATTGGATATGGCAAAGCACACATTTGGTTAGCAAAATAAAATCTTTTAAAATTAATTAAAACACACAAATTTTGTTCCTTTGAGATAAAATTTAGCAACAGTTTAAATATGCAGATCACTGTTAGTGAAGTGTAATAGAGTACCCCAGGGGAACTCTCCCTTTTAATATGGTCAAAACTTACAAGGAAAGGTCACGTGCTGTATATTAAGGAATTTGATACTCTTTTGTGAGGTGAAAGTACACGTGAAATACTTCAAAAATATATGTAGGTTTGGGGGCCAACCCTCCCCAGTTTTAAAGATATTTGTCGTTGCTTTCATTGGATTACTGCTATTAACTTAAATGATAGAAATGCGACCATCTTATTGCATTTGGTGATAGTGTGATTGCTAAGTTCGTGGACTCTTATGCTCTAGATCAGCGGTTCCCAACCTTTTTCAGCTGGCGACCCACCTTTCCTTATCGGAATACCTCCACATATACAGGAATAGAAGAATACAGAATAAAACCATATTTGTATCGTATCCCTTCCTTATATATGATCGATTTTCAACTTTTCTGATGGTTTATTCGATGGTTTCTGATAGTTTTAGGATCAAGTCGCGACCCACCGGTTGGGAAACGCTGCTCTAGATTCTCTTCATCTTCAAATTCTTCTTTTCAAATCCATTGCAATGTAACTTGACTTTCTTTTTCTTTTCTTTTTTTTTATTTTCTCTTTCTCCTTATTTTTTCTTCTTTTCCCATCTTTGTTTTATTTTTCCTTACTTTAATGTATTTTCTTTTCATTATTTTTCTTTAATTTCCTGGCTTACATTAATAAAACGATTAGAAGTTATAAATAATATCCCCTTTCATTACACACATATTTTCATTTAAGATTTGAACTAATTGAGAAAGCTGAACTTGTAACAAAAGGGTCAAGGGTTTATAAGCGAAGTTCTGAAAGCCTACCTGTATGTATATATCTATTATTTGTGTATGAGAAATTTATGATCTTCAGGTTTCTTATCCGTTTCTTCATTTAATTCGAACTACATATAAACATAATACATTAATATAAAAAAGGGAAAAAAATTAGTGCAGTTAATCAAATATAAGTGATCTATTTGATAATTTATATAATCAGTATTTTTTTTTATTATTAATTAACTTTTTATTTCGTTTTCTAATTAAATTACTTTAATGTATTTTCTTTTATTTTCTAGCTTACATTAGTAAGACAATTAGAAACTATAATTAAACATCCCCTTTAATTAGAAAATTTGAGAGTATTTTATTTACAAATTCTGAATTATTTTACTAAATGTAAGCCAGAATATTAAAGAAAATTAATAAAAAGAAAGTACATTAAAGTAAGGAAAAATAAACAAAGTTAGGAAAAGAAGAGAAAATAAAGGAAATAAGAAGTAGATTTACATGCAACAGATTCGAACCAAGGACCTGCACCATACGAGTCCGTGAACTTAGCAAAATGCTATCTCTGACAACTGAAATAAAATGGTCACATTTCTAGCATTTAAGCTAGTAGTGGAAATCCAATGAAAACAATGACAAATATCAAGAAAACCAGGGAGGGTTGGCTCCCAAACCTATATATATACATATTTTTTTGAAGTACTTTATGTGTACTTTCATCTCACAAAAGGGCATTAATTTCCTTAATATACAGACTGTGACCTCTCATTGTTAGTGAAATACCACATAACAAAAGTTACCATAAATCAAAGTTAGAGAAGACTTCTATATAAAACTGACATAAATGGTGTAGATATCATTACAAAATTATTCTACATAATACTATAGTGAAAATGATATTTACCAACAAATAACATGAAATCAACAAAATGGTAATTTTCATACCACGAGCATTTAATGAAGGCCAATGAATACAGTTCTTAATTCCGTTTTTCAATCAGAAAACGACAGGAGTCTTGAAATTACCAAGTCATTCATCAGTGTATCAGGATTTCAACACTACTTGCACATGATATTGTAAGTAGATGGACAGAGCTGTTTGTGGATAGTAGACTGGAATTTTAAGTTATATTCAAAAAGCTTTGAATTCTCATTGTTTTATGTGAATGTAATAGAATAAATGCTTCTTGAAACCTTCCATTGTTGAAAGAAATGTATGTGGGTCCAATGGTTGTACTAGTCATGTACATGTCGGAGGAATGATTTTTATATTGAGGTGTTTTCCTGCCAGGTGCTTTTCAATGTTTGACATTTACATCTCCTGTTGAGTGAAAGTCCTGTAGTTTTTTTTTTGTTATTGATTGCAAATGAAAAATGTTTTGTGTGTATGGTGTCCAATGTTACTTCTTATATAATGCAAAATTTGGTGAAATTCAAAGGGAGAGTTCCTGTGCCTTTTTCATTGCCTCCCATAATGTCCATTTGTTGTTCGAGATAAGGATTTAACAATGCATATAGGACCAATAGAAAAGTATTGTGTTTCCCTGAAGCAAACTGACGTCAAACTGAAGCAAAAACAGCTGTATGAAAAAAAAAAAAAAAAAAAATGGAAATTATATTATTTGGTTAGTTTGTACATTTTTGCTGCCTGTAACATTCTTGTCAGAAATTTTAAAGAGTAACAAACTATTTTGGATTGCAATCTGAGTTTTAATCAGTTTGATTGAATAGTTGAATAGCTTATCTACAAAGATAGAGATATTGCAACTACAAAATTCAAATGTTTGTTGTTTGTTCCATGTTGTAATAAATTAAGAAAAATATATCAATATATGAAATATAGCATTTCGAAGAAAACTTATTTTTTTCATATTATGGTTTGGAAAATATTGAACATATAGGACAGAGTGCTTTTGCTTGTACAGAATATTGTATATTTTGAAAGTAGCCATGTATCCTTTCAAGGTCTACTGTTGATTCAGCATAGTGATCATGTGCTTTGAACTGAGAACTCTTTATTTTAATGAAACAAACTTGAGACAAAAATATCAATTTCAATAAGATGAAGCCTGAAACATTTTTTTTTTTTGTTTTTTTTCACTTATACAGAAACATCAGTGTAACATATGGAACTCAATAATTATTATGTATTTTGGAGTCTTACAATGGTATCGCCCGTTAAAAGACAAAACTAAGAAATTGAAGAGTCTGTCTCTATTTGACCCATTTTAAAATTAAATAGGCAAATCTTTATGTGGTCTACAGTAATAATAATAATTGATTTCAAGAAACATTTTTGTGGATAGATATTAAACAATGGAATGATAGTTTTAACTGTTGCCTGTCCATGTCCATTGTAAGATTGAATGTTTTTTCAGATTCTCTCTGTTTACAGTTGTCCAAAATGTGAGAATCTGAAAAAGCAGATTGGTAAGAGTATTGTATAACTAATACATATGCATATTTATCTAAATTGGAAATTAATGTCCAATGTTAACCTAATGCTCATAAGAGAAAATTAATAGGAAGTTACCTTAATAAAAGCATTAAAGAAAAAATATAACAAAAAGGAATGGGAAGAAGTAGATAACTAATTCAAAAGATTGATTTCAAAATTAAACAAATAAATTGTTTCAAACACATAATAATCCTTTTTAATTACTTCATTCCCAATAAGAACAATATTTCAATCAGACCCATTGCTGACCTCCTTCAGTTACCTAAACCTAATTCATTAATATTTTCAAATTTAAACAGTCACTAGGATAACATTACATTCATATCCTCCTAAAAATTATTATGATAACATTACATTCAAATTGTAGACCATTATTGAAAATCATAAAAATTTTGTCAAGTCATTCATCCCTTGTTTAAAGAGGATGTTAAAGTGAATATTCTTTAAACTTGATCCCTCTATCTCTATTAATATATAAAAAACTATTTGTAACTAGAGCCTCTACTATAAATCTTTCTCTCTCATCTTTAATTTTGTAAAGAACTTCAACCATTGGATCAGGATTATGCTGCTTTTCCCTACAATGGTCGGCCCATTCTGAAATACCGTGTTTATTGTTCCTATAAGCTTGAGTATGTTCTTTTATCCTTTCTATTAACGCTCAACCTGTGTTCCCATAATATACTGCTCCACAATCCCAGCATTAAACAACTTTCCTTCATCCTCATAATTTCTACGGTGTTTGGAAAATAACTTCCTGCCATTAGTACACACTATCTTCATGTTGTTTACATATTTCCCTAATAGACTTGTTTAACTTAATACCTTGTTGGTTCTTTACTTACTTTTTACAAACTTCTCTATTAGCTGCTGAGATGGTATTTGTTTTTTACTTCTAAAAAAAAATCTAAGACAACCATATTCATTCAATTCTAACTTCTGTTTTAAAACATTTTTATTTTTGTACCATAATTTTCCATTGTTAGTGTAACCAGTGATCCTATTCAAATAATTCTTTACAATAGCTTTCTTTATTGTCACACTATGTGCTATTTCAAAGTTTAAAACATGGTTGCTATTATACCCTTTTTCATAGTGCTCATATTCTACAATATTATTCCCTTTATTATATATAGCAAAATGTCCAAATATGGTAATTTTTATTTTTTCTTTCTCTTTCGTAAATTTTATGTAATCATCCACAGAATTGATATATTCAAAAAAATTTTGAAATTGCCTTCTAGACCCATTAAAATAATAGATATTATCTGCTTACCAATAATAGTGAAACATATTCTTGTCCCAGTTTAATATTTTACCTAAATAAATTCATATATAAGTTACACATAGAGCCAGATTTCAACTTCCCATTAGATAACCTTTTCATTGCTTATATAGTGTATGTTTAAACCTGAAGTAAGAATTATGACAAGCCAACTCTAATAAATTAAAAAGAAATTCCATAGTAATGTTGTCTCTTCAAAACATTCTCATTCTTCTTCTATGATTAGTAATGTGTATCTTATAGATATGGAAGTGTACATTGCTATGATATCCAACGAAAATAGCCTTATTTTCCTTCTGCTGTTTAGGTTTATTTCTTTCAAAGCCTCTATTAAAATGTTGGTATTTCTTATAACCTCAGGCTTGAACAAAGGCACATCTTTTATGATATTATTTAGAATTCTACTTTTGTGTAGGTGTGTCAAACGAATCAATTATAGGTCTTAAAGATACCTGCATTTTATGTACTTTAGTAGAGGTCTTGAAAGAAATAAACCTTGATATGTAATTGAATTGAAGACTAAGATCATGTATATTAAATCATATTTACAATTTTTACAAAATTCATATTAATAAGATCATTAAATTTTATTTTCAGTGTCAGATGAAACTTTATCAATGTAAGTACTTTTGTTACAGTTATGTTACATAAGTTTTAAGTAAATGTAAAAGCTTGGTACTTTTCCATTTGACAACTGTACTAAAATAGGGTTAGTTGAGCTTTTCTGTCGTTAGAAGTAATTTATAATTAGTTTGTACAATATTTTTTTTTTCATTTGTATTTCTTTTAATTTTGCATAACATAAACATGTATCGAAATGAAAGTGGGGGTCATCAACTGGAAAAGTATTATGCTTTATTTTAATTTTATATAGTTGGTTTAATTTGAAGTTGCAATTCTATGTTGATATGATTTCCACAAGGTGTTATTACAAGTTCTTTTTTTCCTAGGTTATACTGTATCTGTGGTAATTTACTTGGACCAGCTTTGGATTTAGTAGATAATAAATGTGTTAATAAATGTTGTAGTCCAAGTGGCAGAATTATTTATCAGGTATTGATTTTTTTTTTCAATTTTACTTGAGCTAATTATTAGAAACATGGAACTTTTTATATATATCAGTGGTGTCACATGCCCATTTATGTTGGGGTGCACTATTTGTGGGGGAGGGTAGTTTTATGCAACCTGTGCTATAAAATTCAGGTGTTAATTTGAACTTACGATTGCATTTTATCAATGTCTGAAATTTATAAGAGCAAATAGTGCAGCAGTGTTTTTTTTTAATTGTTCCAATGCAATTAAATGTAAAATAATTCAATACTTTAATTTACTAATTTATATAATTTTTACTACACCATCCATAATATTGGATAACATAAAAGTTCCCATCAAATATAAACATAAGAAATATGTAATGGTTATCTTGATTGTCTTAGTTATTCAATAAATAAATAAAGTTGTGTTCTTTTCCAAAGGAGGAGGAGGATTTACAAATAAATGATGGCCTTCTAATCACAAAAAAAAAACAGGTCCAAAATACTGCATTTCTTCCATTTACAACCCTCACTGACAATGATATATATGTATATATACAGGGTGTTGCAAAATCCATATGTAATATTCAAACCACATGTAGGGGCATGGCTAAGGATCAATATATTCCTAATGAACCCATGTTCAGAAATACCCCATTAAGGCACTAGGTGGTCCTAAAGTGAGCCTTTCTGAGAGAACATATCCTTTGCTACACCATAAGAAGTATTTTGCAGGCGAGCCCACACATTGATCTGGGGGTGCTATGTTTGTTTATTTCAATTACACACACTACAGCTCCAATGACAATATCATCTCTACTAACTTTTCTGGCATGCAGGATTTTGAGTTCTGTGCTTCTGGAATATAAAACCATCAGGTCACTAGAAAAAGTGTACTGACTTAAGAGGAGTCTTATGTTGAAAAATAAATTAATATCGTCTTTCTCAATGGTCTCTGTCCCTGTCAGTCTACAGACTTTTCATTCATTCCTCATAATAATGTGATTATTATTTTTTTTTAATAATGTGTTGTAACTAATTTGGTGGGAAATTTACAGCAAAAGATGGCCAGAAAACTAGAAAGATATGAGATATATAATTTCTCTTTATCAAAATTAGAAATTAAAGCATGGAATCGGGATGATTGGAGGCATAGTTTTTGAAGACCAAGGTTCTTTCTGGATTTTAACAGCATTAGATGGATAAATAGATGATGTAAAAACTTCTTGACCCTCTTGTTCATTGTTCATTCGTAAATATAATTAAACTGTTAGTTTCATAAATTTCTTCCAAAACTTCATATTAATCTTCAAATATAAACAAAAAACACCAAACCATTACATCTCCAATATTTCAATTCTTTATATTTTTATTATTTTTTGATTTATTATTTTTATTATTTTATTTGTTGATATTGTGAAAGTTTTGGTTTATTATTTTATTGTTAATCCCGTTCAGATTGTGAAAGTTTTGATTTATCATTTTTATTGTTATTCACTTTTCAGTTTGTGAAAGTTCACTTATTATTTTGTTGTTTTAATTTATTGTTCTTCACGTTTAGATCGTGAAATTATTATTGATGTATTACATTTAGTTCGTGAATGTTTATTTTATTGTTGATTGTTGTTGTTTTAGAAAAAGAAAAATAGTTTCTTTTCTAATTCCATTAGAAAGATAGTTTTTCTTTCTTTTGATGTATTTTCCTTGATAAAGATTCTTGATAAAAGAATTGAAATATTGGAGATGTAATGGTTTGGTGTGTTTTGTTTATATTGAAGATTAAACTGTTAGTTTGTTTTTAGAAATTTCTTGAGTATCTTTTAAATTGATGCCAAGTCTTTAATACCAAAATTTATTATATCAACACGTTGTCATGTATTCAAAAATATAGTTTTATTAAAAACAGAAAAAATGATATAGTATTCTTTAATCATAAAAATGTATTTTTTTTTAATTTTTTTTTTGCCTGATTCCTTAATTATGACCCACATAATTTTTGAACCTCAACTTAAGCATTGTAGAATAGTATTTTAAACTACAGCTTTTCCTAAATTTGAGTCTTTGATAATAGAATCTTGGGAGCTATTATCAAAGCTATTTTGTACTTTTGGAGAAAGGGTAATAACAGGACATAAAGGAAATAATTGATGAACAATGGTTCCTTAAATAACCTATGTTTAACTTTCTATTGAATAAAGAACAATGCAATTATTGCAGTAGTTTCTACATTCTTGTACCATTTCCAGTGATTCTAGAACTTAGTGTAGTAATTCTGTCTACAAAGTTTAGGCCACTAAATAAAGTGGTCCTTAACTTTGATATGCATACATCTGATTCTAATCAAGTCTTAACAATATAATTAAATTCTTAAATATGAAATTTAATATATGTACATTATTTTAAGTACAGTGGTTGGATCCTTAGTGTCCTATCCAAAGATAGTGAGATACAGACATTCCAAAAACTGTCGGAATATATTCTAAGAAACTTGAATTTCTACTGAATATGTACCTACATGTTTTCCATGATTATTATACTATTTTAACAGTAGTGTGGAGAAAGTAAATGAATGAAAATAATAATAAATTTTTATAATACTTGTATGTTGTTTGCCTGACTTCTATACTAAAATTTATTATAGTACAGTACACTACCATTGAGGTAGTATAGTGAAAATAATAGCAAAATGGTATTAGCAACTCTGATGGCTTTCTTGATTTTTCTGTAAATTTCTTCATCAAGAAGAGTCTTCTGTCCAAGTTAAATCAACTAAAAGACTGAATGCGTTGTTTTCACCTAATCTGTTATAGCTTAAAGTTTAAGCTATCAAATTTTTTGAGAGAGTGCAGAGGAATATTTGTTATCAGAGCAACTTTTGATTTGTTTGCTTTACTTCATTTACAGTCAAAATATGACTGAAAATTGAAAAAAACCCTTCTGGAGACTCCCAGAGGAGGATCCCAAATCTTTTTGAACATTCAAGCTCAGACCAGATCAGATTAGTTGAATTATTAGAAAATTTAGACTGTTTGTGTTCAGTAGATAGAATGACTTTGAACTTTCATCTAATCATTATCCTTAATTTGTTAAAAGAAAATTTCAGTTTTTTTTTTCCCTCAATTAAACAATTAACTTTCAGTTAATGAGGTTCTAAATTTATTAAATTAATGTTATAAAATTTCATTTATTTCCCTTATTTCATTTAATTTCTGTGACTTTATTTTTCTGAACAGGTTACTGGAAGTTCTGGAACTATTTACACCAGCTTTTTTAGTAAAAATTATTGTAACTGTCCTTCATATAGATATTCAGGTTTGTAATTTACTGAATTTATTTAATTGGGTGATTATTTATTTATTTATTTATTTATTATATAAATAAATAAATAGATCAATCAACTAATCAATCAAAACATATTGTAAATATAGCTTAACATAGTGTTGTTCACTTCCTCCAAATATTTTGGCTTGCCCTTCAAAAAAATTGTGGTCAAATCCTGCATCCGTGAGGTTCAAAATGTTGCTTTGTCAGATATCATATCTAAACTTTGTAATCATGTTATTTCTTATTTTTTTCTGCTTGTCGGTTAATATTTTTTTTTTAAATCCATACCAGTTGTTAGATTCTTGTTCTCTGGGATTTAACAAATTTGCTACAGTACAGCTAGGCATCATCAATTGTTCCTTTAAATCAGTGAAAAACTTTATTGCTGGCCATACCCGCTTCTGTTCTTAAACTTTACTCTCATGCCCCTTATCAAAAATCACTTAAGGAAATCAGTTCTTTAATCCTAACAAATATTGTGACAACAGAGAAAGGGTGTTATTTTAATTCCCTATATTTGTGTTTTTTTTGAATATGTGAAAAATTGCATTCTTTTATTTTTAGAATCATGGATGTTGTTAGCAATAAGTTGAGGAAACAAAGTAGTTGCCCCCCCCCCTCTTTTTTTTTGCTTAATTTGTAATTTTAATGATTTACCTTCTATTAAAAAAAATAAAAATCATGTCTCAACCTTCAGAGAATATACACCCTAGGGTAAGAACCACTACATTGAACTTAATATATTCTGTAATTGAAGCTTTTTCTGGTTAGGCTTGATTTCCATTCTATTGGAAAGCGAAGTTCGAGTACGACATCTGGTGGAGAAAAAAGCAAACGTCATTTGGGTGATCAACGACTCGAAAGTCAATTGTAATACTGTACGAGAGCTAATATATGTTGTTGTTTCTTGTGAATTTATATTTCGTATATTTTTTTTTTTTTTTTTTTAAATAGTTTGTTACATATTCTTCTTGGCAATAGCAAATTATCTTTTGAGGTAATTCAGAAGCCATTTTCTAAAGAAAATTTAAGCGTGATCGAAGTTTAGCTGCGTGTGTGAGGAAAAAAAAATGCTTCCTAACATTTTAGGTTATTACAGTGTTCCTAGTCATGAAAGAAATAAGTAAATTAAAATGAATGGAAATGTTTGTGAAGATCTAATTTAATGATGTTTGTAAAACCACTGATAATTTTTTGCATGCAGAGTAAATGTTTTCCAATAAAATAGTTCCTTTAATAAATAGTTTTGCTGTTAATGTAAATGTGTAAATAATGTTCAACACAAGATAACCAAAACAAAGATCATTACAGTTGATAACAATACTTTACATTCAAAATACATTTTTAAACTTTTAAACACAGTACCAAAAAAACTTTATTTTTTATTTATTTTTATTTTGGTGGGCTCCCTTTTAGAAAACTTGATAATATTAAAAAAGTATTTTTTATGTATTATTTACAATAATATTTTAAGGTTTTTATGGGCCCGGTAGCCGAGTGGTCAGCATGCTTGGCTGCGGGTTAGAGGTCGCGGGTTCAATTCCCGGCCTTGGCAGAGGGCGGGAATTTTTCCACGCTTCTTTCACCTCCAAACGGGTCCTTGGGTCTATCCAGCCCTCTATGAAATGGGTACCGGATTTCTTTCCAGGGAGTTAAAGGCGGGCGGGCGTCGGGCTGACCACCCGACCTCAACTTCGTCCCGATGGTCACGAAACGCTGGGAGCCTGACCTCCCGCGCCCCAAAGGCCAGCCCAGGCCTGTAGAGGGATACTTTAACTTTTAACTATTTTAAAGTTTTTAAAATGTTTAATATAATTTAATCCACTACTACATTCAACATAGCTTTTCAAGAGAAATTGTTTTGTCTTTCTATATAAAGTCTATTTAATATGAAAAAAAAATCCCTAAATATGACCCACTTTAACTGTTATTCAGAAATTGCAGAAAGGATAAAAGACTAAAAAAGAAAAGTATCAAATCTAGTTTAAATAGTTTCTTACTACAGGCCATAACCTTTGCGTTGATCAAATTTCTGAAAAAATGGATAAAGAAAATAATTTTTATCAAAATCTAAGGAAAACTTTTATATCTGACTTGTCCTGCCCATAATGTTTCTTATCAGGTAGTACAAAATACATAGAGACACAAAAAGAAACTAATTAACTTTTAAGTGAATACTAAGCTAGTGGGGTTAATACATGTGCTGTGCAATATTTAATGTTGATAGCTTTTTAATACCATTAAAAAGTAAGTTATAAAATTGTGTGGATTTTAAATTTTTATTTATGGGCCTTCTCTTTCAAGTATGTTCTGCTTTTCATTTAAGTATTTATCATTTGTTACCTATCTTGATATACAATTATCAATGTCTTGATAATTATAATTAAAAGTACTTAATTATATTTTTTAAGATTTTTTTTTTTTTTGGCATGTATAAACTTTTTTCACCATTTGTTTAAAATTAAATTACATTAGTTTTGATTGTTTGTGATTTAAATTTTAAGCAAATGGTGAAAAATGATGCTCTCATTTAGATGATATATGATTGTAATTATTTCATCAGAAAAAATATTGATATATATATTTTATGTATTGAATTTTAGTTCTTAAAAAAGAAGAAAATATATTTGTAAGTACATCGGTCTTTATAGCTATTTTAAAAAATAAATAAATTCTTTTCCTCTTTTTATTTTGAATTTTGCCTAACATATATTATTGCTATAGTTCTTGTAATCTCTTGAAATAAATGAAATACTGTTTTACACAACATTAGTCGTTAATTATTTAATATTTTTACCATTAAAGATAATGTTATATATTTATCATTAATCTAATTTTAATTTGTAATTATACTTTATATTCATTTAATTTTAGTGCAAGCATATCCTGGCAGTGTATTTATCTGAGGCATTGAAGGCTTTCAAAGAAGTGACACTTTCAGATGAATCAATAAGTGACTTGCTGATTAATGCATAGTGGAATTCATTCAGTATTCAAATAGAAGGAATCGTGATATTATTCTTTCTAAACACATCAACTAAATGAAGAGAATTAAATAGAAGATGTTACTTACTTAACTATTGAACTTACTTAACTTAACAATGAAACAATAACCATTCATCTGGACATCTAGAACAAGTGTTTCCTACTTTAAACAGTTACCAAAAGTAGAAACCAGCACATGCACAGCTACAAGGTTTTAATGAGGATAGCATTGCATTTAAAATTTGTAAAGTGTTTGATTCCTCTTACTTAAAAATTAAGAAACAAAACTGATTAATGAAATCAGTTAATTAATTAACTTTGCTAGCTGTCATTGGTTGAAAAAGAACTTTTTAGATATATAAATTATGAAATGACACATGCAAACAATAAAGCCTGAAAAATAATTGATATTCATGCATTTAAACATATATTGTTACTTCAAATATGTAAAACATACATCTTTTTCTACTGTCTTCTATTATTATCAACAATATTTCACTTTCTTCTACAGGCAACTTTATCGGGTTGAAAATGAGGACAAGAAAAAAAAACTTTCTTCCACTATTACAGAATCCATTAACGATCTATTTAAAACAAATAAACATATACAATCTAAGATAATCATGTCCAATATAACAATTTACAAAATATCAAATTAGTGTTAAAGTAACAATTCCAAACAACACATACAAAATTTATTAATAAGATAGTTAATAATTACTTTAAGGATAGGAAAGATGAAGAAAGAAAGAAGAATGGAAATGAATACAATAATGTATTAATATTACCATTAGGGTTGTTGATAATCAATAAGAGCTATATGTAATGAAAATAAAATTCGGTTGGTGTATTGTAAAACAAATAAATTAATAAAGAGGAGTGAGATAACTAGTGAAGATAACATGATGAATGCTATGGGGATGATATACAAACTAAAGTGTAGGGACAGTGGTGGAAACTATTACAGAAGCACAGGAAGGACCTTGAAAGAACGAATCTTTTGAACATGTAAGAATAATCAAGAATGATAGATCCAAAGTGTCTGATTGGGCAGATCACTATAGGGAATTAGGCCATAATCCGGACCCAGTAGTAGAAATTTTGTTTCACATAAAAGAAGAAAAGGAAAGACTAACGATAGAATCATGTATAATAAATTGGTTATCATGCATAGATAACGATAATCTTTTGAAAATCAGTAAAATGGCATATGAATGGTTCAAGAATAGTGTAAAAAATAGAGAAAGATAAAGATTTATATAGAATTAATAATACAAATCATTTATCATTTAATACATTACTTGTTTTAACTAAGAATAATAGAGTAGATTTTGTAAATTGTTACGTTACTTGGAAGTTTTTGAAATTGTTACTTGAACACTAATTTGATATTTTGTAAATTGTTATATTGACATGTAGTCCAACGAATAGAGGTGTTTTACCTTACAAAAGGTCCGGTAGTTCTAATTTTTTGATATGTTGTCTAGGATGGTTAGTAAGTGTTTAAAATGCAAAATGCACAATTCCTCCCCCTCTGCACCCGCCGCCATCTTAAGAACACCAAAAAAAAAATGATACTTTATTAGATTTTCGCTTATAACGTCTGTATGGTGCATTTTAGCTACAAAAGAGTTCTACGCAATGATGTAGAGAATACAATTTCCTACAATATGGTTTTTAAATTTTGTCTCTAGGACTGATAGTTACGGAGATACGCACTTTTTAAAAAAAAAAAAAAAAAAAAAAAACGCAATTTTCAGAAATTTCTAAAACTTCTAACTTTAGGACGCTGTAATTCAGGTATGGCCTATTCTAGGGAAACAAGTATCAGAATAAAATGTGTAGGGAATTTAATTACCTACAAAATGCATGTATAGTTTTATGAATCAACCCTATTAGTGGGGGAGCTACATATATAAAAACTGCAAATTGTGATAAGAATATGCCCTTTGGTGAGAATGTAGTTTATGGTTATACAATGAAAATAAGATGGGGAGGCATCGCCCAAACTGACTATAATTCAAGATGGCGGCTACGTTTCAAA
>JAFIDM010009631.1:82957044-83027837 GCA_023159025.1 Thereuonema tuberculata | reverse complement strand
CAGCTGTTTGGAGATTTCGCTTTTTGCACTTATAAACACTAGGTCCACTTTTAATGTGTTTAAAAAAGTAATAAATTATTTGGATTTTGCGATATTTATCTATTTGTATCACGGAGGGAAAAAGTCAGAATATTTAATTTTAATGAAGCATTTGCTAGTTTACATGCACTTTTTTTTTTTGCACATTTACCAATAAGCAGTAATTACATTTCCAGTACATGCCATTAAATGGTATCTTCCTCAATTGAAGTAATATAAAGGCGGATATCTCTGCAATCCGTTGTATAATTAGCAGTGACGATGCCAGTGTATCACGATTTAGGCGTGATGGAAGGTGGGATGTTGAACGAGAAGGGATAGTATGTGCTAAAGAGATGGGTGACTGCCTCTCCGAAATCAACATGACATTTGATTTTCACGTGCAATAGTTTCAAGGGTGCACCACGACAACACAACATCAGGAAGGACATTTAGGCGCTACGACCGACAAAAACATTGTACGATCGTGTACAGTTCATCTAACTTAGGAAGGCAGTCCCCCCAGGCGTTGGGACTGAGAACTTGAAAAAATAGGGATGAAAGGGTATCAGGGTATTGTTACGGAATTAAAAGGTCCTATGTGATCCTTGTTTTAGTATTTTGAGAATTCGGCTCTTCGGAAATATAGTTACTTAAAGCCGATAATTACGAGGTCAAGCTCTGCAAACACTGTTGTAATCTTTCCTCCCAACCCTACTTACCTAATACAGTGGAACCCCGCCATTCGTCCGCCTCTCTACTCGTACAACTCGTTATTCGTCCAACTTTTTCAAGTAAAATTGAACTCGCCATCCGTACGCTTGCTCACGATTCGGACAGCGTGACATTGTTACTGGCCGCGACGCGTGGTCGCTTCAGCTCAGTCTCGTGCTAGCTTCCGTATGCTACGCATCATCCACGCAAGCTTCGTGAAATTTTGTGCTATTTTATTGTTATTTTTATTAAAAATAGTGCAGCCATGGGTCCAAAAAAGATTACTGATTCAACTAAGCCTGAAAGGAAAGCAGTGAGAATTGAATTGAAGAAAGAAATCGTTGCGAAGTTTGAAAGTGGAACTTGTGTCTCTGACCTGGCAACTCAGAATGGCATGGCGAAATCAACCATATCGTCTATACTGAAAAAGAAGACATAATATAAGAGAGGCTGATGTGGCAAAAGGAGTGACCGTTACAAAGGTTTAAATAAGCAATCATCTGTGGGTCTGGAACGGATTAATCCAATTTACATTATATCATATGTGAAAAAATGATTCGCCATTCGTACAAATCGCCATTCGAACTGCCTCCTGGAACGGATTGTGTAGGAATAGCAAGGTTCCACTGTACTCTTTCTCCCCTATTTTTTCAAGTTCTCAGTCCCAACGCCTGAGGGGACTGCCTTCCTAGGTTAGGCGAACTGTACAGCGTCGTCTGGCACGCAATATAATATCTGACCTATTTATGACATTGCATAAGGTGACCAGACGTCCCGCTTTTGGCGGAAGTGTCCCGATTTTTAACAATTTGTCCCGCATCCCGCGGCGTTTTAAAAAAAGTCCCGATTTTTTTTTTCGGTTGTGGAATTGGAGATGCCGTTTTTAATCAAGACCCCCCCCCCCCACGGTCAATGATGTCCCACTTTACCAATGTTAAAATCTGGTCACCTTACATTGAAGCACAACACTGCTGGAGCCAGACATAACATCAGCGATTGGACAATACAACGTTGCCTTTGTTCTGTGGGATACGGAGCCCACGTCCCACTGCTAGCCCGACAGTACAAGGCTCTGCGCCTCGCCTGGGCTTGTGAACATCGACACTGGACGCAAGACTACTGAAAATGTAAAGCCTGATCCGACAAGTCGCGGTTCCAACTATTTCTGGCAAATGGACGATTACGCGTGTGGAGAAAACCCCACGAGGCAATGGATCCCGCATGTCAATAAAGGGCAGTTCAGGTCAGCGGTGGCTCTGTTATGGGTTTTCAACTGGCAAGCATTAGGACCTTTGATACATCTGTAGATACTGACTGGCGGAACCATCCTTGAGAATCATTTGCACCCGTTCATGTCATGCATTTACTCAGATGGGAGCCGGCTCATTAGCAGAACAATGTCCACCACACAGGTCATCAGTCATCAAATTACGACTGGAGGAGCATTCCTCTGAGTTGGCCCCGTCATTCGCCGGATTTGAACCCAATAGAACACATGTGGGATGCTGTCCAGCATGCTGTCAGTGCCAGGGTTCCACCACTGGCGAATATTAGGGAATTGTGGACCACTACTGAGGAGGCATGGTGTACACTATCTACACAGTACTTCAGAGAACTCGTGGAGTCCTTGTCCCGTCGTGTTGCTTGTTGTAATCCGATCGAAAGGAGGAACTACGCTTTACTAGATAGGTGTCTCAGTTTTTCTGGTACGTCACTGTAGAATGGAAAATGTGCGAGCAACTTTTGTTGAAAGTCTGTTCATTAAGCACAATAATACAGACAGACGGATCTAATTATTTTAAGGAATGGAACATTAAATTTAGAATTAAAACAAAATTCAAATTACGATACTTAAATATTCAGTAATATGTATTGGAAGATCAAAATAAATGGTTAATCATTAACATATTTTTTGAGATTAACATTGATGCAAATGAAAACATTGTAACGAAAACATGGTAATGATGAAACTATCCGTCTAAAAAAGAAGATAAATACGGAACATTATTGAAAAATCATTTTATTTTATTTATTTTTGTTTTGTTATCTCGAAATCTTTTCGTCGTCCCTGTATCTCGCACTGTTTCTCAGGAAAAAAAAAAAAACTAAATAAAAAATGTCCAATTAAAAAATTGTCAAAACGCAATTGCATTTTTCCCCCTGTCGCATATTATTATACGTAGGGTAACTGATAAATCTATGGTCAAAGAATCCTAAAGATTAGGGCTTTTTAAGGACAAGAAGACAGAACAATCGTGTTCGATTAAATAGAAATCCGTTTATCTGTTGTTATTGTTTTTTTGTTTTTTTTTGTATTATTCTTTCTTTTGTATTATTTTATTTCTAAACACCTAGGGTACTCAAACAATTAGGTATGTAATTGCTTATGTCATTGATGAAAGACTCATTGTGCCCATAAATAACCAAAACAAAGCTGCATATTTTTTTTTACATCGGCTTTCGTGTTTTAATTGTAAAAAAAATGGTCATATTGTTTATATAGATATTCTATATTTTTTTTTGTTTCAAGGCAATTTTTTTTAAAGTCCAAAGAGTTCAGCCATTGAGGCCGTAAATTCCTCAAATAATAATGCACTGATTCAAGGGTTTAATCATATTATTTACATTTGATTGAACTTAAATTAATAGGTATTTTACAGAAGGACCAATGTGTAGCCTATATCTTTAGATAACACAAACTTAATGAACTAAGCTAGGAAATTCCTTAGGACAGATAGGCTAATAAGTTGCACACTGCGCTTATCTGGAAGTTTCAAGAGCATAAGATCGATTCTTAGATTAGGAAATTGTTTGCATCTTTTTTTTCCCTCTCTTACAAATATACTTATTCAGGGACAGACTGTTTGTAGGAATTACCAGGCTTTGCCCGATAGACCAGTATTTTTTAGCATGTCGACATTTCTTTGACTATGGGGAAAAAAAAAAAAAATCAGTCGGCCCTACTATCTACTAAATTAATTGGAGATATTAATTAAAATACGTTAAAAATTACATACGCATATAAAAATAACTTACTTAACGTATAATTTATAAACTATACAATTGGGTTCTTTTCAGTATTGAAACATCCAACTGTTATATTATGTTGGCAGCATTTATCTTATAGGAGAATCCTTCTCTTGTCTACAATAGAATATTTTTTTATGCGAGCTTCTATCGTTTGGAATCAGTATAAGATAAGTTAAAGTTGCGATCAGGCCCAGAGGACCGCTCCAGTGTTCAGAACCTACGGGACAAAGTTGAGGACGGGGGGTCGGCCCGTCGCTCGCCCGCCTTTAACTCCCGGGAAAGAAACCCGGTACCCATTCTATAGAGGGCTGGGTAGACCCTAGGGCCCGTTTGGAGGAGAAAGAAGCGTGGAAAAATTCCCGGCCTCCGCCGAAGCCGGGAATCGAACCCGTCACCTCCAACCCGCAGCCAAGCGCCCTTACCCACTCGGCTACCGGGCCCACAATAACATATTATATCCATGCAATATTAAATCTAAAAAAAAATAAAATAATAATAATTCGTAGAAAGAAAGGGAAAAATTATATAGTAAATTACAAATGGATCCAAATTTTTGCGCTATATGTGTGTATGGTGGTACATAATTCATTCTGGAGCTGATGGAGGATTAAAAATGTTTATATTTTTTATTTTATATATAATATAAGAAAATATTAATAGTTTGTAAATTATAAATTATTGTATGATTACAATTTTAACAAAACGGAAATGATTTTTTTTAAGTATATAAAACTATTTTAAAAAAACCCAAAAATAAACAAACAATTGTATTCGAAGGGGACGATTGATCCCTAAACCACTAGCTAGCCTATATACCTTGTATTATTTACAACAGTGCTCCGCAACCGGTGTGCCACGGCACAATGGTGTGCCGTGAGCCGATACAGGTGTGACGCGGTCAAATAAGATAATATTATAACTAAATAATTTTTCTACAATATTACTATAAATAAATAATATAAATAAGTAAAATAAATACATAAATAAACAAATAAAACATTACTACAAAGCGAAGGATGCTTTGTATATATATCTATATATTATATATCTATATATTTTAGCTTTTGATGTGCCGCGGAATTCTAGGAAAAACTTTGGTGTGCCGTAGGTGAGAAAAGGTTGCGGAGCACTGATTTACAACACCATCGTCTGTTTTGTACTGATGGACTTTCCAAACTTTGACGATAGATGTCGCTGCTGTTCGTCTGCTAACACAACTGACTGAAAACAGCGTGATTCAGCAAAACTGACGTAAACTTTGTTAAATTCGACCATTACATATTGAACAAAGATCGGAAAATGAAGAAAGCATCTAGGAAGCAGGGAAACATGAAACCAGAAAAATCCGATAAGGTATGGTTGTTTATTTACAGTAGTGATAACTAGTCAGTTCTACTTGTTTTAAACAGAGCTATTATGTTTTCAATTGTTAGATTTGTTTATCAATTTAAGGGTGTCTTGAGAGGATAGTTTATTTATTTTGTAATGCCTATCTAAGTAATAAATGTCGTTTCCTTTCTGTCACCAGTTGCGTAATGAACTTCCACCAGGCTCCTTGGATATCAGCGATGAGGAGTTGGTGAGTGTTTCAGTTCGTGATCTGAATCGGCAGCTGAAAATGAGGGGTTTGTCAAGAGATGAAATAGTTCGAATGAAACAGAGAAGACGTACATTGAAAAACAGAGGTTATGCTGCTAGCTGCCGCACCAAAAGAATTGAGCAGAAAGACGAATTGGAGATCGAAAGAAGTGACATTGATAATGAGATAGATCAAATAAGAGAAGAAAATGCCCGAATTCAAGAAGAGATTGAATCCTTACATTGTAAATATGAAGCTCTCAAACGATTTGCCGAACAACGGAATATTCCTCTTCCACCAGAGGATTTGACAGCTTCAGATTTCTGTACGAAATAAACATTCTACATGGTATTATTAGTTTTACTTACAAAAAAAAAGAAAGAAAGAAAATAATCATACCCGCCTTCATTGGTCTCACATAATTACGTTTAAATTTATTTCATATTTTCACTTCAGTATAATTAAAATATTTTAAGCCAGAAAAAATTATTACCAATAATTTAATAAAATAATTCAAACTACAAATATAGATAAAAAAGAAGTGGAAAAAAATCATTGATCGGTTAATATATTATGAAACATAATATTACATAAAATTGGCAACTTTTCTTCTTTTTTTTAAAAAAAAAAATAAATTGGAAAAAAACAACAAAAAACAAATCGTAAAACTTGTTATTTAATAGTAAAACTAAAAATAAGTATGTACTGTAAACTTAATAGATTTTATTATCTAAAATAAAATCTACATACATTCATCTCAAAAGTAGTATACTATATTCTACACTGAAAAATATGTTGGTGCAAAGACAGTTTATTCTAATAATTTTGATTGATAAGTCAGCTCTTTTAACCCATTATATATGTGCCACCAATAATATTGCCTGAATATTGATAATGTCAATCTACAAATATTTTTTTATGGAAAAATTCAATATTATCAGAAAACTATCATTAAACTTGTGGTTCTCAAATACTGATTTGCAACTCAGTTGCAATCTGTGATGAAGTTGTAACCAATCCATTGGTGAAATTAAGGATAAAATCATAAAAACTTTTTTTTTTATTTTTGCAATATTTGGGAACTATGAGCTGTTAGTTTATTATACAATTTGTATTTCACTTCATAATCAAAATTTGATAACTTAAATCGGTCTTTTTTTTTTTTAAATTTTACTGGTCCAATTCGAAAGTTTGGGAATCACAGCATTAGGCAGTTTTATCTAAATAAAAGAAAAATGTATTTGTAAATACTTGAGCCCCTTTCAGGATGCACTGCTAAGTTGGCTGGGAAGAATTGAATTGCAGTAGTCTAAATTCTGAAGACCATTGTTAAGTGGTAAGGAGTTTTCTATTAGATCAGTTATTAAATCGTCATTTGGTAATCTAAGAGAAACATTCCTTCATCACTGTCATTGTTAACCTTAAATTAAAAAGACAGTAGCATATATCACATTGTTAAAGAGCTACCAATGCTTTCAAGAAAAGAATAAAATATATTAGAAACTGCTTATTTTTCAGTGTTGAAAATGGTACTTGCTTAGCAAATCAGGTTAAGTCATTGTTACCATCTCTATAATCTTCATCTGGAATTGTTCTGAGTGATATTTATTTTATCTTGCACTTGTTGCAGTTTTCCCAATGATTGTTATTTAGGCTGTATAAAAATTTGTAATTTCTTTATTAACCCATTTTCAAAATATTAAAAATAAGTGATGACAATAACATTCTTTTAAAGTACACTACTCTAAAATATCAGATGAAATCATAAAGATGGTAACTACTTAAAGCATAGGGAAATGTAAGTCCAAGACATTTTATTAAAATATCTTGTAATTAATGTCCAATTTTTAAGAAGAGTTATTTAAAATATTTATGTTGATATTCATATATTTCAGTGTATGTGCATATCATAAGTGTATTTCATATTTGATAGTCAATACTATACGTTTTATGACAGTTGTGATTTTTATAAATTTTTTTTTAATCAATTTTATGAACACGAACTTAAGAGATTTATCTAAGTTTATATTGACAGAATTGATGAGTGTAAATGTTGTAGATTAAACTGAAGAGTGTATGTTGTTTTTTTTTCCTTTTATAATGTACTTAACTAGAAGTTAATGTGAAATCAGTAAATTTGTGAACAAAAAAGCCTTGCAAATTATATTTATTTATTTATTTTCTTTTACTGTAATATTTTTCTGTGGGGTGGTAAGTTTTTCAGATTGAGAAGCTAATGTTTTACTGTCTTTTAATTTTTTTTTTTTTTTTGTTAGTGTTGTTATATGTGTTTTTAAGCTTACGAGTTATCTAAAAGTTTTCAATTATTGAAAATAATCCTGGAGGGGTTCTTCTTATTATTTATTTATTAGTTTTCTTAAATTGCTAGATTTTTTTTTTTTTATCTGTTTAGTTAAGTGACAGTTACAATCATGAAGCATAGTTTAAAACCTTAAATGTTTGAAAAGTCTGGAAAAACAGGAGAATCGGTACATCACAGAATATCAGTGGAAAGAATCTTGAATGTGAATGTCAGGTCATTTGAGGGGACCACTCAGCATTCTGTATGTCTGTTTGAATGGTTCACACTTAGGTATTGCTGCATCTGGAGTTTGTAATTGCCATTTGTTCTGTGCAGTATGCGTATGATACTGCTTTGATTTACCACGTGATCCATTTATATCGTGGCATGTTTTTTGTGGTCTTTTAGCATACTGCCAAAATCCTGGTTTAGAACTTGCAGCATATGGTCATCCAGTTCTTTTTTGTCATCAATCCTTTGTGTTTCTTTGAATTTTGCATTTATTTTTACAGCTGCATTGTGTGTGATTGATACTCGTATATTATACTGTTGATATCTTTTGCAACTTGTAACTCTTAACTGCCACTACTAGAATGCAGGTAATGCACTCTTTTACTGACATTGCCATTACAGTCATTATAAGCCTGAAAACAGAAGAGATTAATTTTCGTCTTTTGTTTCCAGACTTTTTGACTCCCCCCTCCCGGTCTGTATATATAGATACTTCAATTTGCAGATTTGTGTCCTTGACAGATATTCAAATTTGGGCATTAAATTGATTATGATCATAAATACTATCAAGATGTAAAGCAAATTGACAAATAAACAAACCCATTTTCTGACAAGCAGAAATAGATGATTTTTTTTTTTTTTTATAAAGAGTCCTGATGAAAAGTGGTTTATTATTGTAAAGCTCTTTCTGTTAATTTAAATGTTCTAAGATAAATAATAATCTAAAAAAAAAAAGTTAAAAATATCAGAATATAATATTCAGACAAATCTTTAAGGATAGCAACTATTTGAATTTCAAGTTATAAAAAGTGTTTTTTTTGTAATTGTCAAATATTCAAATCCATAATACTTGCTTGTCTTAATACTTTCTGAAATCTGATGGAGAATGAATGTAAGTTAATATTAATTTATTTAATAGAAACTTACAAAGTAGGTAACTGATTTAACATCAGTTTTTGTAACTAATATCCTGCAACGTTTCAGTTGTAGGATTAAATGACTATAATCATGGTTAACTTGAAATATTTTAATCACAAATAGTCAGGTCTTAAGGAAATAATTTTAAATTATTTCTTATAAACATCCCATCAACTTCTAGTGATGTTAATTCAATGGACAAACAAGAATTTTGCTCCAAAGAAAATTATTGGTTGCATTTGGTAGCAAGAGTTCTGTAATCATAATTATTCTTATAAAATAAGCTCTAAGTTGATTACCTGAGTTTCTACATCAAAATTGCTGATACAATTGAAATATACAATTATCGTAAGTTCAAATCAAATTTAAATGTCTCTCTAAATTTTTGTTATTTTCTAAATTTCAATTGCTTAGAAATATTAAGTCAGCAAATACTAACTTGAAAGTCACATAACACTCATGCCTAAAATTTAACCAGGTGTTAAGTTAATATTTCATCCTAAGAGGTGGATGATATTTATTAAATGTAGTTGCTGTTGTAAATGTCTGGTTTAGAATGGCTTTGAAAAATGCCAAACAGCATTATGATTGTTTTTTTAAATTAAACTATTAAAATGTGAATTAACACAAGACCTTCCTCTTCTTAGAACTTATACAAATGTCTGTTTACTTTGAAAGCAAACTTTGTCTCAAGTCTAATCCCAAGACAGTTACTTTTTAGGATTTGCTCTGAGGTGAATCTGCACCTATTTTTATAGTATGACCCAATAGTACACAAGGTTTCAGGGTCCACGGGAGTTACAAGCTCCTGATAATTATTGACCAGTGGAATAAAAGTGAAGGTCAATTTGATTCTTAACCCACCTATAACCTCAGGAAAAAAACCTGGTTTCCATTGTACAGAGGGTTAGATGAATCCTTGGACCTTTTTTGAGGAGAAATAACCTGGAAAAAAAAATACTGACTCCCATCTGGTATCCAGAACATAAGCAATGTTATACTACTTGAGTTAGCAGATGGTCATTGTGGCCCAGCCTGACATGCCCGAATCTGGGTTCGAATCCTGGCTTAGGTGTGTCCTTCTTTCTTGTGTAAATCTTACACTTCCTTTCAACGTGTTCTGTTTCATATCTTGTTTTGGCACAGCTTAACCTCTGTCACTTGTGTCATTAAAAATTGCAGGCCGAAATACGTGTGAGGTCAAACAAACAAATAAGAGACACCGTATCCAGTATTATGATTATTAAGTTGTGATTTATGAGCGCTATCTGGATTTTATGCAGAAAATTTTACAATATTTGCATAAGTGAGCATCACTATTTAGTATCCATTTAAAGTAATATTATTATGAAATGTGAGAAACACTTCCAAAGCAATTAAATAGTTCACCATTTAATCAATAAAGCCACTAAGTATCTACCTCATTAAGAGAACTCAAGGTTAAGTAGTAATTACTAACAGCAACATCTTGCAATAGGAGATGAAACCATTTCTGAAAATTCTTTTTAAACTCACCAGCTGCAACATATGAAAGTTAAAAATTCCTTGGCAAACTATGATTAAACAAAAAAAAAAAAACCTTAAATTTGAATCCATTGGTGTATTTCCTACTTGTCAGTCACTTGTTGCCATCCAGATATGTTGCTTATATTTATGTATATGTTAAACGTTCTGCAGATTTCTTAAAAGCATTGTTATAGATTGTGAAGAATGGCACTTAACTTTTATAAATATAACATCATGGGAACAAAATAATAGTTATCTTCCAATACAACTATTGAAAATATATTACACTGCAATTTCAAGTTTGTTTTTTAAAAAAAAGAATTTTATTTAATCAAGATCAGAATTAAGTAATTACTATTTAGATGTTAAAAAAAAAAAAAAATGGAAGAACCCAATTTTTTCATTACCATAACAAGTACTTGATATCAGGATTTTCTAAGATTCTCTGCAACTACTAATACGAACAAATTAAAAGGTTGAAATTGCACTTAAATTCAAAGAATAAAAATTAAAACTATATATTCCATTAGCAAAACAGAATAAAATAAATAACTAATTTGAGACTGACTTAAATGATGGAAAAATACATTTTATAATGAAAAAAAAAAAAGTCAATAAAATTGTATTTTTATCAGCTATTATATTAAAATAATGCAAAGTTATGCAAATATAGCTTTCGATAAATAAATCTCCATTCTCTTAAATTCAGTTGATTGATCTGATATGTACTAGTTGTATTTTGAAAATCGGAGATTCATAACATTTAAGTTTGTTTAATAATTAGACTGCTTGTAATTGTAACAAAGAGTTGTAAATTTTCAAATTAATTTACACCCAAGTAAAATATTTTATTTCTTATAGTAAAGCTTTTCTTTTGGAAGTTCAACAGTTCCACACACATTGTTGGAATCCAGCAAGACAGAGTTGCATCAAACAATGAATATGTAATTTAAATGCCTCTAAATTCTTTTGAGGAGATGATTCATATATTTGCTGCTATTAATATATGTGTTCATCTGATACAAATGTGGTATGGCAGCAACATACAACACATGGACATAATTATAATATTGTGCATCCTAATTTTTTATTGTTTTAGAATAAGGTTCTGTACTAAAAATAAATTTGTAAATATGGAAAAATTACTGGAAATGTGTTTTAATATTTTTGTAATGCATGTGATTTTAACATTCCAATTGTACTTAAATGTTTAAAAATGTTGACCTTTTTCTTTCTGTTAGTAAATTTTAGAATTCCCATAACAAATCTGATATACCATTGTATTTCTGTAAGGTAAATATTTTTCTCTAGTTATAAAACACAGTATGATTGTATCTCAGTTTTACTTTAAAAGAAATCAATGAAGTGATAGTGAAGTACAATAGTTGAAAAATGTTTCACTTCTTTGAAAATAGGTATTGTACTTAAATTCAACTTTTTTTTAATACTCAGTACCAATGTAATGATAATCATTTCTTTGCAGTAAACATTTTTAATCAGTAATTTTGCTTCCTTATTTTCAGAATTTAATTGCTATTTGATAAACTCCAGAGTTGAATAACACTGTGACCCATAACATAAAAAAGAAAATTATTGTTGCATCCCAACTTTCAAATACTGGACTGAAAGATTGTATTAGATATTCTTGTTAATCCCAGGTCCCTTGTTTTAAGTTCAAGGTCATTTAAATCTCGTTCATCTTAGATGAAAAGTTTTTGGAGAAGTTGTAACCATTATTTAATGCGGTTTCTGATCTAGGCTCTTTCTTGAACTAAAGCAATTTAATTTTGAGTTATTCAGAAAAACAAACTCCCATTGGCTCTGCAATAGTCAAAATGATTAAAATTTTACTTATAAATTGATTTCAAGTGAAAGCATCAGAAACCCAAACATTGAATACATTCATACCACTCCACATTAGCTAGCTGGGTCACATGGTAGCATAATGAATCAATACTAAATTTTGCTGTGACACTTTACAAAGTTTCTACATCCCTCTGCATTTCATCTCAGAATAAAAAAGAAGTAGCAAATCCTGGTCATATGGACCAGGAATACAGAATTCATTTTCATATGGTTAACAAGTCTCACATCTCCTGACTAAGAAATTCAGCCCACAACATCTTCAGTCTTTACAATTCATAATGTTACTGCCTTGTTGATGGCTTCACATGAACCAAATGATGTGAGTGCTCTTAATTTCTCTCAGAATTAAAATAAAACATCTTAATTTTTCATCACAACAGCCTTTATCTAAAAACATACGGTGTAATGCAGATTTCAAACCTTTGGTATTGAGAACAATGATTATATTTGAGGCATATAGATGGAAAAGGGACATATTTCCACTTTTAAAAAACTACAGAAACAAAGAAAAACTTATAATTACTCATATAGTTGTACAATTGCTGATTTCTGTTCACTAACTCATGAACATTTGACAATAAAGATGAAGTCTACAATTTCCAGTTGGAAAAATCATACGTTATTGAAAAACAGTATTTTAAATTGGATTAATAAAATTAGCAAAAAATGGATAATGTCCCTTATGCATCTACATGCCTCATTTGTTGACCCAAGATAGAAATAATATATGTTGTTCCTCTACAAAACTCTGGTAAGTTCACCTGTTACTAAAATTTTGTAGTTGGTCCATTAGGGTGATAATGGACCAGTTTATATCGATAAAGTGTTTATTCACATCAAAATTCAAAATGTGAATGTATGATTGATGTAAAATTAATGAGCAGCAATAATAACAAAGAAAGTTATATTTTATTTCTCACTAAAGTGTTTCTCTGTGGCTCAGTGAAGACAGTGCATAAACAGCATTTAAGTGGCTTATGTAAAAATCTAGTAGAAATCATATTAACTTGAAGTAAAAGACATATGTTCATGAACGACACAATTTTTTTTAATTACTCAACATCTATGTTTGTCCTGCACAATTTTTCTGAATATGTTAAGTTTGCTTCTGAAATTTATGTGATACATTATCTTACACTGACTGCTCAAATGAAAGTAGATAATAAAGCATCTGTTGCATCCACAGGTGTCCACTTTCAACTGAGCAGTCAGTATGTTCTTTTTCATTTAATTTGGATCTTTAATTTATATTATTTCCACTTACAATATTGCTGGTTTTTCAGAGCCATTTCTGTGTAATAAATTACACTCAATAGCTGCTTTATTAGGCACACTATTTCGGTCAGAACAAGCTCCTGGAAAACCTAGAAGTCTACTTTCCTTAAAATATTGAATATTTCCCTTTTCCTTAAATTGTAAAACTCTCATTAACAAAGTCTGTATTTGGAAATTATGAATATAAAACAACAGCTGTTCCAGGATGTCACTTGTGAATAATTTGGTCTCATCCATTGTTGTTTTTTAGCATTTCAAATGCACAGTTTGAAGTTTTATACTTTAAAAAAAAATCATTGAGGCCTCTCTTTGTGGCACATGGATTTTCTCACTCGTTTTTTCATTGTGTAATTTTTTCCTTGAGGCACCACTGCGCTTCCGATGTATTAATTAATCTTTATGTTTATAACAAATGGAAAACAGATTAAATCAGGAAACCTTAAACCAATCTAATCATATCAAAGGATATGCAGTTTTAAATGATTGCATCATATTGTTAGATATGAAAGGCAATCTAGCATGATTCAATCGTTTTACTTCTAATGCTTTTCTGTCAAAATTTTTATCATGGACAAATTTTAAAAAGGACAAAAGATAGATTAACTCCTGTCCAAAAATATTGAACTTCAAGATCCATTCATTGGTTCAAAAGTTATTATAGGACACAAGAACATACACTGATTCTGTGAGCCTCACTTCCTTACAAAAGTAGTCAAAACAGATAACTCATTTGCTCAAGTCACAGAACTAAGCAGTAGAAACTCTGAAGGATTTAGTTAACATTTGAATTGGAATACTTAGCAACTGAATAGTAGAACAATAGTTATCAGAGAATCACTCTTTTTAGTTTTGGCATGACTGTCAAGCATTTAATGAAGTATACTGGTACGTTCAGTAAGTCTTATGACTGAGAAGTAAGAGTACCCCAAATTATGCAAGCTATAAAACTTATAATAGTCAAATAATTATGCATTGTAACAGTTTCATTTGTGTGCTAAGTTACATCTAAGTTACATAGAAGGATTGGTTATCTAACAGGTTATTAACGTTTAATAAACTTGTGATTATCAATTTTTCCTTTGGATAGTGGAAATAGAAGAAAGAAAATAAAAGTACAACATTCCTGATGTAGTTTGATAAATAATAAGAAATCTGCAGTTAAGTGAAACAGGTTAAAAAGCAAAATTTACTCAAGCAGATTCATTATTACAAGGATCTTTTTCAGATAATCAATTAAACAACCATCTGCTAACAGCAAAAAATACATATTCCTTTTAAATGAGCTTACATTGTTGTTGTTTTTTTGAGTGATTAGCACTTAGTTAACAACTATCTCTGCTTAATTCATGGAACATTACAAATCCCCTTCATGTTATAATTATTAAACTGTTCTGATCTTCTTTTATTATTATTGGTATATTTATTGTGAAATTTTTATCTGTAAACAAATAAAACAAAATATTTTTTCTACGATTGTGACTGAATTAAGTAGAAAAATAGCATGGGAACTCTCATATATTCTCATATATATATATATACATACAAATATATTTTTTCATTTTACACAATACAAATACTATTTAATATTGCACAAATTCAATTGGAATTGAGAAAATAATTCCACTTATTACAAATTTACAGAAAATTACTGTTTATGTAAATAAAAATCAGAAGTCTTTTTTTCTGCTTTCATAATTTAGCAGTGAATAAGTTTAAAAAAAAAATGTTAAATTTGCAATAAAATCAAATATAATTGTAAATGGTTTTTAATTCTTTATTTTGAGATGCTTAATACACCAATTTTAATTTCATAATAATGAGCATACCAGATTTTCAGGAATTGCTAACATTTTTCAAAACTTTTTCTATTAGTCAAAAGACTAACAGAAATTGAAAAACTAAAACAACATTTAATATGAAGTTTTATGTTAATCTCCAAATGAAAACATCCTACCTCCCAAGTTTAACTGGCATTTCACAGAATTAAGAAAAAAAAGTTAAAACAAATAAAAATATATGTATATTTTTAAAATATTTGATAACTACACACTTTATAATTAAAAATATTTAATTAAAACAGGAGCATTAAAAGACATATATCAGAATATTTACTGAGGGGCCATCCTCAGCTACAATAATTTAACAATCAATTACAATTAAATAAATATTTTCATAATTCATTTAATCTTGATTGTGTATCAAAAAAGTTAAGTGTCCTCTAATGGTGTGGAAAAAGAAATAAGGCCGCAACCAAAATCAACTGAAATGAATTAGATTAATACCTAGCAGAAGACACTTAATATTATTCATGTCCAGTCAAAAGTGGCGACATCATTTACTTATTTGAAAAATACTAAAGAAAGAAGTTGCAATATGACTTAATATTAATATTATAAAGTGTGCTGCTTTCAGATATCGTAATCATATCTATTCATAAATTAAAGTATGTGGTAATAAAATAAATATAATTCTGTGAAAATTATAACTTAACTGAATATTTTTAAGCAGATTGAATTCTTTTAAAAAGAACAAATTTCTGCTTCTCATTTTATATCTACAACAAAATTATCAGTAGCTGATAAAATCTTATTAAAGGAGTTCACAATAAATCATTTTGTAGGTCAACATAGTCTTTTAAAATAACTTCCTAAAGTGTTCAGCATCTTCTTTATCATGTTGTTTTCTAAGAGTCTCCAAATGCTGCAATTCCTTCTGAACTGTTTTGTACAAAGTGGGATCAAGTTCTGCAACTTTCTGCAAATCTTTCTGTGCTTCATCTGGATTCCAAGCTCCTATATGGGCTTTAGCACGCCGGAAAAGTGCTTTGATGTTATCTGAAAATGCAATATATAATTATTTTAAATACTAATGAAATATTTCAATTTTGCTTAACAAAAATCTACATAAACTTGCTTGGCTAACAAGTGACCACTCAAAAGTTAAAACTAAAGTTAAGGAAATAAAAACAACAACAAAATGTGTAATTCAAATCTTTGGGCAGCTAAATGCTCAACACAAAAGACATTTGACTATACAGAAGCAAATAATAATAAAAACTGTAAAATCCTCTAATGTGTAAAAGGATGGGTAAGCTTGCAGGTTGACAATTCTCTTATTTGATTAAAAAAAAATTTCACTTGCCAACAAGTAGTATTTCCAGAAGAACATACTAACAGATCAGCTTTTAATAAAATATTATGATTCTCAGTAGCGTCTTGAAATTCTTTATTCCAACATACATTTTACTATTCTCTGATCATCTTTTTTTAAATGTATCCCCATTACAAAGATATAAATATATAACTATCAAAAATAAGTCATAATACTCCTGACCCAAATTTTTTTCTTAAAACCAGGAACAGATCAAATCAATAAATGTGAAGCAAGAGACTTGACAAAAATGAAACAATCTGAAATTTTTTCAAGAGTAGACAAAACTGAGCCAGAAGTGAAATTTTCTCTATCAATTAAATTGCAACATTTTAAAAAAGTTTTAAAGTTAGTTTTATGATTTCTCCAATGAATAAAGTGTGTTGTGATTTGCACAATATGTGGTGCTTAGTCAAATGCTTCAGTTCTTGTCCACATTAGATTGATTCCAGTCTCCAGAAAACAAAAACAAGATCTTAACTAGGATTTTATTGTTAAATTCAGATGAGACTCTTGGAAGTTGCAATTTTTCTACATGAGACACAGTTGTAGTTTGATTTCAAGTTTGACAATTTGACATAAGCATATTTTCCAAGATGTTGAAAAGTAAAGACAGAATGATGAGTTCTTCAGATTCTTCAGATGAGATCTTTCATCATTGGAGATGAAAACAGACAACTATGATTCTGTCTCTCTTTGTATAATCTTTCAAAAGAGGTTAATAAAATAAAACATAAATGGAGGACCTCATTATGCTGAATAGGATCAAGAATGTGAAGAGTACAAAGCTAAGCAGAACTATATACAATATAGTCACAACATACACTGACTGTTCAATTGAAAGTGGACACCTGTGGTGTGGAACAGATGCTTTATTTACAGCATGTCTAATAGCGCATACTGTGGCCATTTACCCCAAGCACAGCATCCACATGCCGTGGCAGGCTCTCCACCAGTTTCTGATAGCAAGCAACCGGTATTTTTGCCCACTCCTCCTTCAAAGCCTGTACAAGTTGGATGCGTGTTTGCGACCGCATCGGACGCTCACAAATCCGGTGCTCCAAATCATCCCACAGATGTTCAATAGGGTTGAGGTCTGGACTCTAGGCGGGCCACTGAAGTTCCTCAACATTATTCTCCAAAAACTAGGTGATGACAACACGGGCCTTAACACGCTCCACATAATGCTCTTCCAGCAGTCCATCAACCAAGACCGTCACTTTTTACATCAGGCCACACGAAACTGGGCGTTTACAGGGGTGATGTTAGGCTTGTGGGCAGCAGCCTGACCGGTGTACCCTAAGGCATGGAGCTCCCGACGAATCGTCATGGTACTGACAGTTGTTCCCATTGCCTGCTGGAAGTCCCGTCACCGTTGTTCCGCTGGAACAGTCCTGTTTTGCCATACCAACCACTTCAGGGCCCTCCGGTCCATTTCCGTTAGCATGCGGGCTCAGCCACCTCCATGAGGTTTCCACTTCATGATAATAGCACCCACGATCGATTTTGGCATTCAGTGTCGCTCCTATGGCTCGCACTCTCTGGCCACTAATGTGGCAGTCTATGACTACACCACGTTGAAAATCGCACACTGCTTTGATGGTGGCATTTTACCTCAGCATGTGGTTAGACACCAAATGACTCCTACTACACATGATCGTATTGTTTTATAACGAATATATTCAAATTATTGCCCAAATTTGCATGGATTGTTCCACTACGGCAGGTATTCACTTTCAATTGAGCAGTCAGTGTAAGTGATCATATCAGAGCTTTGTATTATAGATGATTACTATCCCAATTTTATACAATTCAATTCTGAAATGCATTTTTTCTTGAGGTGTAGAAGTTGATACTGAAAACTGAACTTTTGCCAAAAAATAAGAGAGAAATTTATGTCCTGATGCAAGAGAAACTAGATGACACCAAGTATCAGTAAAAATAAGTTCGAAAGAAGTTAAAGCCTACTTTCCTTACAATGTTATTTCTTAATTTTTTTTTCATGACAAGTCATGAAAATGACAAAAGCAAAAACTCTACATTTATATTCCAATTATCATATCTGTTGAATATAAACAATATAAAATTTCAATTTTCTGAAAAAAGTTAATTTGCGTTAATTAAGTTGATAAAATCTGATTATTTTAATCATATCAGACCATATATAATGGATTAGATAAAAAGATTAATTCTCATTGATTAAGATAATGAAATATTAATAGAAATAGAATAGAAAACCATTGTTTAGATTCTACTTAATTTTTTTAATGGGAATTTTTGTTGCCTTCTTGTGCTAATTTCTATAGAAAGACCCATTTGGAAAAGATTTCAAATGTCAAAGTTAGATTCTCAAATATGCATACAAAGTTTCAAGAAGATCCCTTTAGTGATTCAAAAATCAACACAAACATGGAAACAAAGACTCACTTTTCTAGGAAAGTAGTCCAATGAACACAGACAAGTCTTTGGAAGCAGAAAAAAATAAACACAGCATTGATGCACATCTAGTTCTTGAGGATAAACAAATAAAAAAAGTTGAGCCAAGGTAAACTTGCAAAATATACTTTGTGAGAAAGATTAGAATGAATATAAATATGTATCCATGGAGGTCATAATATTGTGAAGATGTTTCACAATTTCAAATTTCCAAATGTGATAGTAACCTCTTTGAAACTGAAGATGATGAAAATGAACTGTACTATGTTGACATATGCAATCCTCCAAAAGCAAATGCCAATTTAATGTATTTGTCAGATAGTTATTGGATTTATAAACTAGAATAACTGATGATTCACAATTTATTCCAGTCACAGTTGGTAAGTGCAAATGCATGAAATTTATGAGGATCACTGCTGTCTTTCACAGAATTAACAATGAAATAATAGTGGTTTTAGGCCAGTAATCAGTAAACATTTAACCAAATTTTACTGACAATAGAAAGAATGAAATTTTTAAGAGAGCAAGTGATAAATAGTACAACATTCATAAAGTATGCTGTCAGGGCCACAGGCAATATTTCTGCTTATTTCAAAGGCAAACAGCAATTCATTCCAAAGAAAAAGGAATATTGTATACCTCTTTGTTAGTAGAAAACAGCAGGAAAGAAACAGCTAAACTAACTTCTATTGGAATGATAGTAATCTGAAGAATACAACATGGTCTCACTAATTATGGATAAAGGACGGACAGCAATGGAAAAATGAATATGGCAAGAAAGGAGACTAGCACAACCACTTAAAATCAGCAGTATAAAACTGATTAACTTTGGAATCAAAAGATATTTTGCAATTCCTTATATACTAGGGGTTCCTAGTAATGCTGCAACGAAATCACTTTTAACAATGTAACCAGCTCTTTACATTGTAGTAACAATTGTTAGTTTAGTGTTACTTGTTGCAAACATGCTTTACTAGTTTATCGAAATTATTCTTAGATCAAGCTTGTAAATAATAATAAAAATAAATACATAAAAGGTTAAAAATTAATAGAAACAGTAAAATTTAAGATAAAAATATATTTTAATACTTGGGTCTTTCTCTAGAACTGTACTGGTATGCTCAATTACAGGATAGTACTCTTTCAATAGAAGTTTGCATTGGGCATAATTCAGAAGCAAAGGTATTTTCATTGTGTCTAGCTTATTCCATTCTTCATCACCTGGCTTCTCTCTAGATAAGACAAAAAATTATAAATCTATTAAACTGCGATATTACAGTAATAAAGACTAAAATGTGAAAACTGACCATATTACCTTATTAAATAATGATAAAACCTGTTAAAAATAAGCATTTTAAATCCAGTAAACAACTTTTTTTTTTTTTTAATCTAAAAAAATATCTTTACCAGCAAATTTAAATATTTTGATTATAAAAGCACTATATAGAAATGTAGTAGAGTGTGTCTATAATTAAAGTTCACCTATTCGAATCGAAATGGCACCAAATTTGCAGTATGTCGTAATGACGCTGTGGAAAGGACATTCATTAAAAAAAAAAAAAAAATTAGTTTCAAAAATCAACACCAGTGGGCGTTTGTAGGCACATATATCAGAAATGCAAATTTCTGTTAGCACGAAATCCCTCGTATCACTATTTAAGCAACAGTCTCACATTTTCATTTGCATCTTGTGTTCTACTCAAAATAACGTTAAGTTTAAGAGAACGTGCATTACTTGTGAAATTGTTTTACCAAAACAGGAATTCTGCACCAGAAGCTTTGCAGAGGTTTAGGTCGTTAAAAGGTCTTCGACGAGGTTTAACGATTGCGAATGGGTTACGAAAAATGATCCTCAAATTTGAAGAAACAGGGTCGTTGAATGTGAAAGCCCGAAGAGGATGAAAGCCTGTTTCCGCACAGGTGGTTGACGATGTAGTGACCAAAGTAAAGAGGACAGGATGTCAAATGTCAGGGCCAGCATCAGTGTTCAACGCGTTGCACATTCGTTGGACCAGTCTGTTGCCACGGTCCACAAAATTGTTTGGAACATTACGCGCTACTATCCTTATAAAATTTCTCACCTTCAACAACTGCTGCCTCCTGATCTGCTTCAACGAGAGACCTTCGCACTACAATTCTTAGCTTGGGTCGAGGTGGACCTGGAATGGTCCTGGAAAATTCTCTGGACAGATGAGGCACATTTCCATCTGCATGATGCAGTTAACATGCATAATTGTCGCATTTGGGCGAGAGAAAATCTCAATGCATGTCTGGAAATTCCTTTACATTCCCCAAAAGTGACAGTTTGGTGTGGGTTTACATCAACATTTATTGTTGGACTGTTTTTCTTCGAAGAGCGTAGGATCACAGGTCCTACTCCATGTTCTGTTACTGGCAATCAATATGCATCATTACTAATCACTTCAGTGATTCCAGCACTCCCACAACATCAGTGTCTTGATTCAACAGTGTTCATGCAGGATGGTGCCCTTTACACATCACCAATTGTGGTAAATAGATGTTACGCAAATCATTTCACTGATGAAAGTGTCGTCAGCCAGCCCTTCAGTACAGCGTGGCCCGCACACTCACTGGATCTCACCCCATGTGATTTTTGGCTCTGGGGGTATCTTAGAGATATGGTTTATCGTGTCAACATAGCAACCTTGGCAGATCTTAAAGCAAGTGTATCATGTCACGTGCTCAACATTTCCAGGTACACCTTGCATTCAACAGTTGAACATGCGATTAGACTGCGAATTCAGATGGTAGCAGATAATGGTGGTCAACATAGTGAACATGTTGTGATGTGACTGTAACCATATCAGCGCTATACTGCACATACATGCCTACAAATGCGTGATGGTATTTTTGGAACAATTTTCCTTCTTCAATGAATGTCCTTACCATGGCATCATTATGATGTACTGCAAAGTTGGTGAAATTCCGATAAGTAGTTTTAGCTGTAGAGTGCATGGAATAGGTGGACTTTAATTATAGACACCCTGTATAAAGTCCTTACCTATTTCAGTTGATATTTTTGTTTGTTTGTTTCCAAACATATGAACGTGAATGTTGATAAGGAATGAAGATAGGATAGGATCATTCAAAAAAACTTAGGATACTTCAGTAAGAGTGTTATTACTGAACTTTAAATCAAAACTTGCTAAAAATTTATCAGTAGAAGTTTTATCTATTTTCCACATAAGTCACTAAGGCAATCAACATGTTTTTTAGAGCATAAAATTTTTCTGTCCAAATGGAACCAATTGTCATATAGCAGAGGTTCCCAACCTTTATCAAATCGAGGCCTGTTAGAATGCTTTTACTGTTTGTTTTTAACCACTTTTATCATTGTAAAAGCATTCTAAAACTAAAATGTACCATACAAAAATACATTTGAGTAAAACAAATTTATTCTTATATCCACGTTAAAATCATTAAACAGTATTATGGACCCCAGGTTGGGAACTAATGCCATACAGCTTTGCTCCAACATCACACTTAAAAACTTGTTATATAAGATTAAATTTATGTTTATCACTATATATCAAAATTAATATGATCATCTGTTTCCAGATGATAAAGGGACTTCTTGGCAGGAAACAATTTTAGTACAATGCTGATATGAAAGACTATCTGTGCATCTTGGAGAAATTCATATGATAAGAGGCACACAAAAAACCAAGGGCATACTTGCGAAAACTTGTGTCTATTACCTTTGTGATTAGGTAGAAATGCAGACAATTGCTGAGCAAATGTTTTATGTTTGAAGCTCAGCTAAGACAGGCTTTATTTTTTTCTTTTTGAACTGAATACAATTTGCAGTTCCAAAATATGTCCAGAGAAGATATTGTTTAACTGAAACAAGCTAACTATCAATCTATAGAGACTAGTGTGCATATTAAGCTGGATACTAATATACAAATCAGCTATTGTCCAAGTGCTCTAGGTAAATAATAATTTTAGCAAATAAATTGGATAAGGAATTAATGCTCCAAATTAAAGTCTGATAATCTACATAAGATGCATACAACATACATCTTCTTTACCACGGACAGGCAAGCCCAGGAACAAAAACTGCTAGTTAGATCCCTTCTGGTACAAGTAAGGTTAACACTCACGGACAACAACATTTATAATACACTGGTAACTTGATATAATGCAGTCCTTGGAGTCCAAAAAATTTGACTGTGTTGTACACGAGGCTACATACTAAGGAGGAATCCTTTCTTCTATGTATACAAACAACTCATGTTTCAGGGTGGCCAATGTTTATCAACTGTTTATAAACTTTATCAAATTATTAGTGCTATGCACATTGTTAAATCAAATTGTACAATGTGACAAATGTGCACATGAATGGGAAGAGCTGACATTTTTACTGATAGTACATGCAGTAACTGGTCACATTTACAAATGATCTTATTTTACTGAACCAAGGTTTTTAAAATGTTCAAAAAAACGGCTACAAAGAACATTGCTTTGCGGAGATGTGACAAATTTGAGAAGAAAAGTGTTTGAAATATTTCAATCAGTGATTAGCATTAAGCTACGTTTATGCATGGTAAGACAAAACATAGACATTATCGACAAAATATTGCAAACTGAGCCAAATGTGCTGTTAACTGTCAATTTAACTCAGTATCCTGCAATAAGATGACATAAAAGCAGCAGGACCTGAAGAGACTGGATAATAAAAATTGGGGGACACAGGTTGTCCACATTGTATGTTGGTCCCATTCTATCAAAGTGTATTATGTCAAGTCAGCAATAAATCTAAACAAAAGACAGGAAGGGAACTGAAGATTCTTGTATGAATGTTCAATAAATATATGTATCATCTAAAACTGTTCTAACAGCACAAAAATTGAGCAAATCATGTATACATATTTGGAATCTTATGGAATATTAATAATGAAGACCTCACTCCTTATCTTAAGGAAAGAAAAAAAAAAAATATGTGCCAAAAAAGATAATTAAGGAACATAATTCTCACAATTTTTTTGTTTTTTTTTTGTTCTTTTCAGTTTTATTACACAATATAAAGACATTACTTTTACATTTGTTTATACCGATTTATTTAACAAAATTGATATAAAAAGGTTCTTATTTATATCTGTAATGATAAGTGAGTTCAAGAGACAGTTGACTAGAATAATTCAAGTTAGTGTTTGTGGTCAATGGTATATTTGGCTTTAGATATTAACCATGAATCACCAAGATTCTACTAGCAGCTCTGGACACACACACAAAATGGTTTGGCTATGGCAAAAAAATCTTAATCTTATGCTGGTACACTTGAAGTGAGGGGAACCTTGAAGAAGAACAGATATAGAAAGTTACAAGTTCCACATTAGCAGTTAGTGATGACCACTGATGAAATTTCATTGTCATACGATGTAGTGGTTTAAACTCTTACTTCTGGTCTTTGATGCAACCAGCATAGAGTGCACTTGGCTACATGACTGCCATGAGTGTAATGAATGCAGCCTACACATGTTAATATGAAAATCCAATTGTTAAGAACTTGATATTGTTAGGAAACTGTACTTATCTCACAGTGCATTTAACTTAATCTCTAGATTACCAATTTAACTGTAATTGCACTTAAAATGAAGAAGAAAAAAAGAAAGAAAGAAAAAACACTTTCAAAATTTTCTAGATAGTGGGAGAAAACAATACTGTTACTGAATTACTTAAATATTGTACAAACAAGGAACATTTCCGAGCTCTTGGAAGCAGCAGTGTGTATCTTGAGAGATCGCAGCATTACATATCTAGTGGGGGAAGGGGTTAACGTAATTCAGCCAATGTTGCACTATCAAAACCATATAGAAGAAATTACACAAAGGCTATTAGGTGTCAAGAGACATATCAAGATTACCACACTTAAATTAGTAGAGTTAGGGCATTTTTCTTGAGTCGGTTATCAACCCACAATATATATTTTTTTTTTTTATTCCAGATAACTAGGATTTCAGATTTATGGATGAAAGTTGCTTAATCTTTGATTTTCAAGAATACCTGAAAACATATTGGAGATTCATATTATGTTTTCTAATGATTAATTAGAAATTAATTATGTAAATTATGTTTTCTAATGATTTTTTTTTTTTATTTGATACTAGTAGAAAATAATTTCTAAAATTTTGATGCTGATATCTTACCTCAATATAAGTTGTTCAAGGATACCTAATGCTTCAGCATATTTGGCAGATGCTTGGACATACTCTTTCTTCTGATAAAAATTATTTCCTTGTTCACGATAAGTAGGAACCATTTCTAATTTTTCAGCATCACTCATTGCCCATGTTTCTTTAGTATAATCACCTGGTTGTTCAATTTTAACCAATTCTGTTAAAATAAAATAAAATATTTATATATACAGTATGTATAATGAGGTTACAAGAACCTGCATAAATTCTTATTCAAAAATGGAGAAATAAAAAAAAGGGGCAAAAAAATTAAAAGAGTAAGAAAATTTGAAATTTGCAAATATTGAAAAACACAAGAGACTGGAAAGATGTTTTAATATATGTACAATAGCACTTGACAAACAACTGAATGAAATAATTTTAATCCAAATTGTAAAAAGCCATAACCTTCATGTTCATCTCATGGAGATGTAAATAAAGGGAAATCAGTAACAAATCAAATGAATATGAGAGGAATATGATTTTCACTGATATTCTTTATAGTAGTGTTCAGTTTAACACTTAAATTATTTTTTAAATCTTTTTCTTTATTTTATTTTACTATAAAATGATTCACTGCTTCACAAGAGACCTCTACTGTGATGGTCCATTCTGATTCTATGATTCAAAACATATTAAAACTTCATATCCTACCAATGCAAAACATTGCATATCTGAATCATCCATTGGTATTGAAGTTTGTTTCAAGACCCAAACAACGTGTTTTATAATGAATGTTAACTTTTGAATTTAAGAAAAGTTCTTCATCTCTGATCAACAACAACTCCAAAAGCAGCTCATGAGTACACATGCACATTGAAAAAGCTTGTTTTCTGTGAAAGATAATGTGGAGCCAGATTCATTTTGGATTGGTTGTTTGAAGTCCCTTAAGAATTTTTACGTTATTCAAAAAATTGTTATTATTACAAAGCTATCGCCAGAGCACTCAGTTTTTGGATTAAAAATATCCCATTATCAATTTATTTCCTTTCTTAGCTGATGTTTGCATGTGCACAAACTCCACAAATGGAGATTATTTCTAAATTTCTCAGCTCAAAATGCCATTATAGTTCAAATTTCAGATCAATCCAGTTCTTTCAGTACAAGTAGTCTCCTTGTTAAGTTCATAAACTGAAAGTTCAACTTTAATTAGAATAATTTAAATTCCTGAAAACATGTCATTAAAAAGATTTTTTCCTTATAAGTCACCTACATGTTTCTAGAATATTAGGTAAATTTTTAAACTATGTATATACCAGTATTTTTTTCATCCTATCTTTAACTGTGGTATTTAAATAACTTGGTAATTTAAAATAAATGAAAAAAAAAAAAAAAAACCACTTAGGAATAAAGTAAATTTCTATTATACAAATTCTGCTTATTCTTAACACAATATACTGTATTTACAATCTTGTCACACATTTTGACAATCCTTAAAAAAAAAAATGGCTAAATCTCAAACTGGTCACTATTTGATGTCTTATTCTAACTTACAAAGGGACTATCAGGTAGTCGGGTCATGGCTTTCGTTCATACTTGTAGTACATGAAAGTCATCCCTCGAATATCAAGTTCCCAAAGCCATTGAGCCACTACCAGGCATTTTTGGGAAAATAAACTTTGAAAAATTCCAAGTGGCTTCTATCGATTGAATGTTAACCAAGTGATAAGTGAGCATGTGGCTCACTGCACTGAGCACGAGTCTAGTATGTGCGGGATTGCTGGTTCGAATCTTGCTGCATGAAGGAAGTTTGATAAGATTATTTGTAATGATTCACAATTTTGATTAAAAAAATGAAAAAACGTTGGATAGGAAATGAAACATGTTTTTATTTATTGAGATCAGAGAGAAAATGAAATGCTAAAGTAATGTCAAACAATAATGTTGATAAATTATCTTTTCCCTAACATTGCTAACTGCATCTTGTTACTCTTGACAAGTAAGTTGAAGTTTTGGTCTTTTGGGTTGACCAACCAATTCCAAAAACTCAACATTCATGCACTGTGCTAGATGTCGCATATTTTTTTGTTTCCTGTGCTTTTACGAGTACCATCCAGGTTCTTGTGAAACTCCAACTCAAGAGTAACTAGATGCAGTTAGCAATGTTAAAGAAAACGTAATTTATCAACATTATTGTTTGACATTACTTTAGTGATAAATAAAAAAAATGTTTCATTTCCTACCTGATGTTTTTCTTTTTTGTATCCAAATTGTGATTCATTTTAAAAATTGTGATTACAAATAATCTTACCTAAAATATACATAGGTTGAAAAAAAAAAAAAAAAAACTTCTTGCACCCAGCAAGATTCAAATCGATGATCCTGCACTTACTAGACTTGCATGCTGTGCGGTGAGCCACAAGCTTACTTATCACTTGATTAACGTTCAGTCGATAGAAGCCACTTGAAATTTTTCAAAGTAGATTTTCTCGAAAATGCAAGGATATCTGGCCCAATGGCTTTGGGAACTTGATATTCGAGAGGTGACCTTCACATACTATAAGTATGAGCAAAATGCATGACCTGACTGTCTCCTTGTTAGTCATTTAATTTCTCAATTCTGAAATTGTTACTTTTAGAGAAAATAAAATAAAATATAAAGGTAGATAAATTCTTAAGCCTTGTCCTGTGGTAGTTATATGATTCAGCAAGTAGATGGTGCTCAAGAGTCTTATATACATTATAATCCTGGATAATGTATGTGTGTTTCATTCATTCCTCCATCCAAAGTCACATTACTTCCTCTATGCATCAAATAATATCAAGGAACACTATTCTGTGACAACTGGCAGAGACAGGACTTCATTCTTAAGACATCTACCACTGACCACCCAACATAGATAGCGCCATCTAGAGTGGTGTCAAGTCTGAAAATCCTGGAAGGTGTCCAATTGGAGTTGTGTTGTCTTCAGCGATGAATTCCACTTTTTCCTTAATGCAGATGATCACCGTATCTGTGTTTGGAAGAGCTATGGTCATAGCTCAATTCCGGCTGCAGTGGTTGAACAGCATACAACTATCACACCTGAGGTTGTGATACAGTCTGGGGAGCCATCTCCTATGATAGCCAATCTCTGCTAGCCTTGCTACAAGGTACTTTGACAGCACACCTTGTAAGTTCACAACATTTTGCTGCCGATTGTATTGCCTATGCTGCTTCACCTTTTGTGGGCTATTTACCAGCATGATAATGCCATACATCACACTGTACAGATTCTTTCAACAATATCTCCATGGGGTTCATACTGTCCCATGGCCAGCCAGATCCCCAGACCTCTTGCCATTTGAGCATGCTGGGAAGGCACTTGCAGCCATAGCGGAATATGACCAAACTAGCCCAACAATTGCAGAACATCTCGCAGAACATATATATATATATATGATTACTAACACATTGTTTCCTGCAAACTTTTAATCCAAACACTGAAATCGTTACATTACATGTTTAATTAATGGAATATTCTGCCTTAAGAAATTCAAAAGAAATTTGATTTTACAAAAGCCTTGCTATAACCTACTCAAAACATAGTGTGAGTAACGTGACGTAATGAAATACTTCCAAGACTAACAAAATTTAAGTTTTAAATATTAGATCATTGAGCCTCAGAATTTTCTGAAAACAATTCCTGGGCTTTCTTATAGTTAGTATTTGACAATTTAGGTAGTTACGTCTTCTTATAGATACAGCAGTGGGAGCTGACATTTCTGAAAGAATATCATATTGAATATCCATCCATTGGCTGGAAACGGTTGTAGCAACGGATAGTTTGATGCGTAAATGTCAGCTATGCTTTTTTGTCTAGATAAGATAGCTCCTATAATATGCCAATGAGCCAGTAATCAGTTTCAGGCTGATAAATGCATACCACTTCCCTACTTCCAAGGCAGTGCCATTAAGGCAATGCTTACGAGTCTTCAATAATCTCTTGAATGGCGTATGTTGGATAATGGTGACGTTTACACTTTTCCTCCAACACTACACTCAATTTCATGACTGTGATACCTTTGAGATCTTTAGCTGTAACAAAAAGTTTCTGCAAATGCAGATCCTTAGAATGTTCTTGAATTTCTTTACTACTAATAGTCAGCATTCGAACTGTTGATGGGGCACTTGTAAATGCGTTAATAAATGATCACTTCCTGTACAATGAACTTTCAATAAGAGAAATTTGTGTTATCTAGAGTATAACAAAGTATGACTAAAAATGGGAGTCTACCTGACTAAATGTAGATTAGATATCAGATGGCAGTCAGTATAAAGAATTCATGAAAATTTGAAGTGACAAAACTTTAGCAAGATTGTAAATGTAACTGCATTAGGCTTATGTATTTGAGCTTTCCATTTTTAAGTAATGCCTATAGAAAATATGTATCTTACCAAGAATGAAATCTAAGTTTTCTGGTTTTCTCACTAATTGATCTAAATCCGGAAATCCCAAGCCTTCAGTCTGGAAATTCATCATACCACAGCAATGAGAAGATGAGGAAGTGACCTTTTGATCTCCTAATGCGCTGCGTAGTGTTTTTGACACAAATGGATAATTAATTATCAGCTGTAATTAAAAATAAAAAATACATTAATGTAAAGAATTAATTTTAACTCATATTTATAAATGTATAAATTAGAAAATATGAAATATATAATTTATGAGTATTTGAAAAACTAAAATTAACAATAAATCTGATTCATTTACTACAGATATGTTCAAAATACTGATGAGATTAAAAAGTTTAATTTCCAAAACAATACACACACATTTAGATCTCATATGTTTTACAAAGAAATAAGATAAATCCGGATATTTTTTAGAGGCGGCTTATGAACACCAATTGCATTAATGGCAAAGAAATTTTAACAGAACAAATTCTTAATACAGTAGAACCCCGGTAATCTGAGGTTCCGTGTAATCCGAGGTGAGGCCGAGTCCAAGGTCACGCAGGGCGGCCAGTCAGTATCAGTCTGTTTGCTGTTGTGATCGGTTTGTTTGACAGTTTTTTAAAGTTGTAAATGCTTATAAAGAGTCTTTTCATGTAACCAGGTAACATTGTTAATGTATCTGCAACTTTAATATCTATTATATTATAAATTAAATCTGATTTGTTTTGGTTAAAATTCCAGTTTTTTTTCTTTTTTCCGTGTAATCGGAGTTTTTTGTAATCCGAGGTACCATCAGCCCCAATTATCTCGGATTACCGGGGTTCTACTGTATACAAGATAGCACATATGAAGCATTAGATTTTTAGTTCATTTATGTTTGAAAAAATGTAGTGCTTCATATTCATTTTCTTATTTGTTAAGCTGAGAAAAGAAGCTATTAGAAAAAAAAGTATCAGGGAATAAGAACATAATCAGTGTTTATACTATGAAGACTAGCAGTAAAAGGCTTTTTTTTTTTTTTTTTTTTACATTATATCTTTGAAGCAACCCAGTAATAAAACAATATGTCATTCAAAGTTATAGTTTAAAAATATATATTAAACTGTAATTGAATATTTATTTATTCTGAAAAAGAAGACAGTAGATGAATAGGATAAAATAATGCTGGTTCATTTGACTCAGTCTGAGACTGATAAAAAGTCTGGATAACACCTTAACTACTATCATTTGGAGTTGCTGGAGAAATTAAGAATGATCATAAGAAAAGGTTAAACACAGAGAAATGAGATCAGCTGAGAAAAATACAGTGGTACCTCAGGTTACGAACTAAATTCGTTCCAGAACTCGGTTCATAACCCGAAACATTGAAATCAATGAAATAAGAGACGATCCATCCGTTTCAAGATGAAAGAATCGTTCCTTTTTATTAAGATCCGGTCGTTTACCTGACAAAACGCAAAGAAAAAGTGTACTTTACGTATTAAATAAAGAGAAAGAAAACAACCAAATAAATTAAATGTAAAAAAAAAAAAAAAAAAGATTTAAAATCATCTTCAAATACCGTAACATTATAAATACTTTATTACTTAAATAACATCTTCTTATAACCTACACAACCGGTAATATTTCGTGAGTGTTAATCCACTTTTTCAAGCCAGAGATTTATTACATAATAATAATTATTATTATTATCATTTTAATTTCACAAGATTTTGTACATCATTATAATCATGAAAAATATCTACTGTCAAATTTTTTTGGAAATTCATATTCTTGGGTCACTAGAAGATATTCAGACTGTTTAGTGAGTGATGTCAAAATGTGTGTGGAAGGAGTAGGGATGAGTATTATTTAGAATCTAATGAACAGAAAGACTTAAAAAATAACTAACCAATCTATGACTTAAAGAAGTCTTAATTATCTAACTTTGATTAGATTTTATATTTTAAACCAATTTTATGAATTACAAATTCAAACCAAACGAAATCTAAAACCACTGACAAAAAAAATAAATAGATTTGTTGAAGTGATGTTTACTTGAAGACACAAAATAAATAAATAAATAAAATAAAAAAAGAAAAACCATTGTTCAACAGACATAGTAGTAGTGTTTTATTAAGCCAAAACACTGAAACAAAATACAATGCACTGTTTAACATCAAACTTAATATTTAAGAGATTAGTGAAACTGCCCAAACCAATTAGATTTTGATGTTGTAGCTGTTTTGTGAGTTACTAATTTATATGATGTTTAACATATGAGAGTTTAGTATATCTGTATATATATCCTAATTAGATTATACTGTTAGTAATCTGCTGGGTTGTCCATTAAATTATGGCACAGTTTTTTCAAATTAATAATATTTTCATTCAGTACAAAACTAAATCAGTCAACAGCATATCTTTCAACATCCACAACTTTTTCCCATTGCATCAATTTTCAATCCCTTACTTGAAAGAATTTCTTCATTTGCTTATTGTCATCAAGCCTGTGTCTGAACACAGCTTCATTAAGCTAAATCTGCAGAGTGAAGTAAGTAATAACCCCACAGCACAATGTCAGAGCTATAGGATTGGTAGACCATTTTAATGAGATTTGCAACATATGACCAACCGTATTCATACTGGAGAATCACTGATTTTACATTGTTGGTAGTTTTTGATGAACTGCATCCTTCACTGATTAAGTAATTGGTTGCCTGATTTCTCTTCGAGTGATCATAGCGGATTATTTCCTTTCAATTACATCACCAAATGGAGACTACTGAGGGTGAAGATTGGGCTGGGGACTGATAGGTTTATGTTAACATTTGCATCTTGTTTCTCCTTGCTACAGAACTCAGAAATGGCTTACAACATTCCCTGGTGATAAGGGAAACACAAATTATGAACCCCTGAATTTTATTCTCCTTAAGACAATTTGTGTGGGATCAACAAACAAAGTTTTTGAGCCTTACTTACTGTGCTAAGATAACTCAACAGTAACAGAACAATCTTCTGATCAAATTCAAATGTTATACTTTGGAAGATTAGTTTTATGTCCAGGTCTGATTATGTTTTGGTGTTTATAGCACATTTTACTACTACAGGTCACTTTAGAATTCAGCCAAAAATATACTCAAATTTCACATTTGAAATCAGTATAATTGCACATATCCATTTAGAGGTTGGGTGTTTAGAGACCATCTTATGAACTATTTTTAAATATGAAATAAAATACTACAATCTTCATTAATTCAAAGAATAATGCACTAATAAAATTCATATGTAGTCTTGCTGTCAAAAATTTAGAATTTGCTGCATACAGCCCAATATATGGGCCAAAACACTATACTCTGAACATGAATACTGAATGATCAACACAAAACTTCATATTTAAGTCATAACTCTAGATCTGACACTTTAAGATGCTTTAACACTTGTTTTAAGGCCAATTTACTTAAGGGCCCAATAAAAATGTGATTTAATATTTCAACCAATATGCAGTGACAAGACATGAAAGTTCATATTTCTGAATTTAGTTAATTGTAGGGATATGGTTGGATTTTATATATTTATGTTGATGTTAAGGCTTATTTATTTAGGGCCCAAACTTTCTGATTGAACACCTAAAACATCTTCTCAAGCTTTCTGAAATTACATAAGTAAAAAGAAAATCTATGGAAATGTGTAAGTTTGCTTCTGTTGCTTTTTATTTATCTATTTTTGGTTTGGTAGACCTTCATCACAAAAGCTGTCTCCATCTGTTCTGTGTATTTTTAAAGAACCTTATTTAAGCATACCGGTATTACATTCATATTTTCAAAATTTGCAACCTAATTGAATATGGCACTTCTGGTGGAAGAATCCATGTAAACAGGATAGTACGGGAATCCAATCTAAAATCTTTCATTATCTATCAGAAGCATGTAATGTTTAAAAACTATCAAGTGAACAAAATGAAAATTATTTAAAGCTAAAATATGGAAAGAAACTTCCTAATTTTTTTTTAGTGACATATTACTGAAGGTGAATCCGATAGCTTTTATTTCCCGCACAGTACGAATATTTTATATTTATATAATGTTACACTTAGTTTTGTATTGTAATTAACGCTAAATGTATTACTTTAACCTCACCGATTTATCAACTGAGAAACAGGACACTTCTTGTTCTCTCATGGTTCGAATACATGCTTCCCAGACTTCTAACTTGAATTTTTTGCCCATAATTAACTCCATGGGCTTTCCTAAGGCTTTGCTATCATCCACCACTGTTTTATTTTCATCTTGACGCCGGGTACAAAAATGAAAAGTTACCTAAAAAGTTATAATGATATGTAAATAAAAGTAGCATCATCTATTTTTATTAATCGATGAAGCGAAAATTTTCAACACGATTGTAAATCAAATGAAAACCTTAGTTCCGTCATCGTATTCTGCAGTATTTCCCTTTCCAGGGTAAATAATTGTTTTCTGAATAAGATTTTGGTCCATTTTCACTCAGAAATAACAGTTAATCGCTTTAAAAAAGAAAAAAAAAAGCAAATGAAATGCGAACGATATATTCGATTAGATTTTCCTATTACTAAGATTTTGAAATTCTAAACGATTCTTGAACTGGTTATAGTTATCCATGATCACTTTAATTTGTAAACTGGAAAAGGAAAATAAATTCCATTTGAATTCATAAACTGAATCCAAAAGGTAAAGTTAAAAACAGCGGTGCCGATACTCCCAGCCTTCCTTCCTCATTTCACCATCTAGTGGTAGAAACTGGAAACTAATATTCTACTTCCGTAGATGCGATTTTTTCTACTATAAATTGTTAAATTGAGGATTCATATATATTTTATTTCACATTATTATTATTATTATTATTAATAGCCAATTTTCTATTTTCGTGATGGACTGATTACTTTTTGCAGGTTTTTAAAATAATGGGGCTTTAGAAAAATTAAAAAAATAAATTGGCCACTTACAGTATTTGAGATGTCATTACTATCGAGAGATATTTGTTATTGCAATTAATTCATTGCAAAAAAAAAAAGAAACGAGTTTTCCTACGATTTTCAAATTCGTAGTTCCTATGAAATCTCTGTTAAAGTGAGTAAGCATGATTAATAAAAATTTGTAAAATTTATAAAAGCTACATGTTCAAATCCTGAAATCTATGACACATTTATATGTACAGGCAGTCCCCGGGTTACGAACGAGATACGTTGCTGAGAACGTTCGTAAGTCGGATTTGTATGTAACTCGGATCTCTGATGAACAGTGCATGAACGGTAATAATAATAATAATAATAACAATTTTTATAATGGCTCATACGTGGTAATAATAATACAGGGTAATTGCTGTAATAATAATAATAATAAAAATAAAAACTTGGCAACAAGTGCTTTGGTCCTTGACCCGCCATGTTGTCTTAGCTGAGGAAATCCAAAATAGAAACATGTATATAATAATAATAATAATGAAATAACTAGTTGTCCCGTGCGAATAATTCGCAACAAAAACCACCTTTGTGAAATAATAAACAAATACAACAGCTGTCGTGCATGTTAGTTAAACACATTGTCAATAGATGGCGTCTTCTACATTTTTATACAAAGATTTTTAAAATAAAGTTTTTTAACGAAAATATTAATTTTAAACAATTTGTTTATTTTTCGTCATTTTGAAGATTAGCAGTGAACGTAATCTTCAAAATGATATCTCAATCGATGATTTTGATGAAGTATTAAGAGAAATAAAAAAACACCTTTGAAAAATAATATATGAGAAGTTGACAAATTTTTATGCTTTTTATTGTAATAAATCGTTTATTTTTATTAAAATATAAATCTTTGTTTATTTAGCAAGAACAGATAAAAAAACAAACAATGAAATATCATTTTAAAGTGACATTTTTATTCAAAAAAGGATATATTTGAAGTTTACAATGCTATAACATTATTTGAAATATTGTTTCGCTTTCGAAAGATAAGTCGCTTCTGTTAAAGCGTATCTACATTTTTATAGCGTATCTACGTTTTTAAAATAAAGTTTTTTAATGAAAACATTAATTTTAACAATTTGTTTATTTTTCATCATTAGTGGTGAACGCAATCTTCAAAATGATGTCTCAATCATTGATTTTAATGAAGTATTAAGGGAGTTATGGCGTACCGACACAAAAACATCTTTGAGACATAATATATAAGGATAAGTTACAGGAAATATTGCATGATCATAAGCAGGGCTTTTTTTTTCTGCTGGAATGGCATTCCGGAACCTTTTTTGACAGTAAAATAACACGGTACGATTTATACAAAGGTTAGTCGACAGAAGTATTTTAGTATTTCTAAAGCAATTGTTTATGTAATTTAAACGCATTGTGCGCTTAGTTCTCTCTAAAAAGTGCCTAAGTATGCTAAAAATGACCAGAGTTCCTGTACCTTTTTTCTAGAAAAAAAGCCCTGGTCATAAGGGTAAACACAGACTCACAGAATCAAATAAAAAGTAAAGACGAAAATGATGCTGTGGGTAAGCGACTGTATAAATAATGAGACTAGCATAAAGATGCTGCCCCAACAAAGAGTAGGCCTAGAGAAATATATTTTCAAGGCAAACAAACTAATAAATGAATTGGCAATTTGAAAAGAATAATGAATAACACAATGAAGGAACATTGTACTTGTATCAATAATTTTGGTGTTCATAAATTTGTGACTTAGTTGTTTATTTTAAAAATGAAGCAGTCACATTGAACATACCTATATGTGATAATCTAGTAATAACAAAAAGGCTAGTAGCATTATTATACATAGCACATCAACACTACTGGAGTTTGCCTTAACAATACGAATTTCAGCATTAAGCTCAATGGTATCCAGTAGTTTCAGAAGTCTATTCCAGGAAACCAAAGATCTGTTTAACCCTTACCTAGAGTTGTCATTAGCATGGGGTAGGCAGCATTGCGATTGATCACTTGAAAAGTAGGATGTTGGAGGTGAGGAATAATAGTGTAGGCAGATATCATGATTGATGATTATACTTTTATACATATCTTTGATAGTATCCATAGACATTTAGAACAGAGCCTAGAACCCTATGTATGATTTTTTTTCAAGGTACTATGGGTCCAGCATTTGTTTTCATACACTATAATGCTTGTCCTCAAAAATTTGTGGCTAAGTAACCAGAAAACGAAAGAATTAGTTGGTCAACCAAGCCCCCCCCCCTTTCTAGTGGACGTTCCAGGATTTTCTGCAAATTCATCCAGCACCTGTGCTTCAATGCAGATGTTGTTCTGCTATATCGGTCTCTGCCTCTGTCGACAGTAGCGGGCGTAAATGATCCTGTCTTAGCCAGACGACGATGAATAGCACTAAATGTGTTCCTAGATGGACACTGTCATTGCGGAAAGGCTTCTGGTACAGTCGTGCAGCTTCTCTGCAATTTCCATTGCTCTTCCGTAAGTGAAATGGATGTCGGCCATCTCTGCATTGCTGTACCTCATAGTCATGATGTTTTCTAGAACAAGCTGTGGCAATTCTGACGTCTGGAATGCATTCAACCAGACTGCTCCACTTTTGTTTGGGGGGTATTGAATATTACATGTCACGATTACTGAGGAGTAATTTAATGACTCTACAATACAACGTAAAGGCAAACACCTCTGCACATCATTCATATCTTGGAAATAATGCACTTCCAAACCCATGTTTAAATGACATTTGTTTTGCATGATTGAATACAACCTTTAAGTTTGGCAGCACATTTCAGAAACCCCCTGTATACCGAGTGGCCATAATTAAACAGTAAGTGTTTGGAGTGCAATAAGCAAAAAACTGCTGGGTCAAAAATGGCCAAATTTGGTGTATATACTATTCAGACCATGGGATTATGAATTTTTAGAAAAACGTTTTTAGTTCTTAATGATGCCACCAGGGAAGAAACTGGCGCTGTATGGTGAGCTAATCAGATGTACTTAAAAAACAAGTGTACAGTCGACAATAGGTTTTATTGTTAGTCAATTACACATACAGTTCAATATGTTGTCCTTGCACGTTGTCCAAAATCTGTATTCTACGGTTTATAAATTCGACTGCGGACCTCCAGAGATTTGTCTTGCGTGAAGCAGTATTCGGCCCCTCAATGTTGTCAAGCTATCAATGTGTCCTTGGTAAACCAATGCTTTCAAGTAACCCCACAACCAAAAGTCACATGGCATGAGATCAGGCAAAAGTGCAGGCCACGTCGTCGGGAATGCTCAACTAATTATGTGGTCATTGGTGAAATGCTTGCTGACATAGGTCTTGCTGCACTATCAATCCTATGTGAGGGGGGCATTCCATACTGCATGAACACAGTCATGACAGATATCCACACAGTTGAAGTTCCGGAATAACGACATTTCGCAGTATCTGTTGACATCGCAATGCAGTGACAGAACATATCACTGGTCCTGTTGTTGCAGTTCTTTTGAAAAAGTACGGACCAATTATGAAGGAGACTGTAAAGCCACACCACATTGTGACCTTCAGTGGATGCAATGGCATCTGCTCAATAGCATGAGGGTTCTGAGTAGCCCAAATCCGATAGATGTATGTATTGACAGTGCCGCTTAGATAAAAATGCGCCTCATCACTCCATAGAATGTTCCAAGGCCATGCATCATCCATTTCCATCCGAGCTAGCAACAATTGAGAGAAATGCAAGAGCATTTCCGCATCCCCTTGAACCAATTGTTGGACTTGGCTAATCCTGTAAGGGTAAAACTTCAACACTTTTGGCATGCTTTTCCGTTCAGTTGAATACGGCATATCCAGTTGCCTGAATACTGCTCGAGCACTGCTAGAGACGTGTGCAGCATTCGCTTCCACTACAGTCGTTGCAGCAGTTTCAACTTTGTCTTTGAATTTGTGTCCGCATCCTGGTTGCACTTGTAAAGATCTTGTATTTTCAAAACATGAGATCAATGTTTTGCAAATTGGTAAAAGTCATGGGACTTTTCCGAAGACCCTTCATTGTTCGGAATAACCGTAGAGCAATGGACACATTACTGTTATTTTGGTAATAAAACTCTACAAGCAACGCACGATCAAGTAAACACAGCATTGCTTATAGTAACGTTCACAGCACCATCGAGCAGGTCAGACTGACCGATGCCATTCATATTGAGGCTTATATCCGCGTACCTGATGACTTCTATTGTCTTGTCACTTTACAGCGTCAGTTTCTGCCCTGGTGGCGACATTCGGAACTAAAAAATTTGTTTCTGCAAAATCATAATCCCATGGTCTGAATAGTAAATACACCAAATTTGGCCCAACAGTTATTTGCTTATCGCACCTCCTGTTTAAGTACGGCCACCCGGTACTTAATATGGCTGTGTGAAAGTACATGGTCTTCCAAAAGGTAAGAATTAATTTTTAAATTAAAAAAAAATAAAAGTAAGTTAAGAAGTTTTTAATCAAATCTTTACAGTTAATTTACTTAATAAGTATCAAGAGTTAAATTCAGAATCTCTGGATCAGTGTGGCTAATGGAGAAAGTGCTGAAAAAAATTGGTTCACTTACTGAGAAAGTGCAAAAGTGATATATTAAAGAAGGAAAAAAATTGCCCGAAAATTGGCACTACAAAAAAAAAAAAAAAAAATGCACTAGTGAGAAAACTAAGTTTATCTTATTGCAGATATTAATTACAGTAACTACTAAATGTACAGAAAATGAAGAACAATACGATTCCATGGTTCCTTGCAGATATTGTACTGGATATTGGTCAATTCTCTTATAATTCTGGTCTTCCAATCAGCCAGTGATTGTACACCACCACATTAAACCTAGTCCTTGAGTTCAAGTTAGGTGAATAAAGCAGCCAGGTTGGTGGGGAAAATCTCAAGTGCCTAGCTACTGCTTTTCAAGGACAAAACAATGTGATGCTAAAGAAGAACATAGAATTGAACACCTGTTATGATTCATCTCATTGAAACACTTGGTATTGACTTCTCAAGGAATTATTGTCAAATGGCAAATTCCATTACACAACTTGCCATATCACTTTGCAAACCACTGCCCATAACTCTGTCTGGCCAAAAAACAGTATCTCATTCACAATGCAGTGAATGGCTTACCTCTGCCTGGTGCCAAACCAACTCACAGGAAGGAGGGGGTAGAGACCAAAATAAATGTGACTCTTTTACGTTGGACCCTAAATATACAATATCCCAAATTTTAAGGAAATACCTTCAGCTCTTCTAACATGATACATATATAAACAAACAAACGTGAAAAATGTCCAAATGGAATAGCAAAACTATCAACACATGTTCAAGAAGATCAGAATATAGTTACTGAGGATAATAGTTCTTTAAGAAAACAAGGACTCACTCATTCAATGTGCACATTGTCATTTTTATTTTTGCCTCTGCTCCTTGCACAAGTCAAATCACTTTTGAATACGTAGGGCTGGACCACGTTTATAAGAACGTTTTCAACAGCGCATTGTTATGCACATGTGAAATGAACTGGAAATCCTGTTGTTTGTTTTTGTTGCTGAGCGAGTGCAGTCAGTGTTAAACATATGAACATTAGTGTTATGTATTCGAATGGCTCCACGACTACCAATTTGGTGGGAAGGGTATATTGTAGCCCTTTCCGATGCAAAATATTCTTATTCCAGAATAACAGCAATGTGTAAGCAATGAAATTATAAAACTTCCAAGTTTGTTAATAGTGGAATTATTGCTGAGTCACGTTTGAAGGCTGTTAGTGAAGTGAGGAAGAAACCCAAGGGCTGCAAACCACATCAACGAAGCGCTGCCACTCCAGCTGTTGTCTGTAAGGTTAAACAAAACATTAAAAAAGAAAATCCCAGCACCCATAGAAATCTTGCACAATGAACAGGAGTTTCCAAAACAACCATAACACGCATAATTCATAGGGACCTGCATCGAAAGAAGCACTACAAAGCAAATGTTCATTGCTGAACATAAGATAAACAGTCGAAAGTTGTACGAAGAGCATTTGCCAGGCGAAAAATGGAAGTATGTTGTGACATTGGACGAAGGATGGGTTTATCTCAACGACTGTAACAAACCACATGCAATTTTTTATCGTCATCGTGATGCTAAAGGTCGTTCAGAATGGTTCCGCCAATGTAAGGAAAAGTTTTCAAAGGGCTTCATGATCGTGACTGGCACAGCTATCGGGAGAAGTTGCCTTTGCAAAAAATTGATGGAAAGGCAAAGATTATTGCTATGCATTATCAGGAAAACATCTTACAACCATTGTACCTCAGCGACATTCCAGCACTGTACGGTACTGCGTCATCTGAAGTATGGATCTATCAGGACAATGCGTCGAGTCATACTGCCCAAAAAACAATGTCCTATATGTCACGAATGGCCAACGAAACAGGAATTCCATTAATTCCGTTCAGTTCGATCCCAGAGAAATCACCGGACGCTTCCCCTATGGACTACTGTGGCTTTGGTCTGTTGAAACGGGTATTAGGAAACCGACGATATTGAACTGTAGCTGGTTTATGGAAAGCCTGTCAGGAGGAGTGGAACAAGATTCCCATTGCCACACTGCAGCGCAGCCTCCTCCAATGGAAACTACGATGTAGGGCCATTCATCGAATGCAGGGCAGACAAACAGAACACAACAGATGGTGGAATTGCGGCTTTTCTTAGACTTCTCATATCAGAAAATTCATTCTGATCAACCCTCCATTCTGATAGTGGTCCAACCCTCTATATATGCTGCACAAGTTTATGCCCTGTGGACCATTAAATAGAGATGATTATTCAATTTATTAAAATATTCATGTTTCAGTGATTTTCCTCACATACTTCCATCTTAATTTCAAGTCAGTATTTCCACTCTTCAGGCATTACTCAGTTATTAAGTTTCTTAATTCTTTGTGAATGAAGTTCTTTGAGCTATCTTGAGTTCTTTTTTGACCCTCTAGGATGAGATTTACCTTTGTACACCTTTAAACAAAATGTGAAGTTTCCTTGCCAGAGAAATATTTAGTTTGACAAAAGCATCAAGTGCCCTTAACATTCTTCTAATAAGATGCAACATTATTTTTTTCTTACCTTTTTATGTTAATTTGTTTACTTTATTTAGAATTCATAAATATATATAACTATTTGGACTTACCTTCTTACCTTTGTGGTGTTGGCCTAACTGTCTACACCAAGGATTCTCATCTGAGGTACATTACGTTGTTTCATGGTATACAGAGATGTAACAAAGACAGATCAACCTATGATTTTTTTTGTTAAGAAAAAAATCACTAAAAAAACAAAACTAACTTATGATTTTTGAGAATTGTTTATTTTATTCTGTTTGTTCTCTTACCATACGTGCATACTCTTGGCTGTGCTAAGTGCGAATTACGATATATACACTCGGTGGTACATGAATTTTCGGCATTTTATTCAAGTGGTACAAAATTCCAAAAGTTTAAGAACCCCTGGTCTACACTATGAGATGACCATTAATAATTAACTATTTATCTTCATGAATCGTGAGCCAGATTATTTTGGCATATGTTTCCTTGATCTTTTAATGTTATTCTTTGGGTAATAATTATACTTAAACTTCCCTATAGTAAACCATGGAGCCATGGTCGCCGACCTCCTGGATAGAGATGGCACGTGAAGAAGAATAATAATTATACTCTTTAAAAGTTCAAGAGAATAATTAAATACTAAACTCTGATGATATTAAGACATTATTTGGTAAATCTTTTATTAATTTTGTTTTGGTTATGTGTTTTGTATAAAAGATATCTATTAATTAATATTAACCATGACATTAAGGTGCAGAAGGAACCCCCAGATTTTTGAATCGTTATCCAAGTTCTTGTGCTCATCCAGTTTCTCATTTACAGTTGTATTCAAACTTAAAAAAAATCACTGCCCTCGGCAAGTGTCTAGTGCAGCGATTCTCAACCTGTGGGGCGTGCCCCCCCCCTAGGGGGGGGGGCGTGATAAAACTAAAGGGGGGGGGGCACGAGTATATCAAGAAAACATCTTATTAAAAAACTAGGTTTGGAGGTTTTTTTTTTTTGGTTGAACAGATTCAATTTATTTGCGTCCTCCTTTTCAGTTTAGAAAAAAATTATTGGGGGGGGGGGGCCACGATGAGAATTGTGATTGAAAATTAGGTCGCAAGTACTAAAAGGTTGAGAAACACTGGTCTAGTGGATGCATTTACTAAGTTATTCCTACCATGGATGAGACAAATCTACTATAGTTTTTAAGTAATAATACACAGAAAGTATTGTGAATGGTCTCATTATTTTCCATACACAATTGGTCAAACCAAGGATATTCTTAGGTAGTTTAACTTTTATTTATTGTTTGAAGTTTGATGGCAAAAATACTGATTTCAAATGATAATGTTTTTTATGCAACAAAAAGATGCCAACATTATGTCTAGTCAGTATATTGTAGCTTATGAACTGTGTATATATTGGTTTGTCTCTTCCAGTAATGTATCACTATAAATTATGTTCATTTTTATCGCAAGTCTTACTAACTCTAACTAATTGCTTGCTATTAGAATATATTTTGATGAGAATTTGCTGCCATTTTGGAAACACTCCCTTGGCCACATTGTATAAATTTAAAACATGAAGAACTATGTTACCGATGAAAAAGTTTAGATTGGGCTTTTTGCTACAATGTATTGAGGAGTCAAGGCTTTTGACATTACTATGAATGTGCTTTTCAAGACTGAACAAAGACAGTCTTGATATGCACACATATATAGTAATTTTCATCAAACTCTATATCATTATTTTTCTTAAGATGATGATGTAAGAAAGGTAAGATGAATAATTTTTGGAAGACAACTCAATGCTGTTGAGCCACCTTCTTGCCATCTCAACAAGCAGTCAAGCTGCACAAAGACCCTTTCTGCATCGTGAATTAGAAGTCAATCAAAACGTGCAAAATTGTGCTTAATTATTGTTTTTTTTTTTTTATTTTAAAGCTGTGATGCTTGATAAACCATATCTTAAAGAGATAGTGATGTGTGGATTTACAAACTCAACAATAGAGACTCTTCATACTCAACCAACTAATGAGCTCAAAAAGATTTCAGATTGAGACAAGAGTTTTTTTTTAAGTTTTGCTGCAGGTAAGCTTTGTATGAGATTAAAAGTGCATTTTATAAGCTGATAATATGAAGTACGTTAGACAGTTCTTCATTTTTTTGTAAAAACAAGTGTGGTTTCTTGGATTGAAAATAAAAATTTATTATGAAGCATATTCTGAACATTATTACTGAATATTATTAAATGCTGGAATTGTTACTTTTCATTTACAATTATAACTACTGAAATATGAAATTGCATAAATAATGCAACCATAACAAGCTTCCCTAACAATATTTATGTAATCTGGCAACTTGGGAATGATCCAAAAGGATCTGTTTGAATACCACATTAGATATGGGTTTTCCTTTATCTCATCCTGTCAATTTCAATGTTGGAGAATATAACATTTTCCTTCCCATCCATTCTTTACTTGAGTTCTAGCTACTTTCCTAATGTCTATGGTCCTCTGAAGAGGTCTCAGGAAAGCCCCATAGTATGCTCCTATATTCACCATATCCAATGCAGTAGTGTGTCAACTGTCAGCATTTGAAATCCTAATTCAAAATCTAGGGAACTAAAAAAAAATCACATAATTCTGAAAGATATTTCTGTTATTCTGCCTATGAAGTTTAGCTTCCTTAGGAATGAAATCATTGAAACTTGAACAGTAATGCCAAATTTATAAATTAAAAATTGAAATTAAAATACAGCGCTTTACTGTGTGAGTTACACTGGGGTTGGTCCCTTACGTTAAGTTGCCATTAAATTTTACTATTAAAAAAGTCATCAGTTTTAGACAAATACTAAACTATATGAACTTGTATGCATATTGTTTAATACTACTTCAATGAGAAGGGTTTCAGCTGATGAGTGTCCTTTGAAATATGCCTTCAAAAACCCAATTCTAACCACTGCCAAACAATATGTTGAGCTTTTAAATATGAATTTTGTGATAGATTATGAATAAGTTTTTGAGTTATAATGCCCACAAGATTCTGTTAAAGACCTGATGTTTGCATTGATACATATGCCAATTGAACAAGTGTTTTAAAGAAATTTATTCTGGGAATAAAAAAAACACATTAATTTCCGTTGAAATTCAGACAGTGATATTTTTTATATTATTATTCTATCTTATTACTAGGGCTCGGATTATATGCAAAATGCATATTTGTATTAAGGGGTATATCAACAAAATTGTAAGTTTTCTATGCATATCTAATGTTTTTTGATAGAATGGCCTATTTTAATAAAAAAACATTAGATATGCATAGAAAACTTACAATTTTGTTGATATACCCCTTAATAACAAATATGCATTTTGCATATAATCCGAGCCTTTCTTATTACTATAGTATCGAGAAAATAAAAAGAAGAAAAATATAGGGAAAAAAATTCTTTAAATATATTATAATTCCAAATTATAATAAGGAAGAGTAGGTGCACACAGATATTAAATTAGGCAAAAAAAAAAAAAATTTACAACAATATGTCTACAAAATGTCTAATAACAGATAATAAAAATTAATTTTGCTGTTAACAGTTGTTTTTGGAAATTTCATCAAACTTAATATATATATTGTGAGATTAATTTGCATTTTAAAAGCACCAAAAATAATATACAGTGGAACCCCGCCATTCGTCCGCCTCTCTATTCGTACAACTTTTTCAAGTAAAATTGAACTCGCCATTCGTACGCTTGCTCGCGATTCGGACAGCGTGACCTCGGTACTGGCCACGCCACGCGGTCGCTTCAGTTTAGTATCATGCTAGCTTCCGTATGCTACGCATCATCCATGCAAGCTTCGTGAAACTTTGTGATATTTTATTGTTATTTTTATTAAAAATAGTGCAGCCATGGATCTAAAAAAGATTACTGATTCAACCAAGCCTAAAAGGAAAGCAGTGAGAACGACAATTGAATTGAAAAAAAGAAATCGTTACGAAATTTGAAAGTGGAACTTGTGTCTCTGACCTGGCAACTCATTATGGCATGGCGAAATCAACCATATCGTCTATACTGAAAAAGAAAGAAACAATAATAGAGGCCTATATATTTATTGTTTTCATAGTTTTTATGTATTTTAGGCTTAACATATTATTACAAAGGTTTATATAAGCAATCATCTGTGGGTCTGGAACGGATTAATCCAATTTACATTACATCTTATGTGAAAAAATGATTCGCCTTTCGTACAAATCGCCATTCGAACTGCCTCCTGGAACGGATTGTGTACGAATAGCGAGGTTCCACTGTAGTGGAAATTATATGGTAATGCATTCCTGAAAATCAGATGTTCTGTGCAAAAATGCTATTTGTAAGCCTATATCCCATTGCATAAATGGGAAACATTATAATTCATTACATCAATCCAAAAACACTCAACCAATTTCTTTAAATGTAACTTAAGCACAGTAGAGAGACATAAGTAACAAAATACCATGTTATAATGTAAAATGTTTAAAACACCCCTTCATGATCAACAAAAAATTAATATATTTGTTAAACCAATAAGTTGGTGTTGTCTGCAATGTCATGTACAGGATGCACTGTACAACACTAAGCAAAATCAAGTTAAATATGAAAGGCACTGTGGTAATGTATATAGGACAAACACATACTAGCAGACAATGATTCACACTGAGCATAACGCTCATGTTCTTTTAGTGCAGCAATATCACACACATTCCCTTTATTGACATTTGTCACACTTTTGAAACATGGTCGACACATGATTCTGATATTCTAATTACTTGTATTTGGAATGTAACTTGAGACTTTTGCCAAACATTGTTTTGTTAAAAATGTTGTTTATTGAGTTTTAGAAATTCAATATAAATTCTTCCTATATTGACAGATATGTTACATGAAATTTGGGTATTAATAACCAAGAGGTGTTCTACTGGGAAAAAATTAACCAAGAAGATGTTGTGTGTGATTTCCTGTAGTTGCATTAGAATATTTCCAGGAAAGTTACCTTATTGACCTGAAACAGTGTGCTACTGAAATCTCTATGGAGTTTTCATTATATAGCTTCCTTGGAAAAAGAAATTGTAAAAGTACAGTCTCATTACTAAATACTGAAATGAGGGACTTTCGTATTGGCAAAAAATAAAAAAAATATATGAAGTACTTAATATCTTGACAAGGTTAAATATGAAACAAAAAGTAATAAAAAAAAAAAAAGGTTTCTCTTATAAGAATATAAGTGAATAACTAGATTCACTTTTTGATTTAGCTAGCTACTTGTGGACTTTAAAGAATTTCTCAAAAACTTACTCTTCATATTTACATCACTTTGCTAACTCCTCATATAAATTATCTCACCAAGAAATACGTAAAGCCATTAATGCAAAGTCAGATTTACAGAAAATATGTAATTTACACTTTATTGTGACATTATAATCTTTGGTGTAGAATACACAATACAACAATATAGAGAGGCTCCATTACTTGGCACACAGAATGGGCATGATAAAAGTGTCCTCAAATTCTTTGGAGAAATACATTTAACTACCACTTAATCTAAAAAATAATCCAATTCTTTCTTCATACATGACATTACACACCAAACAACATTCATACCCACATGGAAATGGAGGTGGGCACAGTTCAGGTACTGAATAACATTTTAATGTACAAAAGAAAGGAAATAAAAAAATAAAATGAATTCAGAGAAAATTCTGGCACATTGATTTTTGTTTCACTGTCCACTTTGTGATCGCTTGGACACAGCTTGTGTGGCTTCTTCAGCAATTTTGGTAGGGTCAGACAGAATATTTGTACTTGTGCTGAGATATCGCAAAGAGTTGAGTACAGCTGAAACACATAAAATACCCATTAGATTACAGTGGATATATTGTACAAAAAATTCTAGAAGCATTAAACTGACAGACAATTAATAATGATATAGTATTGAAATATTTAAATATACATGAAAAACAAACAAACTAAAAAACTTTTCATTATGGTTTTGTCAATTAACTGAGCATTGTTATAGTGTCTGTAGTTTTGAATTAGAAAATAATTTTCATTTTGAATATGAAACATCAATATTAAAAACATTTACATCTAGTTAAGTAGACTGAAAATGAAAATCTTGAAATTGTTCATTATAAAAATTTAATGTTTTTTTTTTTTATGAAATTATTTTATTATTTTAAAAAATAATTAAATATTATTTTAAAAAGAAATATACCTGGTCGAAGGGCTACCAAAGAACAATGCTGTTCCAACCAAGTAAGAGCTGTACGGCAAAGGTTGTCAATACTAGCTGTTGATACTGTATTGTTGTAGGAGTCTAATAATGGTTGGATTAGTATGCTGAACTTCAAAAGAGTTAAGAATTTAACAGATATTCAATTGAAAAGCTTTTTATCACAATGTCTGAAATAGTTTTAATAATCCACATGACGCATAATTTTTAAATTTCAAACTAATTAAAAAGTATTAAAAGTTTATATTCAGATAAACTAATATAAATATTTAATCCTTTACACTGAATATGACTGCAATGAACAAAATTGCATTTACCAGAGAAAGAAACACAATAGCATCCACTGATGGCTTTTACAGGATTAAAGAATCCTATCCCCAACACTTAACATATTTATTACAAAAGTAACAACTTTAAGGGTTGTATTTTCACAGGAACTGGAACACACAAAAAGAAATAGAATTGTTTGTTTTGATACCCTAACAATCCTTTACCATTTGTCAATCAACATCAAAAAGTGACATCCTACGACAGCTAGGAACAATCACTGTCTCTCAAATGTTGATAAAGACACCAAAATAGATCTAATTGTGTGATAATAAAGAACCTTTTTGACTGAATAAAAGTAAAAACAAATTCTCTGAAAAATGATATAAACACTTAATATGTCATGGTACACAATGTTATTGAGATTAATGCACATCAACAATGGAAGTAACAACAAAATCCATTAGTCAATTCGATTAAAATCTTGAATAATAATAATAATACAAAAATCCATTCACTAAAACTTTTACCAATCAAAATTATCACCTGACCACTCAACAAGCTTGTCATGCCTGTCTCATCAATAGCAACTTTTATAGATTACTAGATTTTTGTCATTTCCTTCATGAATAATGTGCAAAGTGTCTTCAAATAACACAAGTTTGCATGTTATCTCCAATTTTGTATAATCTTCACTCGGAAGAGATTTTCAATAACATAAGTTATTAATATTGGCTACAGTAGAACAAATATTTATGATATACAGATGATTCAGACCCATCTTACAGAAAATGAAAACAAAAATAATGGTTATTTCCAGAGCAAAGAAGATTTCTAATGTGAATAATAAAATAAAAGGATGTAAACTGGAACAAGTACAAAAAAATATTTACTTCAACCACTTAATTACAGAAGCCAGAAAGCAAGCAAGGAAATTTTGAGGATAACTGAAGTAGCCAGATCAGCATTTATGAAAATGAAATATCTATTTATATCCAGAAATCTAAGCATCAAGGATATAATCTCACTTTTAAATGTTCTATTTGTTCCATTTTTGCTGTGGAGAGATCAAACATGAACAAAATTTCAAAATTTTGTGAAAAGAAAGTGAAAATATTTGAAGTGTAGATGTTACACAGAATTATAAAAGTTCCCTGGAATATTTAAAAAAAAAAAAAAAAAAAAGGCTAATGATAAAATGTTTCAAATGACCACTGACTGGTTATAAAGTTATTAAAAGGGTAGAAAAATTATATACTTTATTTGTACTTTAAAACATGGCATTATATAGAACACTTCTGAAAGGAATTAGGAAGAAGAGCAAGAAAAAACTGGATGGACTAAAAAATAGTGTAGACTTGGATCATCTTTTTGTATAGGGAATGCCGAAAAGAGGCATAGAATAAGACAGTGGCCTCATCTATTAAGACAAAAAAAATAAAAATAAATTCTATTTTATTCTATAGACCTTCTGAAATGAAGGTCTATTTTGTAAACATTTGCCAAATTAGTTTTTGTTTTTAGTTGAAAAGAATATAACAAAACTAGTTTAGAGCTTTTTCCAACCATATTAATTTTTGAAGGCAAAAACTATGATTTCTCTTTTCAACAGCATTATTTTAAAATCTGACACTAAGTACTGATAAACACATTGGTGACTCCATCTTCTCAGAGAATTAATAAACTAAAATTCATCTTTAGATAAATGCACACAAAGAAATAAAACAGTTTGCATTTAATTTTAAATGCAATGTTTTAAAAAATAACACAACATTATTAATATTCAATAAATAAATCATACTTTCAAATTAAATATTTTAAAAAATGAACTAATGTTTTTTTAAAGGTCAAAAATATACTGGAGTCCGTACTATTTTATCATTTGCCACATTGTCTCAGATGACATCAAAGAAACAAACAAAAGCTAAATAAAATATATCTGAAAACATCAACATTAAAATACAGTTAATGCAATCAGAGCTTCTTATTTTTAGTATTAAGACTTTGAAAAAACAATTTAACTGTAAATTTTTCAATACTTCCAAGCTTGAGAGAAAAACTAATTTTAAATATTCATTTCTGGTTCTATATTGGCACAAAATGTTTCCCTTGGGATATGAAATCTAACTTCCCTCTTTAATACTCATATTATTAGTATCAAAATTAATAAATTAGTAAAAAACAGTTAGTACTTAAAAACCATCACCTGAATGAAACAGTATCTTGTAAAATTAAGGGGGGGGGGGCAAAAAAAAATGAACTGAAGCTTACCAATAAATAAACAACAACTTACAACTATCAGAAATTTGAAGTATCGTTTTTGTCCTTAAATGTGGAATTAGGGTATAGGCTGAACATCTTAATGTATTTAAAACCGCCTTATCAGAAGCATTTTATATTAATAATATGAAGTTCCTAACATTGTAGTCAGCTGGAAGACAAGATTGGACTGTATTTGGCATAGGGCCCAGCCCTTAGTACAACATAAGTAGCAATACAAAAAAACTTTACTTGGAATATAAAAAAAAAAAAAAAAAAAAAATTCTAACTTAATAATAAACAACCTAAAATAATAAGGATACAATCCAGAATTTCCAATTCTGCAATGTTCTTTTACGTACATACTCATCAAACATATCACGAAGTTTACTTGCATTTTGCCTTGAAATAGGAACACCCGTTGCAGGTAACTGGGACTGGCATACACTAGTAGGAATAAAAAAAAAGTTTTAGATATTAAAAATGGAAAGACATACATGGAGGATGATTCCCATATTTCTTTATAATAATAAGTTCAAATTATAAGAAACTAAGATCTATATTCATTTCTAGACAATTCATTTATATTAAGATAAAATACAGTCCAATGAACTTTTCTAACAGAACAAAAATTATCACAGAGAAGATTTTTATTCTAATCTTTTGATGCAAGACAGCTTAGCATGTTACTAAATTAGTATATTTAGTGAAATTTCTAAACCTACTTTATAGCTTGGTTTAGACTTTCTATCTGCTTTCTTAGCATGTCAGCTTCTTCCTGGAGTTGAGCTCGTTCAGCTCTTAGCTGCATTATGTATTCACCAGCTGGAACAAAATCATAATCAGTTTTATAAATTATTCTTTTTATATGAAGAATTTTCAAAATAAACTTCAATACTACAAAATAAACCACAAATAAAACATATACCTTTCTGAAGCATTGCTGCTTTACTAACTTTAGCATTTGGATTTTGACTTAGAGATGGAATTAAACTGTGCAATGTATCAAATCCATTCTGTAAAATAGAAAAACTTATTAAGATTCTATGTCTATGAAATTTAATTATTTCTTATTGAGGACAAAAAAATGAAGGAAAACCAACCTTAATATTACATCGTCGCTTTTGTTCTGCATTAATATGACATACTCGTCTATGCTCTCTGTATTGCACCCTATCAGTTTCTGATTTTGGTCTGAATGATTTCACTAATGAACTCTAAAAACAAAAATGATAGTAATTATTGAGGTAAAAAATTTAATACCAAGTAAAGAAAAAAATGAAAAAAAACTGTTAAAACGAAGGCCTTTGATAATACTTCTCTACATAACTACTATATTATTTTTGGTTGTTGCTTCTCAACATAAAGCAATCAACTTCTTTTATAAATACAACATTAATTCTCATCTTGATAAAGAAATTTGGACCTGCTGCAATGTATCTGTATCAGGCAGTGTGACAGACAATAGTGGTTAAAATAGTTTGGTGACATGTTTTGGATTGCTTTTTATTAGTGTTATAATTTCATTACCTATTATTTGTTTTGTTTATATGAAAGAAAAACAGAGCCACCCTAATTTTCCCCCTAATGGAGTATCATGCACCTGAAGCAGGATGACTGCAAACCTGCCTACTCCTAATAAATCTAATGAGTACAGATCTGATGATACTAAATGACGTCCTGTTTATGAAATCACTATTATAAACACTCATACTTTTGAAATTTTTATCTGGTTAGTTTGCTTGCTCACCTCTAATACAAATGGAAAGCTACTAATTAACTAGACATGAAAGGACTAGGGTTAAGGACAAGCACAAACATAGAAAACATAAATCAACATTAATGCTGAACACAGACAGTTACAATTTATCCAGTTAACAAGATAAACAAAAAAAGTTAGGATTCCATAAGAACTTACTAATAAAAGCTTCTCTTATAAGAAAAACAGCAACTAACAACTATTATTTACAACTTGCAGGTCATATTAACAACATAAAGCTACAATGATGTTATGGGAAAAAAAGTATGTACACAAATAACTAATTTCAAGACAGTAAATGTATAAACCAAAAATCAGTGTTTTTAACATGATTACTAAAAGAAATTAATGCAATAATAATAATAATAAAAAAACTGTATTCTGTAGAAATTTTAGGGAAAGAATTGCTACGGATTTCAAAACATCAAAATCTGTAAGCTGAGTACATGATTCATGTAGCAATAAAAATAAGTACATTACAATTCCATCATTTAGTATGAAAATACATTTACTAAATATGTGATAATTACTAAAAGTTTTAAATAATATGTTGGCAAGAACATACCCTGGAATCACTGCATACTGAGCTACTAATTGACGAGGGCTGTCCTGATGCTACAGTCACTAAAATTAAAAGTGAATTAAAAAATTAAAAAAAAAAAAAAGTCTTAGTAATCTTCATTTCAAAGTATTCGGAGACTTGAAAAAGCTGTCAAGTAAATACAATTAAATGTTTGTTACAGTAGCTTATACAAAAAATAAAAATAAATAAATAATATAAAATAAAAATACGTCAACTGACTAATTATTCAGCTGAATATTAATGCTTCATTAATGCATATATTTTCCTTAAAGTGAAACTAATAATAAGTTTATAACATTTTATTAGCAGAAAAGGTAACTAACTTTCTGGTCTGCTATTGGAAAATTAAAAATATCTGCTATAAAATACAGAACTTCACTCATTATATTTAATAAAAAAATGGCAGTTTCCTAGCTTCTACCATTAACTAGGTGTGCTTTTCAAAAACCTTACTGCTATTCCTCTAAACTGTCTTCACAATTGCAAAATTAACTGAAGATTCCTCTTTTGTACTCTAATGCCATTATGATCAGATCATATTTGTTTATACCAGTAATAAATTGACTCAATCTTGATGGGTAAGTTACGAATGGATCTACTGAATCTAGGTAAAAACAAATTAATTTTAAATTATTAAAATGTGGTTTCTATTACTGCTCTCTGTTCACTAGAGATTTTGAGTCTTGAAAATGAATTAAGAATTCATTTTATTTTAGTTATTTAAAAGCAACTCATAATGCTGATAAGTTCAATTCTTCTGATAATAATCTAAATTTTCTGCCATCGGGGCTAAATCTATTATATAAGAATGAAAAAAGTGGACAATGTTTAAACAATGACAATGATTCTTTATTGATGGGCAAATCAATTCCATACAACAAATCCTCACAATGAAGAAGTGTGAACAGCGAAAAGTCTGAATAAGCTAAATATATCATGAAATCAATGTCGTGTATTAGATAAGGTGATCTCAAGAAATAAACAATAGGGATATTATAGAATAGGATAGAAAAAAGAAAAATCTGTTAAGGCCATTTTAGACACACCATTTAAAGTAAGAAATGCCAATGGCAATGTAAGGGTGGATTGCCAATGAATAAAAAGCTTTACAACTCGATCTTACATGATGCCATAGAAACTTCCATCAGACAGAAAATTTACACTTGTCAATTGCCATCATGTCTATGTTTTACTTATGAAAATAAAGATTGATTTATATAAAAATAATTTATTAAAAGCATCAAATAGGAGAGAGAATGTCTTTAATTAATTAAAACGGGAAATAAGTATTTCAGTTTTTCTTCTTTTCGGATTTCTTTGTTTTCAAGTTTTGAAATTTCTTGTTAAATCTCCAACAGGGACGATATGTTTTCAAGAAAATTGGCTTGCCATTACAGATTTTCAAAAGTAACTTTTTCTAGAAGCATCTGCAAAAACATAGGGAAAAGATTATCTCTGTTCATGAAAATCAATTTTGTAGTCAATAATTTCAATTCAACTTATTAAACAAATGCAATTGGACTTAAAGTTCTATAATTCGACACCAGGTGCACTGGTGCCAGATTGCTGCTGTAGATGGACAGCAATGTGCTTTCAAAATAGAACCTATATTATTCTATATTAGAGCAGCGGAGGCAATCTCTGTGGCATACAGATTGCCTACTTAAATGGAGCATCTAAAATGGCCTTTAGTTAGATCATTACTAATTCTTCAATAAAGATTAACAACTGCACAGAAGATAGATACGTGTTTTTCTGTGGCTTAGTAAATATCATTCAAAAAAAGGCACAAATGCACGAAAAAGTCTACGAACCTTATGTAAAAATCAAATAGGATAACACTTAAATATCTAGTGAAGGAAAATGAAATGTCTTTAATAAGATTCTCTCTAGAGAAGGAAAAATACAGAAAATAATTTTTAAGTAATCCTTAGAGAGACAAACTGCTCACTAGAGCTCTGGAAAAATCATTAGTATCGATTGTAGGGAAACCACACTAATCTCTAATGCTTTTAATAAGACCTACTGAATAGACAAGTGCATGAAACTAAATACTGAACACAGTCTTTCATATTGTTGGTGAATAGTTTTCTTCAGAAACTGACATTGATGAGGAAATTCCTAGATAAAAAACTGACATTTCTAAAAATCAACTGAGCAATGTTATGACACTCAATGTAAAAAAAGCATTACATAATTCAAAAATGTCTAGAATCTTCTGGATTTTTATTTTTATATTCTCATCTCTCTCATTATGGAGAGAGAGACAGTAGTAGTAGTCAATCATAGGAAGTAGATGACAAGTAAAATAAAAAAAATTGCAGATTTTTCATCTGCCTGTAATGAATTGATACAATTAGTGAGCAACTCAAAACCAATTAGAAATATCAATGGAAGTGGAATAATAAAGGATGGAGTTTATCTATGACAACATTAAAGGATAGCGTTGGCTAATGATAGCCAAAAACCCCAGACACTCTTAAGAAACCATTTGGTAGAATCTGCCAAGGAGAACTTGCTTTTATCCATTGGAAATTGATCACATTAATTTTCCATGCTTTGATAGAATTTGATATAAGTGAACTGTTCAATGGTTTTAAGCATTTTTTTTTTTCGCCACAGAAATTAACAATACTTTTTTTTAAATGAAAATCAAGTATACATTTTTAACAAAAAATTAATGTGGTTCACGAATCACCTATATTTATTTATTTTTTGCTTGAAGGAAAAGTATTATATATATTTGTACATTTGAATTTGATGATGATTGTGCAAGTATTTTTTTTTTAATAGCATAAAGTCTACATAGAAATCAACTATAATTTAACCCTTTTCAGTCTACTTATGTTTTATGGATACTGTGAAAAATATATATATATATAAAAAAACCATCAGAAACTCAGTAGTAGCAATATTCTACATAGAGATAACAATGATTTTTTTTTTTTTTTAATGAGATCTCTTCATTGATAGGAACTTGTTTTTACTGAGTTTTCATGCAACCTACAGCGAATAGTTGGAAGACAACTTTTCATTTACTTTATCAGTCAAGTTAATTCTTTAACTATTGAGGTTTTTATTTCTCTCCCTGCAGCTGACTTCTCAATCTAAATATCCAAGCAAAAGTTTTGTCTCTAGTCTGCATATTTCTCTCCTATATTTAATTAAAAATGTCATGTTTGATTTGACAAATACTGAGTGCAAATTCAAAGTTCGCCGAGGATGTAAAGGGATACATAAATGTCTATATTTGTTTTCTGAAAACCTTAAATTATTAATTTATGTCTTCATATTTATTATCAATTAGAACTGAAGACACTTCTGGTTGCAATGGAAAATAATGTGAAAACACTGACACCAGAGTACTTAGCTCTGATATAACTCTTTATCATTAAGCTGTTGTTTCAGCCCCTTTAATATTCACATTTTTAAGATACAAACAATAAAGAGGCTTGCACAATAAAGAGCTATTCCTGCATTAACAAGGATAAAGGTTATGCAGTTAATATTAACACCATGTTTTATTTCCAGGTCTTAATGCGGAATGAAGACGATAAATTTAAATAATTGGTATCAAAAATTGTTTATGTTGAAGGATATGGCTTATTATTTGTTGGTTTTAGGCCACTGAGATAACTTCAGTGTGTATACATTGTTGCTATTGTTATTAGTGTGTATATATTGTTGCTATTGTTATTAGATCTTAATATTATTTTAATTTACGAAATTCAGAACTTGCAAAAGCAGAACGATGGCTTCTGTGAAATATCGTTTATAGTTGTATGAAATTTGGAGGTAACTTTGAAGAAGAAGTATATTTAGTATATTTAATATATAATGAAGATTTTTCATAGTATTGAATAAGGATATGAGGAATTCGCAGTGTTTATAAGAATAATATGGATGATTCGCACATTGATAAGATTTGGCTGGGTAAATGACTTAATGGCTTATATCCAACAAGGTAAAGATAGTTTTTAGGCTACTGAAAGACGCCTTATATCCCCGTTTTGTCTGTCTGTGGACACATATCCCACAATGCTTCGCAACGGCTTCTGTTAGCTCAGTTGTAGGTGGCCTGAATGTTGAATGTTGTAGGTGGTTTGTTAGCTCAGTTGGTTAGAGTGTCGTGGTAATAATGCGAAGGTCGTGGGTTCGATCCCCTCATCAACTTAAGTTTTTTTTTTTTTTAAATCATTATTAGGAATTCAATGTATTAACAAGGTTTGAGTTAAGAATGATGATTATTCCATATAAATAGGGGTGGGTAAGATAGTGTGGGGTCGCAAACAGACTCACGCGAGCATTTTCTAAACCACCCCGTCCAGGAAATGAATTGTTGGTGAAAAAACTTCAATCTTGTTTCATGAAGTGAAAGGTGTTACCCTTAGGTGTTACTTTGAATTATATTTGAGAAAATAAAGATTCCAACAAATTTTGCTAGCAGAACACTATTATAATCATACTTTTGAAAAACTGAGTCTTTTCCATCCAATCATGATTGTGGGAAAACCTCTCCATAATTATGAAGTTTGAATGAAATGGGAGATTATTTGATATTATAATGGGAAATTGAGATTACAGTAAGGCTTAACTGAATCATTCTGATTCTTAAACAGCTGAAAAGTAAATTTGACAGGAACTACAGCTTATGCATTAGACACAAATTGTTTGTTGAAAATAATAATCTGTGGGTAATGCAAAACATTTTAAATATGATTAAAGTCTCTCACAAGCATTTGATTTAATTGCAGATTACTATGAGGAAGATAACAAATTAAGAACAGGAATAGATTCTTAATTTTTGCAAGACAAACAAAAGAGATTATCAAGCTATTGTTGAGTGAATCTGTAGAGTAACAGAAACTATGATAGCCTACTAAGAAACTAAATTCTGTAACAAATTAAAGTAGGAAATAACTCCAATTATGTAATGAATACATTCTTACTCAAAAATGTGAACATTCATGTAAATGATAATAGAATTACTTCAGAAGATCTATACAATAAATTAATAGTTTCAACTATCTTTTGAAAAAAAAATAAAATAAAAACAAAGTTTTTTTGGAATAATTAAGTCATTGACTGCTAACTTTGTTAAAAAATGGCTGGATGTTTTCAACTATTTGTTAAAAGCAATGCATGAAATGACAAAATGACAAAAGCCACAAATAAAAGACTATAATGAGTTATTAAAAATTTGCACTTGCTTAATTTAACATATCCAAACCTAAAACCCAAGAAACAGCTAACTGAACTTTATCTTTGACCATTCACTATTTCTAAGAAATGCATTACTATACAAATGCTAAATAGAATATTTATTTTATTTTATTTTTTTACTTGCAATTGTAAATGAAATCAGAAAAAAAGGAAAAAGAAAAGAAACAACTGCTGCAGATTGCTAGTACATTTTACTTAGATTATCAGATTTCCTTGCAACTATATATTTCAATTTGTAAATGCTAAATGTATAATAATTTTACACCTAAAGCATCTTACCATAGAAAAGCAACTGGTACAGATTACCAATTCTTTTAAAAAAAAAATACAAAAGGCAGCTTTGAAACAATAATGGAAAATATTTTCATTTTCTTTCATCAGAACCTTTAAATTACTCTCAAAATAATAATAACAACAACAACAATAACACTGACAAAATTAAGTTTGGATATAAGATAGACATCCAATTTTATCACAATCTGTTATACTCTTTGATTGGAATTTAGAAATCAGTAGTCAATATTTCTAGTTAAAATGAACATGTATAATAGATGGTTATAGCTTATCCATTCAATAAGTCAATAAATTCTTTCTTAAAGAAACAAGATAATTAATGCTTTTAGACAGTGTCAAAAGCAAAGCGGCCCCATAATATGCACAATTTTATAAACAAAATCTTATCAGACTCGACCACTTTTGACCCCCTAACTTCTGGTCAGTGAGTGGTCCTAGAGGTCTGATTTTTTTGGACGTGGTCACCTACTTTTTGATGCTGAACACAATGGTGAAGGTTTCATTCTAATATCTCTAACCGTTTGGCCACTACAGAGTGTGACATCCAGCAAGCATACCACTTTTGATTCCCCAACTTCCGGTCAGGGAGTGGTCCTAGAGGTCTCATTTTTTTGGACATGATCACCTACTTGAACACAATAATGAAGGTTTCATTCTAATATCTATAAACGCTTGGGCACTACAGTGTATGACATCCAGCAAGCATAAAAGCAAGAGCGGTCCCCTATGTTTTACAGGCAAGCTGTAACCTAGGGGCCGCTTAAAAGGGGGAATAACAAGCACTTTCTATCAGCTATCATGCAATTTACCTATTTCAACATATTACCATAAGCAAAAGCCTTACAGGAAATAATACTTTCTATGCCTGTTAAATGATAAGTTCTGTATGGGAGTCTTTTCCATAATTATTCATGAAGTAATAAGTAATATTTATTTACTTTAATAAGACAATTATAGGAAAAAATCTGGGATCAGTAGTCAAAGTTCTGATACACTAAACTAAGCATGAAAAAAAAAATACATAATGAAAAACCAGTAGCATAAAACAAACATTTTTATGTAACAAACAGCAATTTATCAGTGAATGTGTACGAAAATTTGATATTCAAATGTTAAAAATATTTCAAAAATGATCCATTCCACACCAATAAAATACAAATTGCAACATTATTTTTTTCTCTTATTAAAATCATTGGCTAAATTTGATTAAGTTAATCAGAACTTCTATCTGAACAGAAAATAATAATAATTAAGGCAAAGTATCACTGCTTAAACAACAATAAACTATACTGCTATTTTAATATGAAAACAAAGATGAATAGTATTTTTAATGAAACCAGAATATAAAGGGAACCAAATAAAGTAATGGCAAGCAAACATGAAATGCTACTACAACTATTCACACATAATAAAGTGGCATCATTTGATCAAACAGAAAATTATATACAGTTAAAATTTCAAGATTTCCCCACCCTACAAGACTGTTCATCCACAAATATGTTTACGTATGCTAAAAGAAAATAAAGCATATCTGTTTAGAATAGCTTTGCAAATATCAACCGTGTCATCCACAGGTGAAAGAAATATCTCATAACCTTAAAAATAAATCATAATAATTAATTTTATGCCCCAGTACATCACCAACTAATAGGTGTGGAAAATATATGTACTGCAAACAATTATAATAATGTAGGGGGAAAGGAAAGCAATATTTTAATAAAGTGAAAAATGAAAGAATAAAATTGCTAGTACCGAAAGAATAATTATACAGCAGTTACTAGCTAAAGAGGAGGAAACTTAAATGTCAATTATTGAAACAGTTGTGCATTTAGAGAAACCTAAGGATTATCAGCAGAAAATATTTCTGAAAATGTATATACACCAAAGGAAAAAATAAAGCAACACCTAAAAGGATTGATGCTATTTTATTCAAACTCAGGCAGCTGTTAGCGTACACTGAGATGTGCTCTTGATTACAATAGCAAGAACAAATACCACTGGGTGAAGTTATATAATTATAGTAAGATATTGAACTGCCCTGTGTAATGTCCTCCTGAGGGATAGAATGCCTAGTACTGTGAAGTCACTGCTCCAGTTAGTTGAGCAATTGTGGTCACTGCATCCCTGGGTGTTGTTGGAGCTATTGTCCTATTATGTCCTGAACGTGCTGAATAGGTGAAAGGTCAGTGAGTTTGCTGTCCATGTCAATATCCGAAAGATTTGCTTGTGTAGCTATTGCACACTAATGAGGGTTGTGTGTTACTGATAAAAAGGTCCCATATGCTGGTGAAGAAATAGAACAGCCACTGGCTACAAAATGTCAGTAACATATCGTTAGGTAGTTAGATCTCTTTATGATGACCAGCTCTGACTGAAATGTCCAACTAACAGCACCTTATACTATTAGAATAGGTGTGATGTTGTCGCATGCACTGGGTGGCATTCCTTTCCCATGAATGAGGATGAACATGTCTGCCGTTGTTTTGGCTAAAAAAATGAGATTTGTCACTATACACCACTCCTGTTTGTTCCAATTCTGTCTAAGGTAACGCCACATGAAGATGTGATTGCATGTATGCCGATGAGATGAGTAAATGCAATGTGGGATGATAAGTACGGTAAAATGAACGGTAAAACAATTTGCAAAAGCCTGTTTACCATACTCGTGGTAAATACTCTGGCAACAGGTAATCATGGGGTTACCCTGTTGCCAGTTCCTTTGCAGGTACGTTGTGTTACAGTCCTGTTGCTCCGTGGCCATATGTGATCTTCCTAATCCTTCTTGAACCCACTGGCATCATATGCGTAAGATGGTGCTGAGATTGCTGCCACCACAGAGGGTTACATCTCTGTATGACAATCTAGCTTCTCTAAGGCCGATGATTCTTCCATGCTCAAAGTCTGTTAACTGTTCGAACGGCTGTTAATGGCTGCATAAGGTTATCATTAGAGGTTTAGAACAATGTCCACATAACAAAAAAGAAGATGAGCATCTTCATTTGGATAGCTAGAAGTGAAAATATACTATGTTCATTTTGCATATTCCAAGGATTTTGGTAGATAATTCCATGTGTGTTCATTTTACATGTTTGTTCTTTGTACATATTTTATCACTTTTCTTTCAAGTCATATTTTTATATTTTTATTAATATTTTGTCTATAATAATAAGCGGTGTGTCAATAAGCAAAAACAGCAACCACAACAACAAGCATGTGATTCAGATAGGACAGCCAATATGAATCGCTTAGCATTGTACACCGAAGTATCAGAAACACTGAGACAGTTGCTTCCTTTTCCAGAACATGCCACCACACCCCCAGAATAAAATATGTTTTTTTTTTTCGCATTTGAAGTACATTTAAAGATGGATATCTCTGCAATTCATTCTCATATAATTTGCAATAACAATGGCAGTGTATCATGATTTAGGTGTGATGGTGAGTGCCAGAGATGGATCACTCCATCTCTGAAATCAACATGAAATTTCGATTTTCACAGCAACAATTTCAATGGTGCACCGAGACTACACAACATCAGGAAAGATGTCCAGTGTATGGCAATGCTGTGGCCGACGAAAAACTGGATAATCGTGGACAGAGTTGTCTGGCATGCATTGTAACATCAGATCAGTATGCAACAGAGCAGAACAATTCAATGTTGAAGCCACACATAACATCAGCATTTGGCCAGTACAACTTTCTTTCTTCTATTGGGTGCAGGAGCCAACGGTCCACTCAGTTCCACTGCTAACCAGACAGCACAGGGCTCTGTACTTCACTTGGCTCATGAACATCATTATTAGATGCATTTGGAAAAGTGTAGCCTGGTCCAAAGAGTTGCAGTTCTGTTTTGGGAAGATGGAAAATTAAGTGTGGAGAAAACTCAACAAGGAAAACTCAACTTGTATGCCGACTAGGTACAGTAGAAAACGGTGGTGGCTCTGTTATGGTGTGGGATAGGATATTTTCAGCTAGCATGAATTAGGACCTCTTAATGCATCTGCAGTCATCACAGAGCAGTGAATGCTACGTAACCATCCTTGAGGATCATTTAAAATCATTCTTGTCATTCATTCACTCAGACAAGAGTGGGCTCTATGAGCAAAGCAATGCACCACAACACAGGTCTTCAGTCAGCAAATTATGGCTGGAGGAACATTCCTCTGAGTTTGGCATCATTGGTCTAGTTGTACATTGGATTTGAACCGAATAGAACATATGTGGGATGTGGTTCAATGTGCTATCAGTATAGTGTTTCACCACTGGCGAATATTAGTACGTGTGCAATGTATGTGCTTTAATGAACAAGTTAATGTCTTTTCCGACTCGTGCAAATGACAATATGGCCTTCAAATTAAATTTGTTTTGGTAAGGCTACATTTGCGAACTTTCCGCTGCAGGTGTAAACTATTTTCTCATTGTTAAGAAGTGCAAAGATCAAGGTTTAGTGATAAGTAAAAGCAATGTTAGCAAGTTTATTCACCTCAACAAGCACCTGATGACGAAGGACAGGGATAACGAGAAAATACAGTCTCATAATAGGACAACCTGCCTGTACTAAAGCCACCGTGTGAGACATCTATGCTATGACGTCTTTGAAGAAAATACCCACACAAAGACAAATGGTCCAGAAGACAGGCATATCCCCAACAGACCATGGGGCATATCATCCACAAAAATATAGGTTTGCACTGTCAACAGAAAGGTCACGAACATCATCTCATGCAGCTTTAGATTGCCCAACGCTTCACCATTGCCAGGAAGCTGTACAAGGGCTATCTGACAGGTGACAAATGGCAATGGATTGTCACCCTAGATGAAGCTTGGATATACCTTGATGACAAAGTCTCGTGCCATTTACTACCGTCCAAAGGTTGCTGAAGGTTGTGTCACCTTAGTTCGCCAATGCAAACAGCACTTTCCAAAAGGCTTTATTAGTGGTAGCTGCCTATTGGGCTTGTGGGCAGCCCAAACTGCACAAAATGGCCAGTAATGCAAATGTCAACTCGCAATACTTCAAGTAGAAGATGGAGTTCCATGTACTGTATGGTTCCCTGACTGACAGTTCCCAAAGCTCCCTGACTGTATGGGAATGATGTTCGGAATGCACACATCCATACAGAAAAAGCATCCAGTCATATGTCGTGTTCTTCGATTGCCTATTAACAATAGAAAGAAGCAGAAACCGGGATCAGAGTGATATTTATGTCCATCCCTTTAAAGTTCTCGGGTGCCTCACCCCTCAATTACTGTGGCTTCGGGTCTCCTGAAAAGGGACATTGCATATTGTTGCCCTACAATGCTGGATGGCTTATGGAAAGTAGCTGGATGGCAATGACATATGGAACAATATTCCCCTGGAACAACAACACAGAAGTTTCCTGTAGCGGAAATTGAGGTGTAGGGCTATTGTTCACAACAGAGGGAATTACATATAATAGATGGTGGAGACATGGCATCTCTTAGAATGACATTCGTTCAAAATCATCCACTTTTAACTGCCTCAACCTTCTGTAGACAGATGTCTAAATTTTTCTGATATGTCACTATAGGATTGATATCCTGCAGTTCTACGTTCATTCTTTTTGGTGAGTCTACAATTATTTATGGCCACATTGGTTGCTATGAGGGAGGATTCATTTAAACTGTTACAGCAAATTACAAACTATTGTGGAAAATTTATATATTGTTTCAAATCAAAAGACTCTATTCTTTCAGGCTAATAACTCTTCTGAAGATGAAGGAGTAATATGAATGCAGCTGGCACACTTGTTGCTAAGGAAGTGAGCAGGGACTCTCAGTGAGTGTGTGTGTATATATTTCCTACTCTTTTCTGATAAAAGCTACTGAAAGACAGCAAACACAGGGTTTATCATTGAACTGGTGAAACAGGCACAGCAGTACCTCTTACATATGAGTGAAAGTCAAGAAGTTGATCATCAAGATTTCTCAAGTCCTGAGAAAAAAAAAAAAAAATTCAGACAATTTTTCTTGCAAAGGAAAGCAATCTTCTAATGATTACAAAAAATAAATAAAAAATAGAATGTGTCATGCGTAGTAGTGGTGGGAATATGCATTTCAGATTATCATTTTGAGTGCAGGACAATGTGAGACCAGGTAGGCTTACTGTCAGAACTCCAGTTAAGGTTGAGTCAGTATGGTGTCAATCCAGGAAAATCCATAGCAGACCTGTTGTCAACTGCAAGAAGATCAAGAACTCAAGTTCAGCATGCTCCGCGGTCATCAATCAAGATCTGTAGATATGATATGAGTATTGAAAATGTGTGCCTTATCACCTCACAGATGACAAGAAGACATACAAGGATGGAAAACTGTGGAGATCTGATTACCAATGGACAGATCTAACTGAATCAGGCGATGAAACTTGGTGATCGAAGTAAAGGCAAGGTGATGCTCTCTGTTTTCTTTGGCTGTCATGGTAAGATCCATCATGAGTACATACTAGAGAGAATCTATGAATGACACTAGGTGTGTCCATTCTAAGACATCTACATTAAGCTACATTAAAACATCTACATAAGATATAAGAGATTACATCTCTTCCAAAACAATTTTTTTATTCTGCAATTTGATCACGTATCTGCACACTGATCATTTGCAGTTGATCGTACCTCAACATAATGGGAACCATTGTTTTACCCACCCTACATATTTCTAGATTTAGCCCCGTGTGACTTATCTGTTTCCCAAGCTGTAGGGTGCCCTTTGAGGATGTAGATTTAAAAGTCATGGCAATAACAGCAGCACCGAGACAGATACCACAAAATGTCTTCCAGAAAGGTATTGAAATGTTGTACGACAGCTGGATGAAGTTTGTAACTGCAGAGGGGAATTACTTTGAAGTTCAGTAACAATATTTTACATTTCCATTAGTAGTTTTTGCTTTACGACAGTTATCCCTGAATTAAAAAATATCAGCCTTATATAATAATCAAGGAGTAGGATAAATATGAATTACAAAAACATAAGCAATATTTCATTATCTAACATGTAAAGCAGAATAAATCTACAAAAACAATCAAACAACAACCTTGGCCAACATTTTTGACATTTCCATTTAATTAGTTGCATCTTAAAACCATGACAGTGGAAACAATTGCAAATAAAGAGGAATAGAAGATCTGCAGTGAAAAAAAATTCATTGGAAATTATTTCAGTTTAGAAATAAAATGATTTTGTTATGAAGCAAAAAACTTTGAGAAAAATTAACTATTGCTATTTTAATAATCTCCTATTGAGACTAAACATCAACTACTCTGTGGTAAAACATTTCTGAATGATCAAAAGACACCACTGGATTAGTTACTACAGTATTAAAAACATTAATTTACCTGTTGTTGTAAATGGGGTGCTGGTACAACATGAAATTGGCATTTTGGGGTTAACATTATTTAAAACTTGAGCAGATGTACCCTGAAGTATTTGGTTTGAAAGATCATTGACCGGAAAAGACATAGTATTCCCCTAAATAAAAGTTTCTTACTTTTAGTAAACAATACAGTTTCAAACTAAATTTCAAAAATGGAATACAGAATCTCACTGGCAAAAACTCAGAAAATTAAACTCACATGAAGTCGTTTAAATTTCATAAATGAAACAAATCTCAACTTACAGAAGTCAAAGTCACTGGCGATATAACAACTGTCTGGGTGGGCTGGGCACATGCCACAGTAGTAATTATAGCCACTGTTGAATTATTAACAGCAGGGATTGGTGGTGATTTCTCTGTTCTCAAATATGTGCCTTTGAAATATTTAATTGAATTGCCATTAGCACTATTCATAAGTAGAAAAATACAATTTAACAAGCAAACTGAAATTAGCACTGACTGTAATTAGTAAACACAAATCAGGGAAGTAAAACATTTACTACAAAAAGAATGTAGTCATGAAAACTGAACAAAAAATGGAAGGAAATGTGTATGTAAAGTTCTGATCTAAGGAATGCATTGGAGAGGGATATCTACAAGAAGTATGGCCGTGATAGCATATTTAATATTTTATTAATAACAATTCATTGGCAGTATATCTATAAACCAAATATGAAGATTATTATAAATATAGTGATTATCAAAAATATGTCTGAAAACAATATAATATTCCACACACAAATATCCTCAATGTCATATATCTGTAAATTACAATTATGCTTGTCAAATGGGATAAAGGAAAAAAAAAATCTAAATTAAAATCAAATTCAGAAAAGGAAAAGCAATTAAGAACAAAAGAACTAATATAAAATCAATATATTTTTTTTCAAAATGAATTCATTTTACAAATCCCTAATTGGCTTCCTTATTAAAACTTCATAGAATGTGGATAAAAGTAAAGGTCAATATCCAGACATGCTGATATGTGCTGATTACAATTTTGTTTATAGACAGAAAACCTTAAAGCAACGTTCAGGTTTAAGTAATGTAGTAAAAATTAAATTAGGATTAATAGCTTTCTTACAGAATTCCTTAACCAATTATATCAAGGATAGCGAAATTAAATATAGACTACAAAATGTTTATTGTTTGTCCTGGGATGAGTTTTTGAAATGAATGCCGAAATGAGAATTACTTTTTGGATTTACATTGAATATTACAATGAAGTTATAATACAACATTTTCTTACGTTTGGTATATTTTAAAATGTACTATAATTCTTAAGTTAAAAACTAACAATTAAATTCATAACAGTAAAATCTTTTTTTTTTTTTCACAGTTAATTTTGAATCATTTATTAGTATAATACTTTTAATAATAATATCTGATAAAAGAAGAACATTACAAGTTTAAGTGGATAAAAAGAATGTTAATAGTATGAAGGATTTCTTCAAAGTTATGCATCAGATATCTTGCAGTGGTTCCATGAAATTTACATACTTAAATAACTGGTTAGACACTATATGAACAAGTCATTGCCAGTGCTCTACTATGATTTATTGCCAGTTTTTTTTTTTCCCCCATCAATTAGTGTTTTGTTTTTAACTTTTTCACCTTTTATTTTGCTTCTTTTCTTTATTTTAGCTGAAAATATTAAATCTGATATATTTTACTGTCTAAGGAAATATATTTAGATAAGATTAGATAGATTTCATAGAATAAAGAAAAAGAAATTGATTTTAAAGAAGCAAACTAATTTAGTAGGATTGCAGATCAAACACTCATGCCAATTAAGTGTGAAATGCAATTGTTTTACAGTACAGTAATGAAATTGTATTTATTAAGATATTTTTAGTAAATGAAATATTTGATAAATTGCATTTATTGTGCAGCATTTCTCTATACAGTACAGACATTGTGTAAGAATTGAATAGTGGAAAAACAGTATTTTGAAAGTAAAACAAGTTTAGCTTACTTACCTGTGAATTACTCAACAACAATCTTGTTTTGTTTCTTGTTGCCTTTATAATCCCTAAATATCTCATACTGTATTCTTTGTTATTGGCCAGGATCTGACTTGCTCAATCATCATTTACAGACTTTCCTTTTAGGTTTAGAATGCTGCAATTCTCAGGGGTGCAGACATCAGAAGTTTGTTATTAAAGACATACACTAGAATACATTTGGCCATTCTTGTAGAAGCCGAATTCCATTCCATGGCCAGTTGGAGGCTTCCATACACCTTCTTGCAGCAGCCTAAGCTCCAAATCCTGGGACCTGGAATGGTACCTATACCCATACTATTTAAATAAAAAAATCATGCTTCTAAGTGAATTAATAATAACCCATCAAACCTGATAAATATGCACTGTGAAACACTGTGCATTTTAAAACTGACTTTTTATAATTTTTATCTCCCAAACTAAGATACCATTTTCGTTGAGATTTTTGGAAAGAGCATGCGCAAATTTGCCAGGAAAAAAAAATTCAACCTTATAGCTCATTTCTACGAAACGTTATTGAATTTCAAAATGGTCATTTTGTTCCACGATACATTTTTGTTAACACAAATGTTTGCAACGCAGTGCTGAACAACAATTTTTTACTCAAACTATAACCATCTAAGTGTGTGTTCCTTTAAAGTATCAAGGTGTCTGCAAAAAAACAAAAACAAAATCAATAAAATCAGAAATAGTCACCTGCCAAGCATTTGATCAGTTGACGCAGAATGATCCTATTAGTAATGCTGTCCACTAAGGAAAAGGTATTTTTAATGGAGCATTGATTCCACTCATACGAAAAGAGGAAGGCAAAATGGCCCAAGTTTACAGGGCGCTTCAGAGCCCAGTAATTCTGTTATACTGGGCGTTGTAGCTAAGTTCCGAAGCACCAAGTGTGCTGCACCAAAGGAAGGGGTCATGCCAGATATCTGAGAACAGCAGATACCAATGACAATTATGAACATGTTTTCAATCAAGTTATGAAATCACTATGATGAAGTCAACGGAGAACTGTCTTAAAACCATTTGGATATAAATCGACGGTCACTTCAAAACATATTGAAAACATTGATGTATGTGATTCAGGTTGCCAATTGTTAATTGGTCATTATGCTGCGAGGCATCAGTATTGTGCTACAGCCCTTGCCTTGCAATATGACAAAAACTGTTCTTTATTAACCATCTGGTTCAGATAAGAAGCCCACTTTCGTCTGTTAGGTCATGTAAACAGGAGTAACAACAGGTCCCTAGGCTTCACTGGAGGTGTAGAAAGAACCATTACACAGTTAAAAAGAGACAGCGTCGTGTTCCATATCAGGACACAATGTGCTAAATTGGGCTTTACTTCATTGCGGAAGTAAATATTGCTGCTCCATGGTGAAGGGAAAATCGTTCAGATGATATAGTTCACGTAGCAGCTATTATTCCGTAATATGGCTAGAAACATGAAGGAAAGATGTGCATTAAATGCAATGGAGGACATTTGGAACATGTTTTTTATAGACAATAAGCACACTGATTTGGTTTTCTTTGTTTATTTCCATTGCTGATTTTTAAATCCAATCATCATAGTTGTCAAATGGGCCATATCAACAGTTCAGTATTGTAAATTAATAGCTATACTGTAGTATAGAATAATTTATAAATCATATTTCAATCTTCTTTTTATTTTTTAGCATTGAACAATAAAGTATTTAAGACGCCGATAATTGTGTTGTTTAATTAGCTAACGAAAATTAGGAGCCATGCTTCGATTGCATTGTAAGCAGATTCAAGTTGTAATGAACCGATTAATAACATAGTTAAGCTATACATTTTATACTAATTACATTCAACTCTCAATATCCATAATATTCATTTTTTGAATAAAGTTGAAGATTAAACACTGATCACTGAGAAAAAAATTCCTATATTCTAGTTTGAAGAGGACTTCACATTATTTCTCCTACTATATATGTTTGTGCAAGGATGAGCTTTTAGAAAAATATTAGTAACAAGAGATTAGACTGCCAAGATGCCAAAGAAAAAAAAAAAATCAACTCAGCTAGGAAATGTTAGCTTACCTATACCAATATGTTATGAATTACAAAAAAACTAAAAAAACTGCTAAAGAAGCCTGAGTAAACTATAGGTACAATTTAAATCCCATACTTTTTATATATATAAAAAAAAAAATTCTACATTTATCATAATCTAGACACAAAAGCCTTATTTCTTTTGAAAATGATTACCATCCAACAATGTACTACTACAGTTATCCTAGTTATCCTAGAGAAAGTTTTTACTCCTATTTCTATATTCATTATAGAAAGGTTCAAATAATATTAGTGATAACTACTTCTTGGATGAAAATTTTGAGCCTTGGAATATTTGTTTTGTATAAAAGTCCCATTTGCTGTCGATCTTCAGTGCATTTTCTTCTTGAAAGAAGTAATCACAATCATTTTACCTTGATAGGAACAGATTACTATCTGCATGTTTGTAAAGCAGTATATGTTGTTTATATCAAGACTAATAATGGCCATTCAGGCACAGTCAAGTTGCTGATATGCCTAAAGAACCTGGGTTTAAATTCAGTGTAGGTTTGAATGTTTCTTTTTCTCTTGTCTGTGTAGGTTATTCTTGCTTTCAATGACTTATTCACAATTTCATAGGTAGTTCCTGGCACAACTTGGTCTCTATTGCTCTTGTGCCATTAAAAAGAAAAAATAATCATACACTGAAATGTGTATGCGATCAAAAAAACAATCACACACACACACTAATAATGCTTGGCACTAAACATTCAGAGATTTCAAAAAAGATTATTGTTTTTAGTTCTATGTTTAAAGATATTAAATTTTGAAATCCGTTTTTTGTTGACCTTGCACAAGTACAATACACTTTCCTAATAGTAGTAAAAAAAAAAAAAGTTTATTGACAATTTATGCCTTAAAGAGAGTATCAGGATTTCTACAGTTTCTGCCAACAAGAATTATTATTGTGGGACATTTATTGCAGAGGTAAATTTCTTATTAAATCAGATAAATAAAGAAAATTATTATTATTATTTTTTGTTGTTGAATTAATGAAAATATAAACAGATGATGATTAAATATTAGTCAGAACCTGAATGTGC
>JAFIDM010009631.1:82936314-82956644 GCA_023159025.1 Thereuonema tuberculata | reverse complement strand
AAAAAAAAAATAATAAAAAAAAAAATGACTATTCTGAAAAATCCTCAAACTGGAAAATTATTGTCAAATGCAGTTTAGAGGCTATTAGACAGAAAGCCTTCAATCTAACCAAGACCCATGTTTATTTTTAATCATTAGGACTTTAATTAAGGTGTTTAAGATGGAATACCTTGTGAAAAGTCATACCAACATTTTATAGTATATAAATCGCTTTCCATTTTTTTTAAAGATCCATAGTTTGCTATTATAGTAATCTTTCAGTTTATAAAAGCTTAATTCATTCCTTAAAACTCATAGTAAAGAAAAAGCTAGTAAAATGAAAATTAAGTTATAAATTTTAATTTGATTCTAGAAGTCAAACTATTTTCCAAAAAAACTTACACCTTAGTATAATATAGAATAACATCTAATTAGAGGGAAAAAAAGAACTATTTAAGTATAAATCAATTACTGTAGTTACATGACATTCTTATTAGTCCATGAATATACACTAGTTATATCAACAAAAGTTGTGTGAAAAATCATTAGGTGCCATCCTTTTTATATATATATATAAAAAAAAAAAAGAGAGAGAGATGGCTGTTGTGGTGTTAGGCTGGCAAGTCAAAAGAGAGTTGTGGAATTTAAAAGATGAAAATATTATTCTCCAACAATGAAAGGCAAGCTTGGCAGAAGAGTGCAGTTCAGAACTTTGGAAGTGAAGATTGCTAAATTAAATTTTGAAATTTTAATTGTCATTTTCAAGTTCTATCATTTTGTTCATTATGAAGATAAGGTATAATTATTGCAAAAGCACTTTAGCTAACTTAAATATTATTTTGATCATTAGTAAAAACAAGATCAGACCAAATGACATGTTTTTCACACTACCAAATACCTGATGCTGCAACTGACTATCATATGATATCGGAATTCATGTCATCTTACACTGTGCCCAATACTGATTGCCTCTGATATCTTGCTATCTACTTTTATACTGTAAATTACTTACCACTTTCTATATAAGCCCTTACTCTCTATTTTGTTTTATCAAGTTTCTTTTTTCTTGCAGTACCGGTATATTAAAGCAGTCAAATTTCAGAAAGACACTATTTTTTTCATTGCTTTCTTCATATGGTGAAGAAGTCACTAAATCAGTACTAAAATTTTGAATTCAAAAAATATATATGAAAGCAATAGCAATTCCTTTAATATTTACATAACCATATAATTTAAAATTAAATATTATCCACACATCTATTTAAATTGATGAAATTTTAAAATTTTAATCTGGTGAAAATATTATATTCAGAACTGAACTGCTAGCAAAGTTTCTCAACTTTGCCTTGCTACGCAATACAATACTTCTACATTTTTAACTCCAGATAATTCCCTAACTCAGGCTCTAAAGACCTTCAATTTATATCTTTTGTCAGTTATGCATTTCTTTATAAACATAGATTAATTTGAATGTAAGTTTTAGGAATTTACATGCAAAAGGAATCTGTTTATTGAAATTCTGCTTTCTTTTAATTTTTTAATTTTTGTGATCAGATTTTACTTTTAGCATTACGGTTTCTATACTTGAACATTATTATTATTATTTTTTTTTTTTTAATTTCTTACAAGAAAAAAAGAAAAAAAAGAAATGGAAATATATGTAAGTATACTGAATTAATGCTATGATTCTACTTAATTCCACAATGAACATATTCAAAAAATCAAATTGTTCTTTCTATCTCCATTAAAAACAATAAATTATTAGTTTTCTTAAACAGCTAAGCTTCATGGAAGGCATTTTCTGAAACTTGATACTCCAATTTCTAATAAACTTATCAACTCCTTATTAAAATTAGTTTCTTTAAATATTGATTCTGTAACTATATACATTTAGAGAGGGATTTTAAAAAGCTTAAAACATTTTAAAACTATGTATGAATTTATTGTAATATATTTCTAAATCCTTTGGACATTTATGAAAAGATACACTACTGATTTGTTGAAAGTAAGATTCTAATTTTGTGAAGAGAGACTTCTTAAACATAAACAGGGACTAATTGAAAATGGTTGACGATTTTCATTGAGAAATTGGTAAATACCAAAGTAAAGTATTATACAATATAGGACTACTGTTTGTATTTGTATAAAATACAACTATAAGAAGCATTATTGCAATGGTGTTCAAGATCAGATAATTGAATTGGTTCCAGGAGAAGCAAAGGATAAGTTCTGAGGCTTCATAGACAAAAGAATTGTCTGTGTCTTTCAATGTCTATTGGTACTGCCAAGAAGAAAGGTTATAGATTATATCATTTTCTAATGATTTTTCCAAATTAATATTAAGAAAAATAACAGAAAGAATGTTAGCAAGAAAGGTGTTGAATGCAGATGAGTTTGCAAGCCTGACAAGATAATGTCCATATATTATAAAGGAAAATGGGTGACAAACTCCTACATCCTGAAAAACAATGAAGGCTTCTGAGGAATAGACTATTAATTTCATAATGTTGTATTATGATTAAGTGATGATTTATGGAAAATGGTGGGATTTGATATATAAATACATCAATTTAATAATATTAATTTTGATGAGCTGGTTTATGCATGGTAGAAAAAAAAAAAAGATAGCAATATAGACAAACAACTTTGGTATTGTGTAGCCAACAAGTATACAGATATCAAATTGTGCATCAATACACATTGGCTGCAATACAGAACTGCTGTAGAATATTGTTCACCACTACCAACTGTTTCTACAATGGTCCTAACTAAGGAAGGAACATACATTCATGCGTCTTTCGAACTTGCTAAATTCCACTGCAGTTAGTCCACTTAGGAAAGAATGTCTGAATGTTAACTGCAGATACTCCTCTATCAGCTTTGGTAAAATGTATCCCTCTGCTTATCATTCCATTCTAGATGAAAACAACAACAACAACAACAACATTGCATTTGCAATGTTTATTCAGACCCCAACTTTGGAAGGGGGCACTGATACCATATTACCTTGACCTGAGAGTTCAAGAGGGTCTCAAAAGGAATGAACATATTATTTTGTTTGCAGTTACAAAAGGAAGACAGATTAAACATTTGAATTATTATATACTAAGCTCATTCAACTGTATGCAGTCCATTTGTAACTATTAAAGTTACGTAAACTGATATTTGGGAGTCCATCATCTAAACTAGCACTTATGGGCTGTTCACCAAATCTGGTAGTGGGTCTGGACTGCAGATGTGGGGAGACAGTCTTTAATATAACCACTACATCAATTTCTTGATAGAAGCATGGCCCAAGACAGAAAATGGATTACTATGCCAAAAGGCAAAAGGAAAGACCTAAAAATTCAAACTGATTCACACAGTGGCTTCTAATAAACAATTAAGCAGCAGTAAATAAAATACGACTTATTTGGAAAGATCTTTGAAATTGTTTTTGAAGAGATTTTTCAGAAATCCAATAATTTTTGGTGAATTAAAACATGCAAAAATAAAACTAAGAGTAGCTGAATGAATTAAAATGCAAATGCAAATAATAGCCTATACAAGATGGACAGAGGGGAAAGAAAAATTCAACAAGGGACCTGACATTCTGAAAAAAAGACGGCAAGCTATTAAGGGTTGTGTGCATTGACTGTATCAAGCATAAATAAAAGAATATGGAGTGACAAGAAATCCTTTTTACTTTTTCCTATGCTTTGAAAATTAACTTCATTTGTATACATGTCTGTAAATAAAACTCAGCAATATCTGAAAATTGATTTGAAGTAAAAGGGTCAATGAAAATAAGGTCAACTAAAACCTTTCTTCTAATGATTTTTGTTTCTTTTTTTCATAGAATAAAAAAAAAAATGAAGGCACATTCATTGCTTTCCGAAATTATGCAAATTTTGTAAAAATAATTTCCCCTTCTGATGATTTCTGATCTTACACACAAAAAAAAACAACAACAAAAAAAAACATTATTTACATGTTCTTAATTGGCTATAAAAAGAAAACAATATCTTTATTTAAATAAAAAATACTCAAAAAATATTTCATGAAAAATATCTCATTATTAACTATATAAGAGAAACTTAAATAAGATGATATGGAATAATTGTGTCAAACTTGTAGTTGCAAAGAAAAGTTGTTCTTGACAGTCATTATATTCAAATAGGTCTTGTTTTGCTCAGGCAAACAATAGTTTAAACCAAAAGGAATGCATAGAATAGTCAGTAAAAAAGAATGACATTCCAAGTCCAGGAAATAATGAACAAGATTTATTACTTTTTTTAACACATCCTTGTTTCTAGTTCAACAGAAAGAAAAAAAATCAATACCTATTATCAATACCTTCAAATGATAGATCCAAATGTGACCACATCATTTCACTAAGTTTGAAGTTGGAAGAAAGAAATTTTACTCTTTTTTAACTTTATTTATGTACTGTAGTAGCATTGCTAATTTTACCTAAAACTTTTACCAAGATGAATTTGGAAAGTAAAGTTAAAGTAAATATTGCCATAAGAAATGATACTATACCCACCCTCCAAGTCAATATCAATCAAGTTAAACATTTCAAAAGCATTTTTCTTTACTAAAAATATTAATCCACGATTTATTTTTTTTCACTTCTATGGAAAGTGAAATTATAAAACTGTCATATTTAAATCTTTTACTCCTCCCCTCCTTTTGGCTCTCAAAATGGTTAAAAAAAAAATAATTAAAAAAATGATTAAGTTATAGTAAGATGAAATAAAAACATTTTCAAAATAACACTTCAAATAGAAAGCATAGATGAACATTATTATTGCCAGATTCATGAAAGACTATATAGAGATTTTTTTGCTTGTTGCCCTTTTCAGTAAAGTTTTTTTTGTATGTAACAGCAACCTTTAAATATAAAAGGCATTTCAAAGCTGCTGAAACAATATGAATTAATGCATATAAAAGTATTTCAAAATTACTGGAATATTAATAATGGAATGAAAAAAATAATATAGGCAGATCCCTTAAATAACAGGAAATCTGATAAATTTTATCATGCAACATAATCTTAATATGATAAATAGTGAACTATCTGGAGGAGAGGAAAAGATAGCTAATTATTTTAGTTAAGTTCACATAATTTTCTTCTACAGTTTTATTTATGAACAATATATGAAACAAGTAATTATTAGAAATGGCTGAATATATTCTTCAAATGAAGCATACAATTTATATATAGACCACACTTTCCAATATCTTATGTCTCAAAATATATGTGCAGAAAATATATACATCTGATTATTGAATTAGATAGATCATCCAGAAGTCATCAAAAGTAACCCTAATAAAAAACATTTAATACCTGATGTAAGTAACCTGGCTAGAAGAGCATTTTGAGGCAATACAGAACAACTAGTTGTGGTGGTAATGATGTTTGTGGAGTTAGGCAAAGCATTTGATACTGAACTGCCAGTATTTAGGGCTGATGCTGATGTTGAGCACTGTGGTCCAGACATACTTCGAGATCTTATCCTCGATTTTCCCTGGCAAGCAAATATAACATTAAATGTGAAAATTAAAGACATCAATTTTGAATAGAAGATGAAAAGTCAACTTGACGAAAAGCTTATAAATTCAGTTTAGCATTCAACTACTAACTTATTTGCCATTGCAAAATTAAAGAATTTTCATATGATTAAAATAAATTATGCATATTCTTGTTAGATGAAAAACAACTTGTACCATTTACAATTTTAAAGATCTTCTCAATAAACTTTTTTAGGCACTGTAATTTGAAATGATGCTCTGAATTAAATATTAAGTAGCCAGAAAACTTCAAATCCAAATGAATCAGATTTTGACATTTGCTTAATTATTATTTTACTAGCTCAACTAAATGAATAGTTTGTGATTCAGATCTTAGAATACAGGAGTCTATCATTAGTAACTGCTGTAATGTGGTTCTGGAGTCCATCCAATCTCATACATAATATCACTGGGTTAGAACCAGAGGAACAAATCTGTATTTCTTCAAACTTTGAAAATTAAGAATAAAACTGGAGGTTAATCACCATACAAATAATTTTTACTGATTCAACCAATTCACAGTGAACAACATAGAAGCTAGTTTCACAATTCACTGATTTAATACTATCCTCTTTGGAGAAAACAATTCTTAATAACCTACAACATAAAAGTCAAGAAAATTAAAGATATGCATCTCTAATTCTAACATGATGATATGATCTTGAGGAAAAAATCCTTTTATCCATCATCACCTCTATATTTTCAAGGCTACAAAAGTAAGTGTATTCTCTGCCTTGAGGACTACAAATGGGACAATTTTCTTTTTTAAATTTATTGTTAGATTAAATATTATCTATCTTTGTTTAAAATATTTCTACTGCTGTTATACCAAGCTTAAAGCAGTGAAAAAATATGAACCAACAAGGATATCTAGAGGAGAACTAAAAGTCTTTTGGTTGATCTCAGCCTGCTTGAGTGGTGAGAATCATGAAATAGTATTATTCCAGGCTGCTTCAAAGATCTGAAATGCTCCTCCTCAGATGAATTTTAAACAAATATGTCTAGATATATCTGAAACTATGAAAATACATCAGAGTTGGAGAAACTTGTATATAAAGTGATACGGGGGCGTCTATAAGGGGGGGGGGGAATTCATGATAGTCATAATAGCTAGAATAAAATTGTGTTAATTTTTATTATATATATATATATATATATATATATATATATATAGGGCTACTAAAAGTCTCAGATCAAACTTATTCCCATAAAGATTACAGCTGCACAAGTTTAAATAATGATGATAATGGAAAATGTTAAAGTGTAATACTAAATGAATACTAATAAGTAAAAATACTAAAAAGTAAAATGAAAATTCTTCTTAACAGATACATTTGTCATACCCATATCTGATATGTTAATCAAAACTAAACAAACAATACAAAGGAATTTAAATTTTGGAAACATATATAAGGACAATACAACTAATGAACATTAATTTGCAGTGGTTACATTAACATCTTAGAGGACAGCAAAGGCTATGACATATGACAAAATTTGAATATACATATAAGAACAAATATGCAAAACAAGACATGCAAAAGGTACACAATAACTTACTTATGGTGCAATAGAAAGCTTATTTTTAAATAAAAGACCAAAGTGTACTAAACAAAAATAAATGTACTAAACTTAATAAAAAAAATAGCAAATTCCATTTTAATTTGCATTCAAAAATGCAAGAATAAATTTGCTTGGCTTATACTTTAAAGAATCAATGCTTAGAAGTGAGAATTTTGAGTAGGCTTATGTGAAATCTGTTCTTCTCTGAAGTCAATCTAAATTTTTCAGTTTTAAAAATTAGTTGTTCTTAGAAGGAAGATATTAAATTGTGTATTTTACTTGATGAAACAGTTGTTAAGAGCTAAATATCACAACAACTTAAATAGATTACAAAACAAAATAAAAGCAGAATATAATTCAAGAAGTGAGATGAAATAACATCTTATTAACAACTTCAAAAGAAATTATGATTATTTAAAAATTACAACTCATGCAGAAGTTTTAATAAGACAAGGTCATGTTCTAAGATAAATAAAGATAATATTCATATAAGAATGTTATATCACCAAAATCATTGCAAACAAAAATAAAAAGGAAAAGGGGATTTTATCATTGTAAACTACTATCCTCCTATTCTATCTTTCTAAGTCATTCTTTTAATAAAAAATATCAATGTTCATTGGATTCTGGTGCATAGAGATCTACTGACCCTACTAAATGACTATCTTTTCTGACCCCATACTTTCATGATGGTTTTGCTGAAAAAAAAAAAATCACACTTCCTCACTACTCAGGAAGGTGAAGGAAAATGAAGATGAAAATTATGCATAACAATCTAGAAAACAAAACAGTTAACAAGTTATCCCAAATGCAAGACTTTTTATATTTAATTTTTGGAACTCACTTTAACAAGACTCACTTTAATTATTTGCTTATTTTACACTAAAAATGGTAAAAATAAAATTAGATCATCTTTATATTTTTATAAGCAAATAATTAAAGAGTTGAACTTCATTGGTTGCACAATATAGGCTCCAACTGGCAATAAATTGCTTATTATCAATCAGTCAATTATCATTCAGGTTCAGTAAAAATAAAGTATGAACATTCATTCTGTTTATTGTTATAAATCTTTTTATAGCTTTCTACTATTTTTTGTATTTTCATCATTTACTTGATCAATGTGCAATATGTATCTTAAGAATTTCAATCAAGATACAATGACTTTTTAATGTTTGGCTTGAAAAAGAGACAAGCAAAAATAGTAGCAATAATCATTTATACTCTTTCATCCTTTTCAAAAAATATAAATATATAACAATTTTTTTTATATAAATATGAAATTGTTGGTGAGTGAATGTTTCAAAAAGGATTTTTTTATTATATGATTATTGGTTCATTTAATAAAACAAATACACACACACCAACAATTCATTTAATAAAAAGCCCGTTTTTGTCATGATACTGCCATCAGCAATTATTAAGAGAAGAGTTTAATAGTAATATCTTATGTCTATCTCTGACAACCTTGTTAATGTCAACTGAATCATTTAATTAAGAGAATTTGATAAGATTGTAAACCATTAAACTTCTTAAGTGGAGAAGAAATGTTAAATTACTGATAATTACAGAAACTAATTTTACAATCCTAAACCAAGGTTCTATAATAATAATTATAAAAAAGTAATAATAATTCACTCAATAAACAGTCAAGACAGGTAAAGAGCAACTACTTCAAATATAATGTAGTTTCAAATTGATTGAACAATTAAAGGTTCAAAGTGTTTAGTTCTTAACTCAAGGAAGTGTGACCAAAATAATATGCACTTAATAAATTGCACAAAATAATATGCACTCCATGAGACAGCAAAAGCCTGGAATTCTGTTTGAGTGTCATATCTATCCCTTTGCATGGTTAACAGTTAAAGGAGCAAGTATTATAATAGGAACCAAAATGGCTATTCCTGAATAAAATCAAAGACAATTCATTTTTATTTTTTTTAAAAAAGAGTCAGAGTCAAGGATGATCTCATTGTAAATTAAAACCTTCTACAAAGTTGCTGATATGAAACTGTGCGAGTGATACAGATCTGACAGTCATGATTTATAACTGTGGATTTTAGAAATTAGGCTTTGCAAATAGTATGTATTGATTGAGTTATGCACACACTATTGAGTTATAAGAGATGGAAATAATTCATGCAAAAAAAAATTAGGCATGAGAATTGACAAAATGACAAATCAAGAGCACACAAAGAACTTTTAAACCTTTGTCAATTACTCTAAAGTCAGTAATATGAGGAAGAAAAACAATGTCTGTAGAGATATTAAAATGCAATTAAAAATATTAAAAATAAAAAGTAGACATATACTGAGTCCCACTTGTTCACCATTAATCTATAAAATGGAAACTGCTGATAGACTAAATCCCAACTGGTACTGCATTTTCATCCTTCCCTGTTTATATTCTATAATTATAAGGAAAGCATAACTCAAGCAACAAAAAGACAGGCTCATTTTACTAATAAATAGGAGTTAAAAGTACAATCTAGTATCAAGAATGCAATGTGAAGAATTAAATCTATAAAAAAAAAATCCCATGGTGTAATATCTTCATTAACTACATCCAACAACTATTTGTACTGAAGGCGTAATCAGCAAAAATAGACACTTGAAAGCAAATTCTACAAAAATCTGGTATGGTACTAAAACATATACTTAGAGTAATATCACAACATTAAATAAAGATATAAACTAAAATCAAACAAGTTTTATATATCTGGGGGGAAAAAAAAAAAAGTCAAGATAAATTAGTAAATAGGAAGTAAAAAATGTCAGAACAATTAATTATACAGATTGATAATTATATTAAACAATTTTAAGTATAAAAAAAGGAAAGGATGAAAATGGACAGTCAGGATATGGATTGTTTTAACACTATTGCTGTAGCAAGGAAATTTTATTGGATAAGTAAGCTTGTATATATAATATTTTTGGATTGTTTAATACTTGGAAAAAAAATTAGACCATTTGTAAAAATTCATTCCTTAGAAAATGTACATAGAAGATTGTTATAAAGCATGTAAAGAACTAAGGAAGACTGAATTGTTAGATATTCAAAACCTAGTACTTCATCATTTTTTTATTTTTTTTTTTTAAAGTGAATTGGATGAGGAATTGTATTACATAATTTGAAGCAAGGTCTTTAGGGGGCTTCAGGTACGGCTGGAGAATAGGAACAACAACATTTCTAATTTTATAAGACGCTATAATTCAGCAATATAGATGTCATGCAGTTGTTAAATCTAGAGACTAATAATTAAGAATACATTATAAAAGTCTTATGTTGAATATTCACAATACTGAATACTAGTCACCTGCTACAAACATATATTAGTAACAAGGTTAGTTTCATTAGATTCTGGTTTTGATTAAGAAAATAAAATAAAATGCTATAAGAATGATGAAACAAGAAGAAATAATTTAGCATAAGAGAAGCAAATAGGTGAGGAAGGCTGTTATGGTTTTGCTTTCAAAAGATTAAAATGGCATTATCATGACAGGGTTTTTTTTTTTTTTTTTTTTTTTTTTTTTTATGTGAAATTCTTATAGAAACTATGCTTGCTGATTAATATTCAATCCTGAACAATGAAGAAGTCAACATCTCTGGATAGTCTCCACATAAATATATATTTTTTTTAGTGCACATTAAGCACTTGATACTTACTCATCAAAGGTATGTAATATTGAATGTGATGTGAACCTAACTTACCAAAAAACTGTAATGAGTTTGATCATTTACATATTAAAACTGATATCTTTATTTATATTTATAAACAAAAAAGTAAACATATAAGATTCAACTACAGTAAACTCCGATTATCCGCGGAATTGGGTGGCACGGCAACCATGGATAAGAGAATTCCACGGATAATCCGAAATAGGACGAAAATCAACACAAAAATGCTTTTAACATGTTTTATTTACATTAAAATGGCAATACAAACAGTTACATTACACACATTATAAACAATTAATTTATTTTAAATGATTTATTTATTTTTAAATTTTATTATTATGGGAAGGCTCTCTTGTAATTTAGTGTAACCTGCTGGCCTAAGCTCCGCCCACAAGGTCGTTCTTTAAATTGTTTGTATATAATTTCCTTCACTTATTTTGTTAGCCTCTTTTATTGTTTACCTTATTCTAGATTTAATTTTTTTTTTTAATTCCGTAATTTATTGTACATTAAAAAAAATGGAAACAGGAGAGGTCCGCGGATAATCGGGAGTTTACTGTATATTCAAAATGTACTAATCTTCAGCAAGTTATTTAAAAATTAACAAATATAATTAATATTAATGAGATCTTATGTTTACAAATGGCATTCCTATAATGCTGTTATCACACTAATCAGGGATAATCAGCTAGGAATTGCCATTTAGTATACCTGAGGTCCCTATAGATGTTCAATGATATTAATCATACAATGGGAAGTGGTAGCCCAGAAAATAAAACAAACAAAAAGTCATTAATGGAGTAACCATTTAATTTTTAAAGATGTCCCTTCCATTACAGTAATAAATAATAAATAAATAAATAAATAAAATGCTAAACTGACTCAAAAATAAAAAATTTGAAGTGATTCCTCTTTCGTGAAACACCTTAACAATACTAAATGTATTTATAATATAAAAACATAATAATAGTGAAAATTGATGAATATTTAAACAGGGTGTCTATTTATTAATTTTTTAAAGAGGTTTTTATATTATAGGAAATACAGTAAGAGCAGAACTGAGTGGAGGTATAAACTCTTTGCTTTTGTTGTAACATTTTGTGAACTACTGCAGTTTTTTCTATAAATATTAAAATAGTTTTATCTTTTTATTTCAGATTAGAAAACTAAATACAACCACTTTTCAATTTGTTCCTTGAAGGAAGTTTGGGAAATATGTCTAATCTAAAGATGATTTTCAATTACAATAAGATTGGAAATATTTATCTTTAAAAATTTAATGTTTTATAACTATTTGATTTAGACTATACAAAGCCAATATACTTAAAATTCATAGAAGCAGCATTATAAGTAAGGAAAGTATAAGAAACAAATGATCTCTTAACAGTGGCAGAAAAATATATAGAAAAACTACTACCATTTTACTTTAACAATAATTAATATAAACAACAAAAAAGCTGTTCAAATAACATGTTTTGTAAATGGAATTTAATGATGGCTATGAAGAAGACATGAATCCAAGTGCACAGATTGTATAAGAAATATTAAGCAAGTTACTGGATCAATACACGATTCACAGATTATGGGAAAACTCAACAAGAAAACTTTCCAAAAATGATTGCAACAACACTATCAGAAACCTACAAATTATAAAAAGCCAAAAAACTAAACTAAACTGAAATAAATAAAAACAGATAGTAAGAACATTATATAATGTTCAGAATAATGGATGCAATAATATTGAAGAGGAGAATAATAAATAATATTGGATAATAACAACAGGTTTTTGATGAATAAATTGGAGAACTAATATTCTGTAGCAGACAGAAGAGGAATAATAGATACATTCAAAAATTTAAGTATAAACCTTTATTTTATACTAGAGAAGGAGCAAGCAAGTTCTCAAAACTGCCTTAGAAAAGTACTGTAGGGCAGTGATCCCCAACCCCCAGTCCGTAGATCATTTGGTACCGGTCTGTCCAAACTCGGGGTTCTCATTGATTTAGCGTTCTGATGAGTTAAAATGTTAAATCACTTTATATTCATTTTTTGATGTAACTGTATTTCATTTTGAAGGCATGTTTACATATAATAAAAATTATAATTATTAAATCAAAACAATCTAAAATATAAACAATCAACTTCTTCAATGTACTGTAATTGCCAGGGTTCCACCACTGGGGAATGTTATGGAATTGTGGACCACTACTGAGGACGCATGGTGTACATTATCTACACTACTTCAGAGAGCTTGTGAAGTCCATGCCCCATCATGTTGCTGTCGTAATCCAAATGAAAGGAGGACCTATGCATTACTAGACAGGTGTCTCAATTTTTCTGGTAAGTCAGTGTAGATCAATTTTAATGGCTATTTAACATTAGGATCCAACATAAAACTTGGCTCTAACAAAAATGCTTTGATTTCAAATTTCAGATTTACAATTAACTTGATTAAAGTTCTGTTTAAAGTTCAATTTTTGAGGGTTTCATAATCAAAAATTTCAGATTTAATCATATAGCTTAGACAAATAGACTAGAATCCTTACCTCCCATCAAAAACAAAGCTGTTCTATCACTTCCTGATATTTAAAATAATTTAAAAAAAAATCTTATTAAAGTATACTCAGTAAGGTCTCTTTAGTTTTAGTTTTGACCTATGTAAAAGAATTTTCTTGTAATATTTTTGGAAATTATATTAAAAATTTATTTATTATTTAATCTAATGCTCAGACATTAAATTATAATTATTTTCTAAATAATTATTCACAAATATAAACAAGTGAATATAATTTTGTGAAAAAGATAAATTTAAGGGCGACCCATAATAATAATAAAAAAAGAAGTACATTAACGTAAGGGGAAAAAAAAAAACACGCAGACATTGAGAAATAAAGATTAAGAGAAAAAGAAACAGTAGATGTAAGGATCCGAGCTGACAACCTCCAGCATGAGTCAAGAGACCTTACCCATCAAGCTATACCTGACAACTGAAATGAGAAGGTTGCATTTCTAACATTTAAGCTAATTTATTTAAGCTAACATTTAATCCAATGAAAATAATGCCAAATATCTCGAACATGGGGGGGGGGGGGGGGATCCTTGAAAATACCCCATTCCTACAGTATTTGGGCCTCTGAACACGATGGTGAAGTCCGTTTGCCAATCCAACCTTCCATTCGTGAGTTGTTAGGGGTAGTGGGAGGACAGACATGGAAAGACAGGACAAAAGCAATAGCTACCAATTTTAGTCACTATCACAATAGCTCCCAAACGGGTCGCTAACAAAAAAGGACTTTGCTAGAACAAGTGAATTCATATTGTGAATGGCCTCAATATAAATTGAATAACACCAATCAACTAATTTTTTTAAACCAAGATTCATATTTTACTTCTAGGTTTTCTAGAAGATGGAGTGTGGAGTATTTCTGGTAAAAAGATACATTTGTATAATTTTTCAGATGGGAAAATAAAAACATGAATTTATTCCTGCAGAATAGTAGTTTCAATTAATTCTTCTGAAATCAAAGAGATTAGATGTTTATGAAAAATATATATCAAACAATTGATTTTTAGCTCAAAGTGTTTTTGTTGAATCTTTTTGCGATATTCAAATCTGAGTAAGCCAAATGGAATTTTTGCACAAAGAAGTTACATGTTTACAGGGTTCTGAAAATTGCCAAGTTGTTTCTCTCTCTCTCTTTTTTTAATATCTCAAATTAATGCATTAAATACCAACCTAACTGAGGGAAACTAAAAATGCTTGTTGGTTAGTTGGTTTGAATGGTACAAGAGTTACTATGGTTAAACTGGAAATGGCATTAAAGCTGGGTGAGAAGATTGTGATGGTCAATCAAAACAACAAATATCTTTCTAATCAAATTCATTTTTCTTATCAACTTGGACTTAGTAGTTGTGCAATATCTTGGGCGAAGCAATATCATTATTGAGAAAGAATGGCTCATGTTATTTTCTCAAAGCCACATATTTTTTTAGTTTAAAGACAATATGTGGTCTATGTTTAGATTTATAGTAATGTATCCTATTATGCATGCTTCTTGAATTTTAACTAAATATTTTATTGTTTAGAAAAGTGTGAATAACATTTATACATGGTTCCTTCATACTATCTTACCTTAAAATTTAATAAGAAACATTAATTTTTTAACAAAACTCCCAGAATTTAGCTATGCTTATTGAATGAATGAGTATACCTCCATGATTTTAAGACAATTTTCAGGTTAGTAGACACCCTGTTTTAGAGATTGTGTAAGTTAATGTATTTCATTATTTTAAAAATTTGATCCTATTTATGTCTACCTAGTTCTCTGAATTACAGTTATATTACTTACATAATTAAAAAAAAAAAAAAATAGCAAGAAGAGTTTACTACCTTTGGCATTATAAACACATCCTGTTTTCCATCAGTCTTTGTTGTATTTGGAATTCCTTGGCTAGGAGCTGATGAACCTCCTTGAAGTATATTTGGCACTATATTAGATTCTGTTGTAAATGTTGGCTGTTGTACTATTAATGTTGAAGGTGTAGCAGAGAGTAACTGTTGGGGAGCTTGGGGTTGCAATGCAGTCATTAACTGTTGAGAGGCAGCTGTTGGAGGGGAAGTTGTAGCTGGAAGAATATTAACAAATTTCTGTCCTGTTTGTTTTGTTGGTGGGGGCATGGATAACGATGATGATGCTAAAAACAAGTTATCATTTTGAGGTGGAGATGGTAACAACTGTTGAGGAGGACTTCCTGGAGACCCTACACCTGAATTGATATTTGTATTAAGTATAGAACCATTAGTAGGAGAAGGTGCAACAGCAAGATGTGGAGGTGATGTCTGATGCTGAGACTGAACAAGTGATGTAGGAGAACCAACAGGAAGAAGTGGCTGAGATAGAGATGGTGGACTGTTAGTAGGAGAAATCAATTGTTGAGACATGGACGGAGTGTTATTTACACAAGGAAGCTGAGCTACATTTTGGATTGATGCTGTTTGTTCAATCTTTCTTTCAGGTAAACGATTGGGAAAAGATTGCTGATTTACTGAATAGTCTGTTGATCCAAATACTTTATTTATAGAAGCTGATGATGGCATAGCAAATTCTAAAGAACGCTGTCGTGAACCAAGGAAATCAAAAGATCCCTAAAAAAACAAAAACAAATGCATTACAGTTACACAAAAATTTCATATGGTAATTTATTATAATTATAAAGTCTATGGAAACATAAATGTTGATTTATTTGCTGTAAAACAAATAATTCTAGTAAGTTATTCAACAAAAACCATAACAATTATAAAGGATCTATCTCCTTATATTTTTGTTAATAGCTACAGTTTTAGCCTTTATTTCACCATCATGATAGGATACTATTTGTGCATATTAATTCTAAAGCATCAGTAGATGGAAAATTGATTTGACTAAATCTGACAAAGTGACAAATTCATTTGATGTTTAAAAACACCATTTATAATAATATATGTTGTCCCACTTATTGAGCTACAAGATTTTATTTCATTATGTCTTTAGAAAAGGGTGATACATATAAGCATCTTAGCATAAAACAATTGAAATAACTGAAAATCTTCTCCCTTTGCTCCAAATTCTAACACCATTTTGAATTCATAATTTCTGTCCATTTATAAATTAACATCAGCATTAGAATAATTTTTAATTCAATCACTATATTTTTTAATGATGCTCATTAAAAATTTGGAATTTTTTTTCCACAATTTATTCAGCTTAAAAGTAGAAGTTTTTATTTAATCATTAAAAAAGGAATTAATAAGGATAGAATGGGAATTTTCTTAATCAACTTTTTTTTAAAAATCCTGTCATTAATAGAAAACTAAAAATTTACATTTAGAACATTTATACCAGAAAGTATCATTCTCTTGGAAATTTAAATGAAGATTGTAGGAACATTCACAAAGCATTTCTTTCTCTTTTTATGCAATCATAAGGGGGAAAAAAAAGGCCTGAAAAAATGTTTATTTAATCGTTTTTCATATTTCATGAAATTCAGATTATGAGTAGTTTCCTCTGTAAGTACCTTGTTGAGACAAATGTTTTGACACTGTCTTGAGCTTTCTATGTATAGTCAGGGCTGAGAAACTTCAATAACACACTAACAAGGAGAGGGCACACCCTGTATCTTTCAAATCTCAGTGCCCTTTTGTGAGATGAAAGTACACATGAAGTAATTCAAAAATATATATAGGTTTTGGGGCCAACTCCCTCTAGATTTCGAGATATTCGGCGTTGTTTTTATGGATTTTTCAAATATTAACTTATTAACTTACTATGTCTTTATAAAGTGTGTGTTATCGTGGTGTAATGTTTATTCGCTGGCCTCTGAATTCAAGGTTCAAGTCCGCTGCGGAATGAATGTAGTTTGTTTTTTTTTAAATTTCATTCCTTTCTTTCTTTTAGTTTTATATTATGAATATTAGACAGAAAGCTAATATAAGATTAGTAGGAAATAAATAATATTCTCGTTAACTTTACGTTTTAATTATTAGTTACTTAAAAACTAACAAAACTAAACTTCTTTTTTAATCTTGTCATGTTGTGGCGATTCTCTTTCATTTGTTTATATTTACAATTATTTCAGTTGTACTTTTAGCAAAAACTAGGCCATCCCCCGTGTACATGTGCTTGTTTTTCTATATCACACAGAATTTGGTTAAGTATGAATATTATATTTAAAATATTGCAATGTTTCAGCAATTATAGTTTAATTGTCATTTTCTTCTTTAATTTTCTAATTGTTATGTAAATATTATATAAAACTTTTTAAAACATTTTTACTGTTAGTTACTTAACCACAGTAATGAGATATTCCTTACCTGAGAGGAATGGAAAATGGTATTATTTAAAAACTCTTGTAAAGTGCAATCATCAGAGTGTTCTTCTGGAACTGGAGGTAATCGAGATGGTAGGAAATCTAGGTAAAAAGAAAATGTAAAATACTTTCAATACAAACTTTTTAAAAAGTTCAGGTAATTATTTCAAGATTACTATTATTTTATCATGTTAATTTTTTTTATAAAACTTATTTTTTGCAAAGAGGAATCTCTGCCCAATTGCATTACATAGAATAAGCATGAGATTTCGCATAAAGAAGTAATGCAATTGTGAATGGCTTCCGTATCAAATACAATAGTGTTTTTTTTTAATTATTTGAAGAAAGTCTTTATTTGAGCTAAATGTTAAATTTAGCTAGAAAGATTATGGTCTTTAGGGTTCATTTTATCTATATTTCTGTAAGTTCATTTCCAAAAAATATGTGATTGTGCAGGAGTCTCCAAGTCAGATTTCATTCCTTTGTCTGTGTTGAGCAGAATGTAAATGACATCACCTGTTTCATAATACAGTGTATGCAGTGCTGGATTTAGGCATAGGCTACAGCTTAGGGCCTCTGCAAGGCCACACAAAATTTCATTTTTTTGCTTTTAAAATAATTAAAATGTTTCAATTTTTTGATGTGACCCAACATCCTGTTTTGCTAGGCACTTTTGTGAGACCTTCTGGTGTAACTTTTTAACGAGGAGGCTTCAAAGCATTATTTAGCTCAGGGCCTTACCTAGTCTAAATGGCACTGAGTATATGTTAAACATTTATCCTGAGAAAGATAAGAAGACGACTGTGTCAAAATGTGATTTTTTGCACTACTACATTTGTGTGTATGTACAAGTGTAAACCTATTTATTATTACTATTATTATTAGTCCTTTAAGAGAGTTTCTGCAATGTACAATTCTACAACTGTTTATTTCCTTATTATTGAAAAAAAACAAAAAAAAAAACTACTGTATTTAATTGAGAATCTACTCACAATAGCATTATTTCCTTGTGCAACATCTCATGCTGATTCTCCTTACTTTGACCATCGGAAATATATTATATTTAGTAATTTACATTTCGATTTATCAAATTCTGGGGTGTGGAAGTCTGATTCCAAATTCCTATGTAATTAATTTTAGGCACAGTGCTAATTGTACACACTACATTAGGCAAAACTCTGAACGGCGGTCCCAAATTATGAAAACCTCCGAATGCGGTCCCAACGTTATTAATGAAACATTTGTCTTGTTATTAATGAAGCATTGTGTCAAGTTTAATTGACATCGCTATTGTTGTTATTAATGAAACAGTGTATATTGTGGCTTAAAAATCACTTTAAGCGTACCATGACTGGTAGACCGCAAGCACCAAGAGTAATAACGCTTTAGTCATAAGTCGCACACATTCGGACAATACATAAATATGTTGTGCGAAAACTATAAGATTTGATGTGTAATACTTTGTGTAATACTTTGGCTATGTGTTATCCTTCACAGTCATACTGTTATCTGTCATTAAAAAGGTTTTCATAATTTGGGACTGCCGTTAGGAGTTTTGCCCTACATTAATACAAAAACTTTCATTTGCATAAAAATATCCTTTAAAAACATTTTAAAACGTGTTGCTTTAATTGAAGCAATTGTTGTGTTTTATAATGAACTGATTTTCAGAATCTGCTGAAGTATTCCAATGAATTTTACAGTAAAATTAATTTGGCTTTAATTAACAAATAGCATCTACAAAAATACAAAAAATAAACAACAGCAAATACAATTCTACAATAAAATAAAATAAAAAATATAAAATACCCAATTACTACTTGTATCCCTTAACGCCATATAGCTTTTACAGATCAAACCCAGTAATGATCCATGTACAGTAGAGCCTCGATTATCCATGGAATTGGGTGGCAAGGGGGCTTTGCGGATAATGAAAATCGCGGATAACCCAAAAAGACTAAAAATGAGGTGTAAACACGAAAAAAAATATTTCAGCATAAAAACTATGTTTTATTATACAAAAAACATAATATAAAAAACTTTTAAAATATATATATATATACAGTACAACAGACACCTTTGCTCTAGCAAGACCCTTTTTAAAAAATGAATCCAGTACTGGAGGATGATTTTAAAGTTTTAAGTTTTAATATTTTTTAATTTTTGATACAACACTTGAAAATGGACCTTAAATAGCAGAATGGTCGGAAACGTTGTGTATTTTAGCTTGTTTTTTAAACCAAACATCACTCGTGCTTATATAAGGTAGGCAATTTTTAAATTTCTAAATCTTGTTTAAAAATGAATCTTAAATACAATTCCTTTGTTTCTCATTCATATACTTATTTTAAATTCTGTTGCCTTCATTCCTCAGTGATTATTTGAAGAATCTGCATATCAATTGTCAATAAAAAAAAAATGATATTGTTAATTCTTTTGAAAATCAAGGAAAAGATTTTTACCTAGTGTATCCATAAAATCGTCTAAATTGGGTTGCAGCTGCACTAAACCAGGCTGGATAAAGTCAGCAATTCCTGCTTTAGCTGTAAAAAATAATTAACTTTAAACAATCTTTGAAAAGGTGAAAATGCAATCACAATATCAAATAAAAATTAAATTTTTAAGATTTACTTTATATATCAAATGAGCTATATCAAGATATAAATAAATAAATAAATAAATAAATAAATAAATAAATAAATAAATA
>JAFIDM010009631.1:82909643-82936304 GCA_023159025.1 Thereuonema tuberculata | reverse complement strand
AAATAAATAAATAAATAAATAAATAAATAAATAAATAAATAAATAAAATAAATAAATAAATAAATAAATAAATAAATAAATAAATAAAAATAATAATAATAATAAATCTTAAAAAAAATAAAAAGGAAAAGAAAGGAAAGGCAACATTATCTACACAATCTTTGTAGTTTTGCAATCTAAAATTGCATGAATAGCTTTAGTAGCACTTTAATTAAATCATCTCTCTTTTATTACACCAATCTTCACAAATCTTAGAATAGCTTTAATATTTTTTTTTGGTATTCAGAAAAAGAAACACTACTTCTAAATATGGTCCAATATCCAGCACATAGGTTTGTTTGTTTGTGTGTGTGTGTGTGTGTGTGTTTAATTCCTACCTAATCTGATTTACTTTTCTATTAAAGCCAAAAGAAAAGATTTCAGACATATATTTCCTTTACTATGTGTTTTTTTCAGCTATGATATGAGAACAAACAGTTAAGTTCAAAGAATACACATGACTAGTCACAATTTTTTTTGTTATTCTTGTTCTTCTGTCTTTTCAGGGAGGCTAACCGACTTGTTCCAACTTCTTAAACTCCATTTGTTCCACTGTCTTAAAAGTGGATATAACTCAGTCCTTTTACCTCTGGTCTGGCTTGTCTGAAAGTGACAGCCTATTCCATGCAACATCCATTTGCTCTAAATCTGTCCAACTTTTTTCTTAAGAACTCATGGTAAGTTGCTTTTCAAGCAGTTATCAGTCAACTATCTATCTGAAGGATCTTTCTTAGATTAGTATTTTCTGTTGAAATGTTGGTAGATAGGCCCTATTAGTAATCATACAACCTCAAATATAGCTCTTTGGTTCGTAAAGAATATTTAAGCCTGCTAACCAAATAGTGGCTATGACAAGGTAAGAGTAATGTCAAGGAGATATTTACAATTAAATCTTAATAAAAGCATATCCTTGAAAATTTGTGAGATACGTTTTCAAAACAAGGTCTGTGGTTGCAGTATTTAACTTGTATTAACCAAAATATGAAATCTTGTTTATGTGGTTCTGTTTTCAGTCACTGCACCTATATTCAGTTCTCACAGAAATGTCGAACAAATCTAAATGCAACAGATGCTGATCCACTGAGTATATTAATCAAAACTAAACAGCTATAATAATTAACCAGAGGAAATAAACAGTACCACTGAGTTAAAAAATAAAAAACAATATCTTTCTATACAACTACCACTGAATAACAAAAGTAATGACATGAAACAATAAGATTGGATATATGTATGATTTAATGCATTCTACAATTGAAAAAAAATTAACGATATAATATGATGAAATAATCTATAATATAATAACTCAAACGATTGACAGTTCACTGAAGACAACTGTCAATTTACAATGTGCCTAATAAGATACATGGCTCTTTTTTTTTGGTCCAATCAGAAAAAAAAAAAACCAAGCCCGAAAGCACAGACCATTATTTAATTTCCCATAGTTTCAGTTTTGAAAATTGCAGTTTACAAAAACAAATTAAAAACATCATGATGATCTGTTAAACTACATCACATTTCAGATCAGAAATTTGGAATAATGAGAAAAATTACTATCTGGGAAATTTTAGGAAAATCAATTATCCAGTTAACAATAAAAACTAATGATGAAATTGCAAATGCTTATAAACAAAGCTCACAATCTATCCTTATCAAAAACCTTCCCTATGCACCTATGTGCCTGTTCCATTGCTTGTGTAATTTCTTTAAACATTCCTGAAACACACTCTCTTTATATTGCATTCAAAAGACCTATCCCAAAGCTTAGATGTAATAAAGCTTTTTTTTTTTTTTATAGGATCTGACACACAAAAAAAACATGGTACCAATGTATTCATACTTTAGATAAGAAACATGCCTTTCAGCTAGCTTTAAAATGATCAAGACTGAAATAAGTGTTTCCATTATTATTATTTATTATTTTTGTACATGGAGGGGAACTACGACTTTCTTCTCATTCCAGTTATACATTTCCTTGTTCAAACATATCAAGTCATTTGTAGAATTTGTAATGTCGTCACAAACTTTGGTGTTGGGCCATTCCGTGTTACGTGTGTGACATTTGGAAAACATTTTTTTCTAATCAATCAAGGATTTTTCAATATATTTCTTATTTAAAAATCCAAACAAAAGTTCTTTAAAATAATATACACTTTACCATATTCTTTTATGCAGAAACCTATCAGTTTGATATAATAGTTATTTTTTTAAATAGCTTTTTAAAAAACGTTACGTGTGTGACTTAGAAAAAAAGCAAATTTTGAGTAATGACACGGGCAAGGAATTTGATGATTTTGCACCTTTTTTCTATGAAGGTTGAAACATTGCTCTCATATATGAAAATGTGTAAAATAACTGGTTAAATAAAGGCAATTCGTTAGGGCATTTTTTTTGCATTTTTCGGCATTTTTTAGGGATAGGTCATTTTTTGGCAATTTTTACATCATTTTGAGCATTTTTAGCAGTATTTTGGAAGGCAATGTCATTTGAGATTTTATTTATTATTCAGTATCCTTGCTTGTCCTTGGCCAACAAAACAAGTAGACCTTTTTTTTTTTGGTTGTCAAAGTTAAAAAAGGTTTAATGTAATAAATTCAAATGTTTTATTGGTCAGTTTTTTTTTTATTTTTCTGTCATTTTTTTACTATTTTTAGGTCATTTTTTTTCCTTGTCCTAGTAATGACATTAAATGATATATTTCTGTGATTTTTATTGCCACATATTTAAATTAAAAAATATGGTAATAATTTATTTACCATACCATCTAAAATCACAGTTAAAATTTAAATTTAATAAATAATTGAATAAATGAAAATTAAAAATCTGCTTTACGTGTGTGACACCCTGATCGTTACGTGTATGACCATGTGAATTCAAAGTAAAAGTTTGCTTTTAAAAATGCATGAGGATAAAAATGTATTAAAATATTACATGATATTTAAATAGTTATACAATAAGTCAATCAATAATTATTTTTATTAATGTTTATTTAACATTTCAAATCAACCTTAAGTTATTTAAATCAATTCTTATCTGAACAGAGTTACTTATAAAATTGAAACATCATCCAGTCTAAACATTCCTTTGTTAATTATCTAATACAAAAGAAACTTAACAAAAGTTAAAAGTTAAAAATTTAGAGAATATTCTCAACAATTACGTCAGCTATTAATAAAGTTTTAACATTTTTTAATACTTTGTGTTTTAGAATTATATTTTTCCCAATCAATTTGACTGAATAATCTATATTTTATATAGTTTTCTAATCTTACACCAAAATTATTATTCAATTTAAAGATTAAAAAGATTTTTAACCAATTGTATGTAGTTATTTTTTCATTATTTTGATTATTTTTTTTCCTTATTGACATTATAAATGTTATTCATAATTATTTTATAAATAATTTTTTCTTTAATATTAAGTATTTTAAATTTGTTCCTAATCTTTTTTTTTTTTTTTTACAAAATTTTTTCAAAATTTATTTCAAAATCTGTCACACACGTAACAAAATGTTACATGTGTGACATATTTTGAAAGTTGTACAATTTTTTCATTTTGTAATAGATTTTTATATAACTTTACAAAAGTCATCTTAATATTTAGTTAAAAGAGAAAAATAAGTTTTGTGTTAAAATTTTGACTAAATTAGAAGTTATAAAAACTTTTTAGATTCAAATGTTACGTGTGTAACAATAGTTTTATCATGTCTCTTCAAAAGTTTTCTAAACTATTAAATTTTTTACAAAATATACACTTCTAACTCTATTCACAGTCTTAGTATTTCATAAATTGATTTCTATCATTTAAAATAAATAAAGTATGCAAAATATTTTTTAAATTCAGAAATCATCAGTGTATTTTAATTTCATCATTCTGCAATTTTTTATGTACTTATACATTAAAAGGTATTTTTTTTAATGAAATTTTAGTTTAATAACAAAAATTTTTGCATCATGAGAAAGAGCACAGTTTTTCCTACAAATAAAATTCATTAACATTTTTCTATGTTAAAAAATATTTTTTTGCTCTGCACAGAATGGCCCTGTTTCAAAAAAAAAAAAAAAAAAAAATACAAACAAAGAAACAACAAACACAATTTAGTTTTAATATATATATAGTAATTTCTGAAAAAAAAATTAAAAAAAAAAATCCCCCCCAAATTTTACCTTCAATTCTGGAAAAAATAAAGTAGCACGCATAGTAACACTTTTATAACAATAAACATTTTTGAACCTTACCAATTTCACGTGGATTAGGAAATGCAAAAGGTTGATTTGGTATTAAACAGCTGAATAAGGTATCATTGAAATCCATGAATGGGTCTTCATCAGTAATCATTGAATTAGATGAATGACAGCTTTGATTTGAACGTGGCTGCCAATTATAGAAGTCAAGGTCGCCCTGAAAAGTTGAAAACAATTTTAGAATAAAATGAAATTTACATCCAATATATAAAAGTTGTTTGTTTGTTTGTTTTTTTTGCACAGCCCTCAAGATCATCCACCTTGATGTCTTGCAATTATCACTACCAAAAATAAAAAATAAAAAATTACTTTCAAATTCCTTTTTGAAAACGGCTTGCGTTGAGCTACACTTTCCATCAGATATCGCTGGATAAGTAAATACTTAATATTTTCTTTAAATAGAAAATTTGTTCTATGAAGTTTATATCATTAAATTTATGACAGAAGTTTATAAAGGTCAAAGACCAATCATTTGAGTAAATGGATTCAACATTATGACCAATTAAAGTCTTTTGTGTTAGTCATTCAGGTAATTGGTAACCTAGGCCATCTAGTGATTAGAAAAATTATTAAAATGTCACATACTGAAAAGATTTTTTTTTTCACTTTAAATAAAGTAACTTTATTAAATACCAAGGCAATTTGATATAAAACCTCAAGTTCTTTAGGCATTGGCTAAAGATATCCTACGAACGTTACATAAATTAATTAAGATGTGATGATCAATCCTAAAGTTAGGGACAGTGAACGTGACTGATGCTGCCAGTGGCGGCAATTTTAGAAACTTTGTAAGGATCACTTTGAAAGTGATGCCATAGGATTACATACAAGTGCTACCGAGAAATCTAAATAATTGGTAAAAGAAACATTAATTGTTACATTATTGGATGCAGGTATGTGTAGAAATACGGAAAATATTAACTTTTATTCCTTCTTAGGAAGATGGTATGAACAACGGAAAAAGAAACGGTGGATGAAATCCTAAGTTTGTTTTGAAATGTTGAGATTTCCAAGTAAAAATTGAAAAGGATAATTTTGTATATTTCACTATCTCTGCATAAATTAACCTAATCACGCTCACTTATAATGTATCATGTTATAACTTCTTATACACATGACAAAATTCTTTTGCATTAATTACCGTTCATAAGTCAAACAAGATATTAAAATGACAACCTATCAACAATTCACACGAGTGTTTAGAAGAGAGAATTTCATGCCGTGAAGGAATAAATATATTAAAATAGCTTGAGAGGCTTCATAGTTTGTAGCAAAGCTGGTAAATGAAAAAAAAAGATTTGTTACATTTATCATTTCAGACATTAAAAAAAGTGATCTCGTTTTTCGTTATGCTAAAATCTAAATTTTATTTTCCGTTAAGTTTAACGTTACAATAAAATAATTAGATAGTCTATTTATTTATTTTATCAAAAAACATAAATGAGGAATTTAATAATAATAATAAAATTATTTTTAATTTATAAATGTAATAATGTACGTATAAAAATAATTGGTAATTTCCTATTTTATGTTCGTAAAATCATTAGTTTCGCCTGGTATTGTCAACATAATTCTAAGTGTAATTTCGTTAATGCAAAGCAGATAATGTGAAACGAACAATTAACTAGTAAAAAGTAGAATGTTTATTTCAAAATGGTTTTGCACGATCTTTTACTAGAAAAACTAATCCTCATCTGGCTAACTGCATCTATCACCACGGCCGCCGGCCATTGGGGTACCATACTATCTCAAATGGCCAGGTGAGGGTTAGTCTTTCTAGTAAAAGATCGTGCAAAACCATTTTAAATAAGCATTCTACTTTTTACTAGTTAATTGTTCGTTTCACATTATCTGCCTAATGTGATAAGATAATGTGAAACGAACAATTAACTAGTAAAAAGTAGAATGCTTATTTCAAAATGGTTTTGCACGATCTTTTACTAGAAAAAGTAACCCCCAACGAAGTAACATGCGATCATTTCAACTTCAATTTCTGTGGTAGATATATAATTTGACTGAGTAGTGATGTGAAATGGAAACTAACTGTAATACAACTTGGTGCTGTTCAAATAAAAAAAAAAAGATATTTGTAAGCCGGAAATCTCGAAGATTGTAGGAGAATTGCAATGACAGTGATTGGTATAAAAGTGAACTGCAAGTATATACACTATCAAATATGAGTATAAGCAATATCAATTTCTATTCATGCCATCTAGCTATTGACAGTTTTCTTTTTAAGTTGGGATGTACTTCCAGATCAAAAATATAACTAGTTTCATGGAAATCCCTGCTTCTGATACCATAATGGCCCACAGCATAATAATCTTTTTATATATTCACATCTCTGTTACACTGGGATTTCAATATCTTACAGTGGCATTTTCATAAAAAAATATAGTGAAAGTAACTTCAGAACAAAATTAAGTTTCCAACAAATTTTGGAAGGTTGTCTGCTGTTTCAATTCAGCCACAAAATATTGATAAATTCGATTATCATCAATAACCTCTGCATCAGAAATTTTTAAGTCATTTGTATCATGCCAATATTTAATGATCCCAATTTTCTTTCAACTGATAAATGGAGGTAACGTTTAGAGCTAAAGTGAACCAAGTCCCTAAACTTCAATTTGAGAAAAAGACGTTAAAAGTTCTTAAGAAGGTCTATGGGAATGCTTTACTATTATTTTAATGCCTTTCAGACAGTAAGGCATTTATTCATAAAATATGTATCACCACTTATCTAATGAGCTAGCTTACTTAAAATGTGAAAAAATGGACTTGGTCTACTTTAACTTTGAAATGTATCACTTTGGTATTCAAAAACATTTCCACTTATATTGCCTTTCATGCAACTATTCCTCTGGAAATTCTCAATATCCTGATGGCATACTTTCTTGTGATTGAAGATAGTAAGATTATAGCCATAAACTTTAATTTCTTCAATCAATGATGTCAACTCTTCATAATAATCTCTAGTATAAAATCTGTAGCATCCCAAATTGCAAATACAGGTACTCCTCACTTTACGACCCAGTTCCGTTCTGATGACTACGTCGTTAAGCGAATTGGTTGATAAGTGAGGAGTTTGAGCCAGGAATATAGGATCGTTGTAAAAGTGCAACAAAATTCAAATTTATTCATAAAAAGGCATGCATATGTACATATTATCATTTGTTTATTTGGTTATCTGGAGCTGTAGAGGGTCCAGGTAAGGGAGATGACGACGATGAAATAGAAGTTGTACCTTCAAGGGTGGAGGTCATAATTGAGAGTGGTTGTTAAGCAAATAGGTCATAAAATGAGGAGTACCTGTATATTTTTAGCAATACCATTGTTGCTCTGTTGTTGTTGACATCTTTCCTTCCGTAACTTTTTTATCCTAGTTTTCCTTTTGTCCAGACTCCCTGAAACTTTCAATCTCCTGAATTGTCTGCAGACTAATAATCAGACTAACAGAACTAATCTAAGGTGCTGTCATTATAATCTCTCTGCTTAATAAGTCATTTACACATTAACTTCAGTCTTTTTACCAATGATATTACTATATCTGCTAATAACAAGATTAATGGTATGGCTTTTATTGGTAACTGAAGGTTAGGCCACAAAATTTTCATAGAAGGTGAGGTTACCAAATAATAATGCTATTATTTCTAAAATCATATAATTAACCTCAGTAAAAAAGCCATAAAATTACTATATATTTATAAAATGGGAAATCAAATCTTTGCTTTGTGAACAACAGCAAAGAATTTATGTGCATTTTGCACACGAAATTCTACTGGTTCTGTATGTTAAGAAAAATAGATAACTTAAGCCGTGTTTCCACTGCGATCGACCTTGCAGTTCCGCATGCATGCATGTTGGCTTTGGTGAACTGCTTTGATGAACTCCACTGAATTCGGCTTGTAAAGTGATTTAGTCTTAAGAAAAAGGTTCAACAAGGAAGATATGCTTGTAGCTGCTGTGACATTCATAATTATCACTTTCTGAAAGTCTAAATCCTGCCATAAACCAAGGTATTGGTTCGGCCCAAGTCTTGAAAGAAGAAAAAGATATGGTACTAGTGATTTAATTAAAGACCCAATCCGCAATGATGCTGATGTATTAAAATTTGGAATATAGATGTAATGGTTATTTCAGAAATTTCTTTTCATTAGACCACTCCATTTCCCCAAGCAGCAGGCATTTTCTGTTGAATCCGAACTGAGACTGAATGAAAGGAATTCCCAGCTTCCCACCAAGCTGATTGCCTTTGCGTCCCCACTTCGCCGTTCGGCTCAGCTTCCTTTGATGGGAACAGACTTCTTTCGGGTTGTGATTTTCAGCATGCTGATCAGCTTTTTGTGATGATCGACTTTGCTGAATGAAACGTCTCCATTGGTGCAACTTTGCAAGGCCAATTGGCAAAGCCGAATAAAGCTTAAGAGAAGGCTTTCCTCTCTTCATGTTACAGTAATACAACTTGAACTTTTGTAGAAAGCTTAAAACATTGTACGATTACTTCACAGATCTTTGAAATTTTTTTTATAGAATCTTCCCATTATGTTTTAGTTAAACACTACTAAGATATACAATTAGCCTGCTCTTTTTGATAAGTTGGATATTTTATTTTATCAAAAAAAAAAAAAAAAATATTTATATGAAAAAATACCGAGTTAGTAAGATTCTGGAACCAATCAGTCAGGATTTCTATTAAACAATCATAAATCATGACAGGAAGCTAATATTTGTAAACTATGAAACCAATCTATATAATATAGTGTGTTAATTATTCAACTTTCAGATGGATAAATAAGCAATGGTTACTAAAGTGCTTGGAAAATTAGTTCACTTAAGTTCCAGTTTGTCATTCAAAATGTGAATTTGTTAAATTAGAGTTGCTTTTAAAGAAAAATTTCCACTTGATCAAGAAAGGAACTTCAAAATTTTCTTTTGAAAAACTTTATAACCAAAAATAAAACAACAAATATACATAAGATTTTCATAAGATTCACTAGTTAGTTACTATATGACATTTATTAAATTCATTGCTAAAAAGTTATAAAAAAGAAAAAAACCTTGGAAAGAATTGTAAAAATCTGTTCAGATTAAAACAAAAACAGAATTTAATTGCTTAAAATAGTTCCTATGTTTAAACATAAACATGGTCATTTAAACGTTCCTAAAAAAAGGAACTTCTTCTTGCATACAAACTCATTTCTTCCTTTAGTAGTTTGTAGAAGTTGAAAAACATTAATTAACAGCAATATCTTTGAATCAGTAAAACTTTCATTTCTTAACTGTGAAGAAATTTTATACAATGTAGTTATACAATATTTTTTAAGTAGTAATTTAATTATATTGTAAAACATTACTATATAACATGGCATATAGAATAAAATTAAAATCTAAAACATAGAAAACTTAATAGTAATACACTTATGGCCGAGTGCACCAAACTTCAATTAACTTTGACGGCTGCATTGTGGACATAGCTAAAATTAGTGGGGGTGCTGCTCCAGAAAAATTTTAGCCTTTGCTTTAAAATTGTGTGAAAGGAAACAAACATGTATAAAAAGAAATTTATCAAGTTTCTGAATAAATTTTCTTTTTATACATGTTTGTTTCTTTTCACACAATTTTAAAACAAAGGCTAGGCCTTAAATTTTTCTGGAGCAGCACCCCCACTAATTTTAGCTACGTCCACATTGCAGCCATCAAAGTTAATTGAAGTTTGGTGCACATGGCCATTAATCTTTTTCATGATTTCCTAATTTTCTACTATATCATTAAAATTCTCATTACCAATTTGCTTTTATCTTTTATACAAAATTTCATTTGAACAAAGATAGTAAAGAAAACTTACTGGCTCGTCATATAAGCCACTGGTTAATCTTCCAAATTTATTTTTGTAGAAAAGGCGCCACTTCTTATATTCTGCACAAACTGTGTCAAGCCTCCTTTTCCAGTACTTGCCTTCAATTACAACTGCCTATGAAATAAAGTATATATTTAAAATTGAAATAAAAAAGTTCAGATTTCAATGTTTATGTAAGAAAACATTTAAAAAAAAATCTTGAAATGAACCTCATCTTTGACTTATACAGTGATTATGTTGTACAAAAAAGGTATTTTACTCAAAATCATATAAAAATATTGTATAAAAATTCCTACAAAATGCACAAAGAAATCTTTATGTACTTCACGTATGTACTTATGTTTTAGATATTTATAATTTTTTTTATACATTTTAACTATTTTTTGAATTCCCTCAACCTTCTATCTGATGAAGATGAGCATGTGTTTAGCAACTGGGAAAATGCAAAGAACACAATTTGTCCCTCAAAGTCTATGAAGAATAATGGATTAAATTTTGGAATTCAACAGCAGGAATTCATTACATGTCTAATCAGGGGAGGATAAAAATACTCCTCCCCTCCATCTTTCTTGGAATTTGAATTTACAACATTTTATGGAAAATAAAGCTACAACGTCTGCCAGTTCTCTAGACCAGTATTTCTCAACCATTTTTGCTTCACGGTGCACTTTTTATATTTGCAGAAATCCCACGACACATCAAACTTTTTCATTGCTTTTATTGGTATAATAGAATCCTTTGAAAACCCTCTATGATTTACAAATGAATATATTTGTAACAGGCTATTTTAGCCATTTAAAGTTACTCTGAAATATATTTTGTATGTCAAAATGAATGCGATTTAATACTTTATTAATATTAATTGTTAAAATGAAACTGAACCAAATGTAATTGATATTTTGGTTTGTGTTATTCATGTTATTTGACATCTAGGTTTTTCCTAGATACAAGCATTTGATTAGTAAAGCTAAATATTGATTACAGAATTTTCTCATGATACACATCAGTTGAGAAGCTCTACTCCAGACAGAAATGATGTATTGAAAAGTAATAATTCAGCCTGTTGTCAGAAAGATGTTGGAAATAACCAAACATGTCAAAAAGTAAAAGGCATTTCCAAATTCAAAACGGACTCCAATGGCATTTTTCAGAAAAAAGCTGTCATAGAAAGTTCAGAATTTGATGATCAGCAAATAAATGAAATCCCAGCTACCAACTTTAGTGCAGAATAAAATAATCTGAGTTTTATCAGTAATCCCCAGAACAAAAGGAGCAGAAGAAATTTTAAACACATAGCTTTGTATACCATAGCTATAAGCTGAGGAGAGACAGGATGAGGGTAAGGAAATTTTATTTTAAATATTAACTGATGTTTATCAGCTAATAATAATGTTTCTACCAAATTGTAAATTTTATGATTTATATTCTGTAGAAATACTGATACAGCTTTAAGTTTAAAAAGTGAATGTCAAATTATTACAATATTTTAAATTAATATTTATGGAGGACCCTACATTGCTTTAAGGTAAAAATATAAACTAGAATAATATATGTACTTTTCTAATTATCAGGTTTTTTTTTGTCTAACATATGATATATAATTATAAACAATAGTTCAAGTTTGTAAATGTATACCAAACTTACCTCTGGTTTATTATGTGTATCTCCATCTAAAGGTGAAGCAAACTGGCAAACAACTGGTTTTTGTCTTTTAACAACTGTAATCAAACAAAAATTCAATGTTGTTAAGATATAATTTTTTATGAAAAAAAAAAATAAATCCACAGTTGTTTTCAAGGTATTTTTAACTATTTTTGTTTCTTCTTCTACAAATGCTAAAGATTTTTAAAAAGGAATAAACTGCTAAAGGCTGAACCAAAGAATTATCAAATTGTTAAGTAAAATAATTTGTTTTACTAATTAAAGCATAAAGGATTGAAAGAAAAGAATTCCCAGTGATAAGTATAATGTCAAGAAATTAAATGGAAAACATTGCATCCTATGCTAACTCATTGTAAAAACAACTATTGCAAATTTGTTTTTCTTTACTTAGAAGAACATAGAATGATCAACTACTGATTTAAGTGATCAAAGGTTATTAGGTGAGAAATGCTTAGTCTTAAAAGAAAGAGAGAGAGAGAGAGAGAAGATTTACTATACAGACTCTCAAATGTAACAAAAAATTGAAAGGTAATTACTAAGTGATAGAGAAAAACACTAAGCTTTTCCGTTTTCCCACAAACACACTAATTAAAAAAAAAAATTCAGAAAAGGATTTCATTTATTTAAAATAAACTATATTCATTTATTTCTATTTTAATATGAGCGTGGCCAAGTACCTTGAAGTACCATTGTGCTTCTTCAAATATTGTTAACAGTTATTTATTTATTATTATTATTATTTACTCTTAATTATTCTACTTAACTGTAATAAAAAATGCAACATTTGCAGCAAGATAACAATTAAAAAAACACAATATTTTATTTAAGAAAATCAGAAAAAGCTTTATTCAATTGTAAATGAAAACCACCTTCAAATATATTGGTCAATATATTTGCCACATTAAGTACTTTTTTTTTTTTTTAATGAAATCTACTTGCAAAACTTATTACATTCACCCACAATATTACAGAGATTAAGCATCTATAATATAAAATACTTAAAATGAAATTTTTTGAATCATTTTCCATATTAAAGGAGCTAACATATTTCTATATATAAAGGCCTTCAAAGTGTAGTTTTAAATGTTTTTTAAAAATTTCCCCAAAACAACCAACCGACTGGAGATATATTTTGTCAAAGGAACTGTATTGGTAACTTCACTGCAATGAACTCACAACATCGAATTAAAAAGTTCATCAATGTGCATGAGGTATTGTATGCTTTTTTTGTAAAAAGTTGTGGATTATATGAGATTCCCTGTATTTCATATAAAATAATCCTAATATTATAAAATTTATTAATAAACATTTATTTGAACCCAATTTCTGTTTGGCAAGTTCTCATAAGAGAAGAATTTGGCAAATTGCAGTAATGAATTTCTATTATAGGAATAAAACAATATTTGCAGTGATGTGTCTGAATTGCAACTGTTTAACAAATGTGATGCAGTGGTAGACCAATGGGAATCAAAACCTAAGGATACAACTTTTTTTCTTTAAATTACAAAATACATTTCTGATTATTCCTGATTGCTAAAATGAAATGCTAGAGAACTGTTAAGCAATTGTCAGGTAGTCAAAGTCAAGATTGTCAAAAAAACAACCACCAAGATTTCATTTATGTTGATATACAAATTTAATTTAATTTAAAAAATGTAAGCTTTACAGCTGATTTGAAGAAACTAAAGAAAATAGACTTTAAGCCTTTTACCTTAAGATTCTTAAACCAGACATTGGCTTCCAATATGTTTCAATCGGAAAATAAAAAATTCCTATAAAGCATTCATTTTAATTTGCCTTTGCCCGATTTCTAAGATTTGAAGGTGTTTTTATGAGGCATGGCAATAATCAAACGAACAAGAGAATCTAAGAAAACAAGCAAAAAGTAATTTGATTTTCTCATTCCTGGCCATAAGTATAAAGTTTTCTGCTTCTAGATCATTTTCTTATTATTGGAATTACTGATATGGCCTTTTCTAGGTTATTGTCAGCCGACGTCACCCAAGTGGGCAAATGGTCAAGAATTGACAAGAGACTCTTCGTGAAATTAAAACATAAATTTGAAATCTTAAATAAAATTATTTCTTCTACACACATGAAATGAACTTCTAATAACCTCATGATGCCCATGGCATTTGATTAATCTTAAAGAATATTAATTTATGAACATCAACTTTTCAGAGTAAATGAAAAATAAAAACTTTCAATGCAGAAAATTAAAAATTAATGATATATCAATAACTAAAAATTTTTACTGCAATTATGCAATTTTTTTTTTTTTTTTTTTTTTGGCATTTCTTATAAATATTCTAACACATTTCAAATGTTAAGTAACAACAGAAAAATTAATAATCTGCGACTGTTAATGCAAGCAAAATATCGGCACTGATAAGGTGTCTCAAATTAGTTCATATCTTCTTTAACCCAGTTAACCTTGAAATGATAATTGGAAGCTAAGAGATAATCTACAAGGAAACACTTGCTATTGGAGATGAATCTTATCACCAGTTGATCCCCCTATCTGAAAAAAATATATATATGGCAGAAAGGGAAAAAATAATAAACACAAACAAAATTTTAATTGCTTCTAAATCCTTGAACAAACACAATGGCTAGAACTTAATCAGCTGACAATAAATTAAAACAAGATACTAAGAATCAATAAAATATTTAAATCACAGAGGATGATTTTTTTTTTTCATTTAATAAATTTAATATAATTGTTCACAATAGAAGCAAGTTGTGCTGGAACTATATTTAATAACAGATTCTAGTATAGTTACAAAGGTCGAAAAGGCTGAAATAATTTTCAACAGGTCATTTTTTTTTTTTTTTCCATCTATTTTTGACAAAAGCAGTATCAAATTATAATTTGATTTTAATAAGGTGTTGCAATCAAAGAAACAATGCTTCTATTTACAGTTTGTATGAATAAATAAATGAATATGAGTAAATACAATGTGTTTCAGGATCATTTGTACATCAAGCAGAACAATCGACAGGGAATTTCTTTTAAGAATAAATCTTAAGAGATAATAAAATGTCTATTTTAACAACTGCAGTAACCCTTTATTTCTAAAAATAATATTACAGGTTCAATAAATTAAGATTTTCTTACATTGCATATGCCAGGCTCTCCATATGACATTGTTTAATCTTATTTTATCTTTCCAACGCAATTTCATTCCTTTGAAATTCTTCCATCTTGGGGATGTCAGCTTACCACTACAAAAACAAAAGAAAAAGTAATAAATATCAAATAAACATTAAATTTATTTTTCATGTTTATTTTCTTTGTTCCTGTCACTGAAAACAAAGCTTTTACAGCTACATTCCAAATATACTTTTGAGCAAGAGCATATTGGTAATTCAAATGCAATTTCACCTGTTTCTCAAATTATGTCCACATTTGAACCATATAAGCAATTAATATGAAATAATGTTTGGCAGAAAATACCAAATTATATGAAAAATTAGAGATGCATTTTATAGAAAAAGGAAATTAAATTTTGTGAAATTCAGGTATTTCCAGTAATATTAATCCTTTCCTAGATGTTGAGAAATTTAACAATGTTAAGTAATAGATGGTTTATTCATATAAGCTGGGATGGTGGAAAGTATTTATTGAATAGAAGAACAATAAGTAAACAAATTATATTTTTCTGTCACAATCACAAATCAAAATTAGAATAATTTTTAATTAGTCTCTTAAAGTGATTGTTTGACAATCTTTATTGTAAAATACTTGCTATGCAAATATTAAATCATTTTGAGGTTAATGTAATTAACTAAAGACTTTCGATTTACAATGTAAATTACTGCAGCAATGAATATATATATATATATATATATATATATATCCAATCTAACCTCCCCCATAAACAACAAGGGCTTCAAAAGAGAACAATCTCGATATCTACATTTCAAACTTCCACAAATAAAATATTTATTAAATACTTCAAATCAATAGGGAAAAAATGTAAGTTTATAAATACATATAAGTCATATTTGTAAGTGTAACAACAACAACAACAACAATAATAATAATAATAATGAAAAATTCAGTAGGTTAATAATTAGTCAGCAAGACTAACATGTACAAGTATAAAAAAAGAAAATACGAAAGTAAATAAAATGTTTATACTGTTTTTAGGCAAGATGAAGTGGGAAACAGGAGACTCAGAAAAATAAATTTTAAATCAAAAGAGTATTTTTCCCTGCTTACAAAAATATATAACGCCATTAATACTTTATAAAAAGGAATAATGAACAGTATCTAGTTCAAAAGTCTTGAATGTTTATTTGTCAGTCTTTCCCATTATTATAGTATTATTATCATACAACTACTTCTTAAAAGTGACACAATATTCCTCTGGGAAGAAATAGGGACTGTATATCACCCCTTCAATACAACTTTCTCATTGATTAAGTAAATAGGGATCTTTCCTTTTTTTCAGAAAGCTGGATTAACAAACCAAGAACAAAACCTTGCTGTTCCATTGGTTCAGCACTAAGAGACTTACAAAACAAAACAAAACAAAATAGCCTGAAATGCAATTAAATCTATTTTTGTTCCTGTGATATCAGAGGAATTTCTGTTAGCTGGATGCTTTGTTTTGATTAGGTTTCACCTTGTTAACATTAATCCTAAGGGAGAAAGGTTTTCAAAGTATATTTGTTTTTGATTGCAGTCTAAATTAAATACAGCAAAAAATATTAAATTAAATAAAGGACACCCCCCCCCCCAGTTCAGAGGTAAAAAAATAACTAACATCCTTCAAATTCATTGTTTTCTTCAACATGAAGGAAAATTTAATTTACTCAGATGTGGGATGAAGTAGGTAATCTAGTATGTTAAAATTTAATAATAATAACAGCTTTTAAAAACTAAAAACGAATTATATACTTATTTTTTAATTTATAGTCCAGCTGTAAGAAGTTTCAAGAATGCACACTATTTTATTCCTTCAGAATGCCTAATAATAACGCAAATGCAAACAATAAGTAACTGTCTATCTCTAATATTTCAACTTTTGATTATCGCATATTCACCACAAACACAATGTCAGATAAGAATTATTGGGAATTCATCATGGAACATTAAAAGACTGATATAAACAAAGATAAATATATTCTCAATGAGTTTTAACATTTTCAAGTGGAAAAAAGTTAAGATAACAAATCTGTCCAATTTTATAGTGGAGAGGAAAAACATAAGGATAAAGATGACGTTTCTAGGGGATCACATAGTTTGCAATTTCCCTTCCTGAGGATAAATTCAGCAAGAATTTCAAACTGTTCAAAGCATAAACCAATGGACTAAATATATGTATTCAGTAAAAACATTTTCTATAAACATTTTATTAATTACTAATTAATAAGGATGAATGTGTGAGAAAAATGCTTTATTATTAATATATAAATTTAATCTTAAAAAAATAAAAATAAAAGACTTAATATTTTTTTAAAAAATGTAAAATATGTGTATCAAAGAATATTTTTATATTATCCATCTACATTCATGAAGGTAATAACTTCAATTATTATAACAAATGGTTTGGTTTTTAGCTTAATTTTGTAGACAAATGAACTAGAATGCATTTAGGCTACAATTACTTTGTGCTGTAACTGAATGGTTACATTCTTACAGAATCAACAATATAAAACATGTTTGCTTTTCTTTCAGGTGAAACTATTCACTAGCTCAGATTTATAAAAAAAATAGGTTTTTATTTTATCATTTAACTTTTTTTTGGTAACCTTCAATTATTATCCCACCATTATTATTTGATAAAATTCTGCTAGCATAAATATATTATCACAAGCATCCTCTAAATTTGCACTACAAAATGAAATCAATATTTTGGAATCCATTCTAAAATTCATATACCCCTTAATGTAACAAGGAGTTAAATGATAATAATAAATTACTGTGATGTATGTTTGCAGCCACTGGTTCATGAAATAAGGTGATAGACTATTAGACTGAATAAGATCTGGCAAGAATTCTCGAACTGTTTATTCGTATGCTGCAGGGGTTTAAATAGACTATTTACAATGGCCATGATTGGTTGGTGTGCTTTTACAATTGAGTGGGGGATTTAATTTATTCGTGTGCTTCAACTGATTTTTAAATAACAACAAACCAGAGGGGAGAAGCACGGCCAACGGAAAATTTGAATTGAATAACAGAATAACGGATTTAAACAGTAAAAATTAGAATGTACAATTGATAATAGAATAAATGCTGATACAATTACAACTAAGAATATACAAGAATAAATAGAACTAATAAAATATAAATGTGAATAAAAAAAAAAATCATTACAATATATATACACTACCTCCCAACAAGTAATTGAATACCTCTGCAAACGGATGATATCGGCGGTTCTGAGACATGTCACGGCAGCTGCCATTAAAGATCGTGTCGGAAACAGATGCCAACAGTCGCATGCAAGATGCCACGCAGTTCGGAGCTCTCCAATTTCAAGAAAGGGGCAATTGTCGGGTATCACAGAAATGACCGATCCATACGTGACATATACAGCGAGTTGACGTACCCAAAATAGACAGTAGCCTATGTGATTTGCAAGTGGAAGGAGAGGGGTGACTGTCGGAATGTGCCCCGACTCGGCAGACCCACAAAACTGGGAGTTAGAGACCGACGGGTGCTGTCCAGAGAACATTGGAAGACCCGACCCAAATTGATGAGCCAAATCCACGAGGAATTCCAAAAAGGCAACTGGGACTGTGGTGTCGATGAATACCATCCGTAAGGAAGCCCATCTGCTCGGTTATCATGGACGTGCTGTCACCCACAAGCCTTTGATCACCAAGTCCAATCGTGCTGCTCGGCTAATTTGGTGCAAAGAACGTCGACAGTGGAAACAGGTTCTCTGGAGCAACGAATGAAGGTTCACTCTCTACCGTTCGGATGGCAGGGTCTGGGTTTGGCATCTGCCTGGAGAATGCCTCCTGCCGGACTGTATTATGCAAACAGTGAAGTTCGGCAGAGGTGGAGTTATGGTGTGGGGGTGTTTTCCTGGTATGGCACGGGACCCTTGGTCGCAATTCCTGGTAGACTTAACGCCGAGACCTACAGCACCATTTTGGATGACCATGCGCTTCCTACGTTGTGGCAGTTTTACGGGGTGGACGCATGTTACTTTCAGGATGACAATGCCACCTGCCATGTTGCGAGGTTCACCATAGCTTGGTATGGTGACAATAGGGTTAATTGACTGGCCTGGCCTGCGCAGAGCCTGGACCTTAACCCTATCGAGCACCTCTGGGATGAGTTGGAACATAGACTTAGGAACCTTAAGTAAATCGGTGAAGGAACTGACCTCGTTTCTCCAAGCCAAGTGGAAGAAAATACTGCTCGCCGTCGTACAACGACTGGTTGAGAGTTTGCCCCGGAGGGGCACAGCTGTAATCACCGCTCGTGGAGGCTCCACCAACTATTGACGGTGAATAAACTTTGTTTTCCTTATCTATCACAGGTGTCCGATTACTTGTTGGGAGGTAGTGTATGTGTGTGTGTTTATACAGTAAATTCTAATAATAAAAAGTTTGCTATTCATTACATAAAACTATTAAAAATTCTTAATTCCCTCAATCCTATCATCCCCACAAAGCTCAATAATATAATCAGTCAATCAAGGTTTGTATTGAAACTCAAACTGAAACATGTAATACAGTATATAATTTTAAAATTCTGAACAAAAAAAGGCAGTATTGTACACATTTCATTAGTTATTACATGCAAGTCCATGGAGTTGAGAGTTGAAGTCAGTTACAAGCTTCCCAACTTCATTTTCGTAAACATTTTGCAAGAAATGAGAAGATAATTTTGATTCTTCTTTCCTGCTTAAGAAATGTGGAAGCTGAGTGTTCAAGAACCAATGTAACATGTTTTAAAAATATTATCCTTCCTTCTTAGAAAACCTGACTTATACATGTTAAGAATGTTGAAATACAACTTGTTGACTACAAAGCTTAAATATTTGTTATTAATACTATAGAGTTGAAAAATTTCTATTTTTTTTTTTTTTCTGCATAAAAATGACCTTTACTACTCTTCCTTCAAGTTTTACTGAAAATAAAGTAAAATTTTAAAATCAAAGCGAAGTGTTTCCCTTACATCATGACATTTTATCATTAATTCATCGATGTTAAAAATATCTAAAAATTATCCCAAGTATTCTTTATTTTTCTTCTTCTTAAAGGTATATTAAATTTTGTCTACAATAGTTCAAATTTGTCCCAAATTATATTTTTAAACAATGTAACATCATCATTCCCAAAAGCAACATTTGTTTCTTAGAAAGAAGTGATTGCTAAGAAACCTTTCGTAATCGTTTCCGTAATCAAGTTCTCTTATGACAAATTCAGATAAGAAACTGTAAATGTAGTAAATAGTTGTATTAATGTATAATGTCCGGAAGACAAATAAAAAGTTAAATAACTTTTGGAATATTAAATACAATTATAAATACATATCTCATTAGCCCTAAATAAAGCTGTTTCTTAGTTACACATTTAGGTATAGTTTAAAGTGAAAATCCTTAACTGTCAGTTAATAAGTAATGTCATGCTTCTAAAGGGGGAAAAAAAGTTGTATCTAAGGGAAATAAGAATTTAAATGTATTTTTGGCTTGTTTTCCTTCACTGGCAAATGTCCAACTTAGACGTGGGATGAGCCGAAATCTGTTGTAGAATCTGAATTCCTCATGAAATTCCTATTGATAATAAAAATCCTCTGAATTACATTTATATTTATTTTAAAGGATTAAAAACCCAGTTATATTGTCTACTTGAAATTTAAATATGGGTTTCTTCCATTATCTTACATATACTTATGATTTGAAGACACTTTGAAGCATTTGTTCATTATTAAAGAATCTTCAACAAATAAAAAGTAGCAAAAATTGTGTGTGTGTGTGTGTATATATATATATATATATATATATATATATATATATATATATATATATATATATGGTAATTTGAAATTTTGTGACACAGTGTTTGCAAGCAGAGAAAAAAAATATAAGGAAAAGTTGTTTAGATAAATTGCAAACTTTGAAAAGGGCTTTTCTCTATTATTATTATTATTTTGTGATTTGGTCAGCAAGAAACAAATATGTAACTTAAGCTTAAGAGCAGTTTCCAAAACTGAAATCCATAATTGAATAAATGGGCTTCATAATGACATCAGCCTGAATTTTCAGGGTCCACAGATATTTTTGTGAATTTTTTATTTATTTATTTATTTATTTAAGTACTGATTTGATTTTTAATTTTTCCATGTGAAAATCATTCTTAAACAGTATTCTTTTGTCTTACACACCAATTCACTCTAGACCACTGTTAATTGAAAAACCCTGAATGTAGAAGGATAACAATTGTGAAAAAGCTGTTTTATGGTTCCCACAATGATTAGAAGTCAAAAATTTGAAATATAGCTTTTTCCCTTTTTTTATCATTGTACTTTACGTGGTTCATAGGCATACATGTAAGGAGAGGGTTATGTGAAGGAGAATTAACGCAGTGGAATGTTTGAATTAACGAGGCAGTTGGGCCCAATTTTACCTCGTTTATAGAAATGGGAACTAAAAAAAAGATTAGTGGAGAAGAATCGGTGATTGTGTGTGAAGCTAGGGGGAGGATTCAGACTGTTTTGTAAACATAAGCAGGAGGGGCTGTTGACGGCCCCCCCCCCCAGTCTGGTTGCAGAAGAAAGATGTCTGACGAGACTTGCCTTGGGCATTCACCACTTAACTCAGCGCTCTTTCTCAGAGCTGGCCAGAAAACAAACAAATTAAAAGGGACAATAAACAAGTTACTGAGTTAAAATAGGTTATAGCTAACGAGTAATATAGGTAGAATATGAGTGTAGAATACAAGAGAGATTTAATGAAGAATAATATATATATTTATAGGTAGATGGGTGAGAGTATACATTACCCTGGGTTTCAAACAAAGTACATAAAATAAAATATAAAAGGAATACACATAAATATCCAATGTTGGGGGCTCTTAGTATAGTGGCATTCCTAGCGCCAGAACACTACAGAGTTCACATACACATAATTCGCGAGAGTTCTCAGGTGGGGGCGGCCATGTGAGCCAGAGTTCAGTCAGTACTCTTGATTAGTCGAAGAGCATTTTCCTTGCCGGGCGCAGATTTAATTGTTCGGATTGTCTATAGCGTAGCACTTTCACTATGTAAGCTTGAAGATTCGAAGAGAACTCTTTAGATGCAACGAAACCTTCGGGGCTGCGACCTATTGCTGAATCCTGCCTTTTCAGCGGACCTCAGCCTGTTTCTTCAAGAGATGAGCCAAGCGGCTTTTGCTTAGACTGGAGTCTGCCTTCCTTTTTGTAACAGTGAGCATTCGAAAGGCAAGCGAAGTAACTGGCTGCCTCCCCTTCTCAGATGCTCCTTGCGCACTGTATTATTTCACTATTATTTTATAAGTACTGTCCCCACTGTTACAGTACTTAAATATTGTTGTACAGAGGAGAGTTGCAGTGTATTCAAATATTTTTTCATATAATATTTAATTTCAGAAAATCTGTTACTATTAAGAAAATAAATAAAAAACGGAATGAAAGAACTTACATCCAAGGAAAACACTTTTTTATTATACAAGAATATTTACTTAATACTAAGAGTGAAATGCTAGAAAAGGACAATATACAGACCCAATCTATTAACTGAAAGACAGATTAGTTTGAGGCCATTTGAAAAATATATTTATAGTTAAGTTTGATCAAAAAGGTAATTAAAAAAAAAATAGCAAAAAAGTGAATTTGCTATAGTATTGTTCTTAATATCTAAAGATATTCAATCAAAAATGTACAGCTTAAAGTTTATATTAAATTTTAGCTAGTCTGCTGCTCATTTAGTTCTGGCATAGAGCAATTATAATGGTAACTTCAAATTCACATTGGCTATCTGAACAAAATCAATAACCTCAGCTACAAAGAAACATGTCAATCAGATTTCCAGTATTCAGGGTATCTGAATTTGTCTGCTTCTTCTTACACAACTTTCAAAGTATTTCATAGTTTTCTCCCTCTTGAATTCCACTACCACATAATCCTGAGGTTGTATTTAAAAAAAAAAAAACAAAAAAAAAAAAACAGCAGCAGCTTCTTAAGTATTTTAAAATTGAAGATGCTCTGACTAAGATTTGTTCAAAAATCTCATGTAGCATCTATGAACAATTTAGTAAAATTATACACAAAAAATTTTTGGTTTAATATACAATTGTATTTATCGGATATAAAACTTTAGACACTAATTAGAACACATTCTGGACAATTCACAATTTATGATATTCAAGCTTGTGACAAATGGATATAAATTTTGAATTGTCCAAAATGTATTCTAATTAGTGAATAAAGTTTTACATCAGATAATACAATTGTATACTATACCAAAATTTTTTGTGTATAATTTTACTAAATTGTTCATAAATACTACATGAGATTTTTGTTTCAGTTTCATATTCAGTCTATGTACTGAACTATCTATGAAAATTTCATTTCAAGTTTTCATTACCTTAAAAGTATTATATACCTGAATATATACTGGAAAACTAAATGGCTTCAGGCAGTCCAAATAACTATACAATAGGGCTACTTAAAGGTCTTTTTGAATATTACAGCTGATGACAAAACTACCTCCAGTAAACTAAATTAAAATTAAAGGATAAAAGTGTTCCATTCTCCCTAAAAAACGGAATTCTTTCAAGTAATTAAATATTGTAATGTTGTTTGTGGGTACAAAGGACGGCAGTCGGAATGGAGTTTTTGGAAGTTCTCTGCTCGTTATTTTAAAACAGGGGTTTTTATACAAAAAGGAATAGTTGAAAACAAAGAAATCACCTGTCATTGGTAGATTTTGAAAAACAAAAGGAAAGAGTTAAAAAAAAAAAAAAGAGAGATGAAGGGTTAAAAGGTAAAGGGGCGTGGTGAGGTCGTTGAACTCTACTGTCACTTTCAACGGAAAAAAATTCTGAGAGAATAGAGTTTAGTTAAAAATACAATATATATAATAAATAAATAAATAAATCATTACAATATATAGTTGTTTAAATATCACGAAAAGGTAGAACTGGTACTAGATATGGAAAAAGGCTAAGTTAAAAAAGATGCATGTCAACAATTAAGTTGTCGTCAATATGATAATCTCAAATTAGCTTATTCAGTAAAATTTGCAATGAACCGGCAGTACAATAAATAAAGGAAAGCAATGAAGAAGTCTAAGCTAAGTATGGGACAGGATATAGGGGAATGAAACTACTGACATCATTCAACTGGGGAACTGTATTCATTTAAGTTAAAAGTTAAAGTATCCCAACACAAGCCTATGTGGACCTTCGGGTTGCAGGAGGTAAGGCTTCTGACATTTCCTGAGGCCTGCCTCATTTAACCTCTTGTAAATAAACATGGTACCCATTCTACAGAGGGTTGATGGACACTAAGACCTGTCTGGAGGAGAATTCAACAAAGAAAGAAATCCCTGACTTCCGACAGTGTCAGGGAGTGAACTAGTCTGAGACCACTGTCAATAGCTTTACTACTTGGCTTCCAGGCCCACGCTATATTCATATACCAGGCTAAAATGCAAATCAATTGGTAACAAATAAAAGTAAATTTATTAATTTTTCAATGAAATTTTCTAGACTTAATTGGTGTAAAATCAATCCTAGGGAGAAAAGAAAAGGGAGGATTATGTGACACTTTATTCATCACCTATTCAAGATAAAGTCTCTAACTGAAAAAGATTATTAGTACAACCATTTACATTCTACACAAATCTTTCAACAGGTTCTACTGACACAGAACAAAAAAAAAAAAAAAAGGAGAGAAGAAAGAAGCCGAATACTTGGACTAAGCCAATATTAAGTGATTAAATCAGTTCCCAACATTTACAGAGTGAAGAAACTCTAAAATACCTCTGATAAAAGGGTATACTGCCACTTGACTGAATCATGTACAAATACAAGATCAGTATCCTTTCATCAAGGAAATTATCATTCTTGAAACAAACATATGTTCTTATATAAAAAAAAAAAAAAAAAAAAAACACACTCCCAATTTCAGTGCATTTTTTTTAGAACATATGTTTGTTTCAAGAATGATAATTTCCTTGATGAAAGGCTTCCATACATTTTTATGTCTGGTTTTTTTTTGCCTTTGCAACTAAGAAGAAAATCAACATGTTAGCATATATACTGATGGATTTTAAGAATCAAGTTATAAATGGTCTTCCAAAAACAAATAACGAAACTAAACAAAGTTTAAAATCAATAGAGTTGACCATGGAACCAAGTAAATGGAGATAAGATTATTCCATGCATATCAGTCACTCTGAGCTAATTAATCTAGGCTCTACTAAGTATGATCAAATAAACAAAATAACAAACAGACTAGAAAGTTGTGACTGATAAGACTTGCAATGAATGGTATAGTAGAAATTATTTGAAATAGTCAAAAGTTAAGAGTTTATGAAACAGACAAAAGGAGATATTATTTTGGTGTTCATTAAATGTATTTCTTTTTAATTATGTAAAGACTGATCACTTTGAGGGGAAAAAGTGTTGATGGATTATTCAGTAACCCACAAGGATCCACTTATCAAATCAATGAAATTTGACATATTCCAAATTTCTTAATTGGTATCGTACTTCAAGCAGCATATCAATTCAAGAGCAATATTTTTATATCTCATATAAATTTCTTAATTATGAAATGAAAACCTTCCCACATTATTTTTTGAAGTTAAATTTCATAATTTATCAATTTCATCAAAAGTGTCATGCAACAAAACAATTATTCTTTCCAAATAATTATTATAGTAGTATTCTGAAATCCAAAACATTTTTTATGTATGTTGATAAGTCTTCAAAATCTCTCTTGCCTATAACATACTGCTTTCTTTGAATGTAGTTTCTCTTAATCAAACAAATAATCTTTAATAGTAATTAGTTGCATTTAAACGTATACTTTGAAAAGCAATCAATTTTATGCAATAAAACTTCACAAGCATGTGAATAAATATGGACTTTCTAAGAACTACAAACAAAAGTAAAAAACTGAACCATAGAAAAAATTCATGTGCTAGTTATTGACACAAGAAACAAATAAATTTTTATTGATAAGTGATTTCATTTTTTTTTAATATGCTAAAAAAGTATTCATTTGTAGCAGCATTAATAGTTGGCATATGAATTTCCTCTATGGTTATACGTTTTTTATTTTAGATTCTTAATTCTTGGAGGTTCCACATTTGTTCTCGTGATTATTCGTCCCAAGAGTACGCTGTTTACTGGTGACTACTCTTGGTTGATAATCGCCAATAAGCACAAAACAACTGTCCTGGGATATTATTACCTCATAAATGCTTGATCTCATTTATTTATCTTTATTGGTAATTAACTATGCTTTTTTCATTTTTTTAATGTGGTAAAAATTCATTTAATAGCCGACATATAATTATTAACACATTAAATACAGTGGAAACTCAATTAACCATCATCGATCGCAAAACCTACTTCTCCGTAAAATACATTGCCGCGAAAAAAAGCTCGAGCCTCGAAGAAACAGAAGAAGATGACTGATTACAGCTTCAACATATAAACTTTATTATCTAGTAGGCCTAATGTTTTATGTTTCTATTATTATTATTATTTGTTTGGTATTTGACGATTTCTATTTGTTACCGACAGATTTTTCTTTGTATTAATTTATTGTTTGCCTTTCGTCCCAAACCAGCATTGAAATTTCGTTACTGTACATGTTTATTGCGAAATTTCTGTTATCCGTTTATTCGGTTAACC
>JAFIDM010009631.1:82883179-82904468 GCA_023159025.1 Thereuonema tuberculata | reverse complement strand
GACTACTAAATGTTATTTTTGCAAGGACTTAGTGTTTCAAAATTAAATCAAATTTTCATAGTTTCAGATGCCGTGAAAAGCAATAAATAATGAAAACCAGAAGGCAGTTCATTGAAAGGACATTTAACCTCCCCATTACTTTTTTTATCCTAATAATTGAGTAATGGATCATTCCATTGCAACATCTCATATTGAATTCTACTTTCAGAGACATTTGGCTTTGTATCTTTCGGATATTATTTTAAAATCACATAATAGCAAAGTATAAAGCAAAATTCTAGAAGCTGGAAATTATTTTGCACCCGATGAAAATATTTAAGATATAATCGACGTTGCAGTTTTTGACTTTTAAAATATTAAAGCATTATTTTAAAATTATTCAGTAACCAAATTCATTTGAATCAAATCATGCTAATATTTTATTTAATAATACATAGTCATTCCGCTTTATAAGAGTTACTATGAATGGCGTGTCAAGGCTTTTTAAAGTTGATAAAATAACTGTTTTTCCTAAAGTATTTAGTATTTATAATCATTTGGTATTTCCTTATTTTTTTATCAATCTTTGAATTAAGTTTGCATAAACAGTAAGAAATAAAGTATTTAAAGTTCCAAACATTTTCTTCAAGTTTCTTTTTATAAGTTCATATAATTTTTCCATAAATAGTTTTAAATTTTAATGTACAGTTTGTAGGTCATATCTTTCTTAATATGGACACTATTAATCTACCTTTAATTTCTGATGACGTGTTTTGGGATATTTTGCAACATAGTAAAGAGATTTTCTCAAAAGATTTCGCAGTTAATCCAAAACACCTTTTTAAATCTAGCTTATGCGTTTATAAGCAAACGTTGAAAAACTTATCATTTTATTTTTGATGGATACGAACTTATATCATTGTATACTGTAGGAAGTTATACATAAAACTTAAAGCAGTAATGCGTAAATATTTATATACAAAATATCTATATACGTATTTAGGAATTATTTAAATAAACGTTCCAACATGTATTATTCAGTAAGACACTGTAACGGTAAAACAAACCATTTGAGTTTATATCAGCCATGGTTAGCTTTTCTTAATTATTTTTTGAAGACCTAGCATTTTACTGAGTTGTTTCTATAAATCACGTTTCTTAAACTGAAAGCTTAATAAATCAAATTTCCCCTCCAATTAAAAAACACATAGTAATATATGATATTTGGAAATATTATTTAATTATTATTATTAATTATTTAACCCAACATGTGATGAAGAGATATTATTTTTCTTTTTATTTATATCTTAAAGATATACATTAACTCAAATTTGTCTTAGTAGTGCTCACTTAAAATAAATAAATAAATCATGTACACTTACAAATAATAATGAAATTAAGCATTCCATTTTTTGCTTCCACATTCATACTATTTATATTGACTATTAAGAGCTAATACGTTAATGAATATTAAAAGGAATCATATTATTTAATGAATGAACTTGAAACTTTTAAGCATATACTTTATTATTATATATTTTACCTAAAGCTGGTGTAATTCTCAAGGATGGCTTCAAATACCTCTGTATTAACCAAAATTTGTGGTTTACTAGTGTTATTAAAAAAAAATGTTTTTGTCTCAGCTTGGCATAACAATCATTGCCCTTTATTAAATCAGATTAATAAAAGCAGTTAAAAAAAGCTGCCAAACAATGAATGTTGAAAAATATATATTAAAATTTGAAAAATGTATCTATAATTGGATCTTTCAATTATCTTACACTGCCATCTTTGAAGTGTTGAATCAAAAGATCCTGACTAAGTATAAACATTTTTTTTATAATTTATATTTTTAAACATTGTGTGTGTATTTTAGTTCTCTTACTGTCTTGATTTTATTTACATGCATTAAAATAAATTAAAAACAAATTAAATAGAAAGATTTATATTTGAGTAATTATTTATCTCTCCACTGTTGAATGTTAACTAACTTATGGTCATACTGGTGGTGATGTTCCACTACAGGTCATGCAGTCCCTGGGAGCACAGAAGGTTCCAGGCTTCCAGTGATTCTCAACCAATGCTGGGACAAGTCGATGGTCATAATGAATAACTTAAAAATAAATAAAAGATGTACAGAAAGTCTCACAATTCATCAACTCATTATTCATCACTTTGCAGAGTCATCACTAATGAATATGACATTTTTTTTTAAACCACATGTCCATACAGAATTGTCAGCTTTAACTGTAGCATATTGGCTCAGGGATACATTTTAAATATTACTCTGGTGTTAAATTTATTTGCATGCAATTTTGACATTAGTGCTTTTTTCCAAATTCAACATGTGTACCGTACATGGTATTGAACTTGTCATCAAACCCAGAGTCAACATGTGAAAGATACTTCAAATTACAAGTTAACTTTATGATTTTGAATGTGTGTTTTTTTTATTTTTTTTCTAATTATGAAAATTTACTTGTGAAAGTTGTAATGTTTGCTCATGAGGTCATTTAGTAATGGGTACAGAATTTATTTTTAGAAGAAATTTTGCTGTAATGAAATAGTGATTTTGGTTTATGAAGTATAGTTTATGGGTTTAATATTTTTGAATTGGGAGTTTGGAATACATCTTTGACTGCATTTTCTCATTCGCATTATTTCTTGAGAATATTACTTCATTTTAATTTGTCACTTCATTATGGTCTTCAAGAATGAAGCCCTAACATTTTTCTAGGATGACCTGTATGTAGATCACTTCAGACAGTTGAAACCAAACATTTTTTTACAACAACTTTTATATGATATGATTATAAAGCAAATTTCTTAAGTTCAGTAGTGACCCATAAAGAATGCACTAATTGTATAGGAAAAAAATATACTAATTAAAAAATAAAAATGAAATCTTTCTTTATAAAGAAGTTTGCTTGGTTGGTTGTTTATTTGATCACTATGCATTTGGTTTGAGCTATCAAAACTAAAACTGACAAAGTCATTTATTAGAAATTGAAAAAATAATGACACTTGTAGAAATTAAGTAAGACAAAACTGCAAAACCTCAGTTAATAAAACTGAATGGAATTGAATTTTTCATTTTAACAAAACTTTGCATGAACATATATTTTAATATAACTTTTCAAAAAATAGAAAGCAAAATGTGCATTTTCATCATATGAATGTCCAAGTTGAGATACTAATGTTTCTTTATCTACTTCTGTTGAATATGGGAAATGGAAACCTTTAACTGCTGTACTGACTATAATAACCCTCGTGGTTCCAATAAGGTGGTTCAGGCTCAATAAGAAGACATCCCATTCTTCTCTAAGAGCAGTTTACAGATTGTTCTGGAGAGGATTGATGCCATGCAGCTTCCAATCCTAAAGCAGCCTAAGTGTTCAGATCTGAGAATCTGGCCACCAATCCATTCTTTGGACTTTCATTTTCCAGGTATTCATCCACAAGCCTTGCCCAGGAGAATTGTAATCCATGAAAACAAAATTTTAGACTAATAGAATCGCAGGAAAGTAATGTAAGCAGTTCAAGGATCTCTTCTTGATACATATGGGTAAACTTTTATTTTTAGACACGTAAAGAGATATAGCCCATCACATAATATCAGCTAATACCATTACCTCTTCACCTCCAAAATTGTCCTTGATATTTGAGTGAGAATTACTGGATGCTAACTTTTTTCCAGGTGTCTTGGTATCGGAATCACTTCTTAGCAAACATCTTGATTTATAATTGAAGAATACACATCCCCAATTGCAATGCTGCCTATTTCATTCTAATTGAACTCTTTTGTGGCCTCAGCTCAGAGGATGCAGCATCAGTTTCCTAGCACACAGCCTCCCATTTATTGAAAACTTCTTCCACCTTGATATTGAGATTCCTATTTTCAAGACAAGCTTCAAGAAGAGTTGATGAACTATTGAACTTACAATTAGGCTATGTACTTCTCAGCTATTACACACTATGGTTGACCTTTAGATATATGTCTAGTGCATAATTATGTATCTTGGAACTGTTTGCATAGCTTTGATATGACATTTTTGAACATATTCTTAAATCTGCCAACTACTGCATGATTTTGAACTGCTTCACCCTTCCACTGGCTCTCCATCTCTGATTGTCATTCAAATGGCAACATAAAAACATTTGAAACACAAATTGTAAACTGCAACAATCATGACGGTGCTAAATCCCAAAAGAAAGACAGGTTTATAAGGAATATTTTTTAAAGGCATCTGTAATTTGCATAATTATTATTGCACCAGAACTTTTGCAGCAAGAACGACTCACTGGATTACCACATACATGTATGCTGACTATGACTGCAAAATTCTGATTCATTAAAAAAAAATAACACTTGGATCTTTGTTTATTTATGCACCCCCAGTATGTATGTATAATAAGTAATGAACATTACATTTTATATCCAGATCCGGATTTAATATTAAAGATATATATATATATATATAATCAGATAAAATAAAAGATAAACTATATGGCCAAAAGTATCCAGACACTCTTCCGATGAAGTGGATCAGGCAGGTCAGGAGGTTTGATACATCATCGGACGCTATAAAAACGTTGGTGGGGGCTTGGGCGGTCGTAATTCTGTTTTCCCGATAAAATGAGTAAGTCAGGCGAGCTCAGTGACTTCGAACGTGGCATGATAATCAGATGCCACTGTTGTAGAAAATTGGTTCGTGAAATTGCGGACATGCTGCACATGCCAAAATCAACTGTGAGTGATGTAATTGTTAAATGGAGATGTCGAGGCAGTGAAACGACAGCTGCACGAAGTGGTAGTCTGAGAAATATGACTAACCCTGAAGAGAGTAGAAAAGCAAAATCGCAAGTCTCCGTTGGTAATGGTGACAACGGAGTTCCAACATGCGTCGGGCATTGTCGCTAGCAGCAGGACTGTTGTCGAGAGCTAAACAACTTGGGTTTCCATGGCCATGCGGCCACTCACAATCTGAACATCTCCGCCATCAATGTGAAGCTTCGGTTGCAATGATGCAGAGCTCACTGCCATTGAACTGTGGAGGAGTGGAAAAACGTTCTGTGGAGTGATGAATCTCGCTTCACGATCTGGCAGTCTGATGGATGCATGTGGGTTTTGTGGATGTCCGGCGAACGCTTCTTATCCGACTGCATTGTGCCAACTTTTAAGTTCGGTGGCGGCAGCATAATGGTGCGGGGGTGTTTTTTGTGGTTTGGCGTGGGTCTCTTAGTTCCAGTGACGGGCAACATGAACTCTGCAATGTATCACGCCATTCTGGGCAATGCTGCCCTCCCAACTCTGTGGCAACAATTTGGGGAAGACTTGTTTCTCTTCCAGCAGGATAACTGTCCCGTACACTCATCAAAGCTTGTGTGGCCGTGGTTTCACGACATGGGTGTTCCACAACTTGACTGGCTGTCTCAGAGCCCCGATCTAACACATCTGTGAGTCGAAATAAAACGCAGATTACATGCCCACCCACGTTGCCCATCTTCTTTGTCCGGACTCACTTCAGCTGTCATGGCCGCCTGGAAGTCAGTTCCTGCGACCACCTATCAAAACCTGGTGGAAAGCCTTTCTAGATGTATACAGGCTCTCATCGATGCAAAAGGGGGACTGACATCATATTAAAATGTACCTCAGGAGCCTCCGCGTCCTGACCATGGGGTGTCCAGATACTTTTGGCCATATAGTGTATGTTAATAGAATAGATTTGAATAAGCCTAATTTTATAGATTATAACAAAAATATTAAACTGAATTAGACTTAACAAATTAATGAAAATTCTTATCACCAAACTAGATTCAGAAAATGTTAAAAAATAATAAGAAAATAATTAAAACTACATATTAGAATCAAAAACAAAGGTAAACATTGAAGTGGAAAAAATTAAAAGATGGAAGTCACAGGATTGTGTATTCTTTCTACTACTACAAAATATCAACTTAAAAAAAAAGGGGGGGATCAAGATTCTTTTAGTGAAGTGAGAAGGAATAACCTACTTTAACATAACAAGAAGAAAATATGCTGCAAAATGGTTGTGATACCTGGCAAAGTTTTGTAATTCAAGATTATTTGATATAGAATGACAAAATGAAGCTAGAAGACAAGAAATGTATTCAGTGTATGGATGAGTGGAATTGTGAAGTCACAGGACAGATATCAACTTCAAAATATATGCCTAGATAAACATTTCTGCTTAAATCCAAATAAATCAAATGCAAGGTAGGTCTTTATATAATGAAAGGCCAAATATTTGCAAGATAAATAAATAGCAATGCCTCCACCTTAATAATTTGGTCTACACAGCAGCACAAGATGGGCAAATGATGAAATGAATTGTTTCGTTACTTCACTGTTAAAACCACAGTTAACAGTTGGATTAACTGGTTATTCTTCTTACAGTGGCTAAAATAGCAGTGTTTCACAAGTGCTAGTTTACTGCTATTTAAGAAATATACTTTCTAAATTTTTCCAAAGAGTCTCACTAATCAGCATTCATCAATGAATGCAAGTTGTTCATGGAAACTTTTGGAATATTTTAGAAGACTCAAATGGGATCACAGTGTGAGACAGTACAAGTCCTCTATCCTACCATATCCATACTAAAGTCTAGACTTAGTCCTTTCACTAAAGTTCTAATGAAGATGTGTAAATGGCTTGTAAGAGCTAACTGCAAAAACAAATTGCACAGTGTTACTTTGACCACTATGGAAAAGTAAACTTATAAAATAAAAGCACTCTTTTGCAAACAAGTAAGAGAAGTCCTTTTATGTTTGTTTTATTAAAAATAATCCTCATTCAATCTGAAATAACATAAGTAGAGGCTTTGACTTTTCATTCAACTCTTGTAAATGGCATCCCAATACTACAATGATAAGTCCTAGAATATGAACTCCCCCCCCCCAAAAAAAAAGTTTTTTTATTAGATTAGCATCGGTGATTGTTAAAAAAAAAAAAAAAAAATTATATAAAGTGAAATATGGAAATGATGTGTCGAAACAGTAATTTTGTGATTGAAACTGATCTTATGTATATATTTTGAAAGGAAAATGAAAGATCCAGAGCCCTGCTCAAAATAATGCTGCAAATTTCTACAAGTACTTTTGAAAGGAAAGCAAAAACGATAGTCCTTTTATCAACTTCAATTCTGCTTATGAAAAGGTAGTATTGGTCTAGGCTTTGTCAAATTATAGTAATAAAATAAATATCATTGAAAGGAAGAATCATCAACCCTTGGCAAAATAAAGGGTTAGTACAAACAGAAAACTTTGAAGCAGATGATTTCATAATGAATATACAAAGGTTAGGGTATGATTAGTATACCAGCAAATACTATAAAAAAAAAAAAGTACCTAAATAAATAGGTGCAGTAAATAATTTCATTACGTCATATCAACAGTCGTTCATCCCACTGAACTAACACCTCTTTTTTTTAAAGCCACCAAACTCTACAAAACATTAACAATATTGATGGTATCAGAGTTTCATTAAAATGAATTTATAGAAAAGTAAAATTATTCAGAAATTTGGATCTTACTTAACAGTAAATGATAAGGAATTAATAACCATTAGGATGTTGTCATTGTTTCATGAAAAAAAAAATAATAATGAATAGTAATAATGATAAAAAAAATGAAATGAAATAAATATCATTTAACATATTCAATTCATAGCTCATGATTTCAGTTTATTCAGTTTGATTTATTTAGATAGTTTGCAATGAAAATGATATGGCAGAAGAATAAGTTCGCCTCTGTAGTTAAAGGTTAAGTCTATGATAGATGACCTATAATATTGTTACCGGTAAAATGTGCCATTCAAATTGGATGCTTCCCTTCCCCTGTAGTGATAGCCAACTGCCCTAATTCAGCCATATCTAGGCTCGAAGACCAGATATATTGAGCAGCTGAACCCAAGCAAGGCAGAGGGCAGTGAACAATTCACTTGCCTGGCAGGAGGAAGACCTTCAGTTAGGAGAGATGTGAAGAAGCAGTGGAACCAAGGGCGAATATAAGGGGAGGGGGGCCGAGGCCCCCTCCCTCGAAATAATGAATATAAAGAAAAAAATAAGTAAATAGGTAAGAAGAGAGAGGATAAAATAGGATTTTCCTTTTTTATGTATTATTTCGGAGGGCCCGGGCCCCCCCAAAAAAGTTTTTTTTGGTTGTTAAGATAAGATTGCCGTTTTTTTTTTTTTTTGTTGTTAAATTTTATTTTTCCCCAGGGCCCTAACTTTAATTTTGCCCCCCCCCCCCCCAAATATATTCTATATTCGCCACTGAGTGGAACTTCAGTATAACAGCCAAATTGAAGAGGAAGATAACAGCAGATTTTGAGGTTACTGACCAAAGAAAGACAGCGGTGGCAAATACTCTTTGTTCAGCTGAACAGACGAAGTCTTTGCAGATCCTTAGAAGAACAGCCAGAAAGATGAATCCTTCCCTGTCTCAAACCAAGATAGAAGCAGTAGTAGTTTCTGGATTTGCAGTTAAGAGGAAGACAGCGGCAACTGTTACTCGTTCAGAGGGTCTGAAGAGGACATTACTTTAATGAAGGCAGTTCAACTAGTCAGAGTGGGCCGCAGAAGTATTAGTGCAGAATTGGATAGAGAAATCCCACTAGTCTTCCAGATAGCTGGTGAATAAAGAAGAGATATCTTCACTCTCTACTTTAAAAGCAATCTCCATCAGTAAAATGTAGACTGTCGAAATCTTTCATTCCCTATAGTGTAAATAGTGAAAAGCTACTCGGAAGTGACTTGTTTATGTTTAAGTAGGAATGTAATTATAATATAGTTGTGGCCAATATTCAAAGCTTGAGGTATTGGCATATTTATTTTTGGCTTGCCAGAATACAGATGGTAGCAATATTATCGATTTAAAAAATGATTGTACACAGGCTCAGAGTTTAAAGTTAAAACTCCAAATGCAAGGGATATGTAGAGTAAAAGAAAAGAAAGATTATTGGATAGTTATGATGTCATCTAGATCAGCAGTCGGCAACCCGCGGTGCGGCCCGCGGGGCATGTTGGAATTTTTTTTTGGGTTGATAAAGAAAGATTTTCCGTTTTTTTTTTTTTTTTTGGTTGATAAAGTAAGATTTCCCGGTTTTTTTTTTTTTTTGGTTGTTAAAATTTTTGGCCCAAGTGTGGCCCGCAGTAATCCCCACATAACATATTTGGCCCTTTTACAACAAAAGGTTGCCGACCACTGATCTAGATTAATAAGAAAAAAGTTAATGTAAAGTAAGTGGTAGTTTGAATGTCAAGATTGGGTAATGACAATGCTTGGCAAAAATCGTAAGTCATGTATAACAGCAGATTATCAGGAGAATGCCACCAACTTCAGGACAAGTCATAAGGGACCAATTAAAACACTTGCTCTCTTATTCTTTCAAAAAAGTAATAGAATTAGCAAAGCACGAATACACTAATTCCAAATAGTTAAAAGGCAATTTGCAAATATGGAATGTTTATAATTCCACTGAAAACTAATAATAATAAACAATGCAATTAGATCCCATTTACCAGTTTCTCTTCCAACCAAATATCTAGAATAGCATGAAAGAACAAAATGAAAACATTTCAATTGTCAATGTGAATTACTAGGGAAGTGTTGAACAAAAAGATATTGGGGCAGATGAAGATGATGGACACCATGATAAGAGAGAATACCATATATTAAAATGGGGAAAAATAATCATGAAGAGAATTACAGATCATGATGCATGAGGTAAATGACTGAAAAGGATGATGAAGACCCAAGATAATGATGATCAAGATATGACAATAAAAAAAAAAGAACTGAATGGAGAAACAGTCATATTGCTGATTCTATAAATAGTTGAGATTAACTGCAAGGGAGATGAATTTCAGTAATTTCAGATCTATAGAAAAACCTCATTCATTCATCATTCTTGTAAATCACCACTTAAATGAATTACCAACCAAAGATATGAAAGAGCTAAGAAATTTTAAGCCTCTAAAATCTAAACTACATTGTATAGGCAAAGAAAACTTCAACATGATTATAGGTAAACTGCATCTTCAATTAATAAAACGGTCAACTCGACTCCTACGAACAAAACTCTTTATTCATGCTACGATATTTCGTTCCTTCTGTTCTAAGGAACTTCATCAGATAAATATTTACAGATAATAATTCCTGTTTATCGAATTTATATTCAAATGAATTAACAATCTCTAATATACGGAATTGATAACATAATGCAACAATTTTTAGTATGCAAAAACAATACTGATATCATCATAACGCAACAGTTTTCATTAAATTAAATTACATGTTTGTCAATTACATGAAAGACAATTTAAAGTAAATAATGTGTCAAAAATCTATTTAACAAACCAATTACATAAACATCTCTTTATTCTTAATACATTTTTGAAATTTATTAAGGGTATATCCACTAACTTTAAGTTATTTATCCTTATTAATACAATTAAATGAATTAATTACACAGGATTCCATCATGAACCTATCTTTTTCATTTTGGATTCGGAATAATATACAGTAAAACCTCGTTAAATCGTCACTCAAGGTACCAAACATTTTTGACGACTTGGACGGAGTGGGAATTTTTGAAAAAAACCCAGTGAAATACAGTATTTTCATGAATTGCTGTAGGATTCGGTGAGAAAAACAAGATTTTCAGAAATCAATACATGCAAATGAGTGGAAAGTAAAAAAAAAATAAAATACTTTTTATAGTGACCACATTTTAATCGTTTTAAAAGAAAGGCAATATCTGTCTTTGAAACGTTCCAGCCAATCATTGCTGCTGCCAAAATCTTCAATGTTCAACTCCTTAGCAATTTCCATGGCTTTTTATTTGAGAATCACGGCAGAAATCGACACATTTTGCGATCTGGCATGTTTTAGCCATCGAACTAAAACCTCCTCGATCTCGTCAAACTTCGATTTCCTCATTCTCTTTCTTTTGTCTTGCAGTCAGCTTCTTCAATTACTTGTTTCGATGAAAGAATATCGTTTAATGTAGTCCTGGGAATACGATGTTCTTTGGCAAAAGCTGTTATGGAAACATTTGATTTTCAAAAAGTGCAATTAAGTCTTTTTTTTTTCTTTAAAACATAACGAGGTAAGTTTTCGTTTCCCTGTCATGTTACAAATGTAATCGAACCACGAAATTGCAAGATAAAAAAATAGCCATTACAGCGGAGCTTACTCACTATGAAATGAAATCACACTCAGTAGCGGTCAAGAAAAACGTCTACATTTGACAAGAGTCGCAGCGAGAAGTGTGTAATTTCCCAAGTGAATTTCCCACGTGAAAATTCCCCGTAAAGGCTAGGCTTTCCTAGAGTGAAGGGGCGGGGCTGAAAAGATAGCAGGCAAAATTGAGAATAAAGACGCTTTTCGCCATTTTTGAGTGTGACGAGTTTTCCGGAGTAGAATTAAATTTGGTGACGAGTAAAAGAGGGTTATTTTACATTATTGTCCATGAGACCTTGTCGGGACCAAAGGAAAACGATGACTTAAACGGAGTGACGACTTATCCGGGTGACAACTTAACGAGGTTTTACTGTAGTAATTAATGGATCTGGGTTATGATTATTAAGCAGGCAGTCGTCTGCCCAGTCAGAAATTCCTTGTTTTTTGTTTTTAAATGCCCTAATATGTTCGAATACTCTTTCCTTTAAAGTTCATCCTGTGCTACCAAAATAATTTACATTACAATCTCTGCATTTTAGTTTGTATACAACTCCCATTGTATTCATAATATTTAACGGGAATTCATTCCTATTCTTCTTGATCAATTGATTATCCTTATAAAATATTATTTGGATGTCATTTCTTTTACATAACTCTTTTGTTTGTTTATTTAATTTTATACCTAACGTAATTTAATTTAATGAAAACTGTTGCATTATGATGATATCAGCATTGTTTTTGCATACTAAATAATTGTTGCATTATGTTATCAATTCTGTATGTTAGAGATTGTTAATTCATTTGTATATGAATTCGATAAACAGGAATTATTATCTGTAATTATTTATCTGATGAAGTTCCTTCGATCAGAAGGAACGAAATATCATAGCATGAATAAAGAGATTTGTTTGTAGGAGTTGAGTTGACCGTTTTATTAAAACTTCAATATTTGAAGGAATGGGAATAAAATTGGGTGGAAAGACTGGATGATAAATATATGACCTTAAACTCAAAATGCTTAAATAATATATAAAATAACACAAATACCTCATATTTCTCGGGACCTCTAACTGTTTCCCTTTATCAAGCATATCCCAAATTGAAATCACTGTTTAACAAACATACAAGACCATTTACAATAAAGCAGAATGCATAAAACAAAAACAAATTGAGTTGGTAATACAACTAAAATAATCCAATAAATTAACAATTGAACAAATAACATCTCTTGGCCTAATCAAAGAAAGCGATTGTTCCTTTATGAGTAATGTTAGCAATAGCTTCAGAGGCTAATCTAATACATATGGGATCGACTTCATTTCCTTTATTCCTACTGAAACATTGCCTGTTGTTGATAAATAATGCTTCATTAATTTTTCCTTTAACTTAATCACTTTCATAATCTAAAAATTTAATTATAATTTTAGGAAAATGCATATATTTAAGGTAGTGTTCAGCTATTTCGGATTTCTCAGCATTATATTGTTTGTTTTAAAAATCTCCTATGTCCCCAATTTGAATCTTAATAGGCTTAGCCATTTTCCCTACTTAAGAGGAATTACAAGAGGAACATTGAATTTCATTAATAGCACCAGTAGAATTGAAATCATAAGTATATGGATGTTGAAGGAATTTCCTAAATGGAAATGTTTTTTACCAATTAATCTATGATTATATACACTGAGTAGCCACTTTATTAGAGGCACCATACTAATAACAAGTTGGTTCCCCTCTAGCTTTGATCCCAGCCATAATTCTTCTAAGCATAGAGTCTACAAGGTGTTGGAACCGTTCCGCAGGAATATTGGTCCATGATGACCAGAAGAGCAGCCCTTAGTTCACATTGGATGGTGGTGTTTCTAGGCTTTGAATGGATCCTTCCATCTCCTCCCATAAATGCTTGATGGTTGAGATCAAGTGACTGAGCTGGCCAATGAAGAAAGTGGAAATCAGTCTTGTTCACTGAACGAATCAGAGACCAATCGAGCACGGTGACAGGTCTTGTTGTTCAACATTGTCTTGTTGAAAATAGCTATCTGTGCCGGGCAAGACTGTAGCCATAAATGGGTGTACCTGGTTGGCAACAATGTTGAGGTAGCCTGTGGCATTAAGAGATGTTTCCAAGGGTATTAAGAGGACCAAGTGTGTCCCAGACCATTATTCCACCACCACCCGCTTGTAAGATTGTCACTTGGCAAAATGGGTCAATGGATTCATGCTGCCTGCACCATATTCTCATCCTACCAACATCATGGTGGAGCAAGACTTGTCAAACCAAGCTACCTTTTTCCACTCATCAAAAGTCAAATTGCGATGCTCCTGGGCCCACAACAGGCATGTTTTCTGTTTTTCTGTGATAGCAAAGGCACCCTTGTTGGTCTCCTGCTGTTAAAACCAAATCAGGGACAAGGTCTATCGTGTTGTGCATTTGAATATGCTTTTGGTTCATTTGCGTTGTACTCAGCTGCAATCTGTCGTGTTATTGTCCTTCTGGTGCTGCAGATAATTCGTGCCAGTTGCCTATTACCTCTTTCATCCACAAGTGTCACTTTGAACATCTAATGCAGAATGCTCCAAATAGGCAGGTGCAATGGCCCTTCCATGAATCATTGTCTACCAGCCACAACACTAAAACAACTGTAGCACTGTATTGGTGCAAGACCGAACATAATTACTTCCTGTATCTACCCTATTCTTCTGTAACATAAGTTCAGAACACCATATATATATTAAATCCAAATTAAAGAGGAGGGTGTTTAGACCTCTCTGTAGGAAAAACTACTGGGAGAATCGCAACTGAATTCCTACATATTGATGCGAGGTTGAAAAGTCCTCCAATTGATCAATTAATCTGTCTTTTGATTGGCTGAATCTGGGGACCAATCAGCTGCGTCCAGCTCTCTCCCCAAGTGAGACAGACCACACAGAGACCTTCGCCGCTAGCTCTCGCCAAGTGACGGACCGAACGGAAAGCTTCAAAGAGATTCTTGGAATCCAGTCCGATCTGTATATATACCTGTAAATAATTGTAAATAAAGTGTGTGTGCCTTAGACTAAACCATGGCGTTAGTCTCTGTCATTTCGACTACACATCAATATACTGTCCTGCGTATGTGGTTTTCATTTCTGAAGAAAAAAAAAATAGTTCAAATTTCGGCCTTGGAATTTTTGCAGAAAGTCTTTTGCGGAGGCTTTTTACTCCTATAAAATATCCCACAGTCAACAATTGGTTTGTGCTGCAAGTCTTTGCCTTGACATTCGTTGCTCGGATGATAGTGGATGATGCATGTCTTGACAAATACTGTGGAGTGATGAGGATCATTTCTATTTGAATGGTGGTTAAACACTCATAACTGCCGTATTTGGTCTGACAGTAACCCACAAATTCATCATCAAATTCCATTGCATTCACCAGATAACAATTTGGTGTGGCTTCACGGTATCCTTCATTATTGGTCCTTACTTCTTTGAAGAGAACATAGCATCAGAGCCAGTGATAAGTTCTGTGAATGCCTTCAGATATGCCGATATGCGCCGGATCTTTGTAATTCCATCATTTCATCAGAGGAATTGTGTTGACACCACATTCTTCATGCAAGATAGTGCAGCCTTCACATAACTTTACCTGTGAAAGCCTTACTACAGCAAACGTTTACAGACAACAGAGTAGTTACCAGAGTCAATTCCCACGGCGTGGCTGCCCTGATTACCAGATCTGAACCCCTGTGATTTTTGTCTGTGGAGCTATTTAAAGAGCTTTGTTTATCAAGGCAATGTTCTGAACTTAGCTGTGTTAAGCAGAATTTCGCACTACGTGACACAACTCTACGTATGTCAGTTACGTTCTGCTGTCGAATGTGTTGTGCAGCTAATGCAACTTGTAGAACAAGGCGATGGAGGGCACATGGAGCCGTATCTGTGATGTTAATGTGATTCCACATGTGATAGCAATAAAGTTATTGCAAGTTAGCTTTTTTTTGCTGATATTTGTTAGATACTTTAGACAATATGCAAATTTCGGGTACAGCAGCACCACAATTCACACTTAGTAGATGAAATTTGAACTATTTTTTTTTCTTCAGAAATCAAAACCATATACTAAGGATAGTATGTGTATGAAATTTGGTTGCGATTTTGCCTGGTAGTTTTTTTTTTTTACAGAGAGGTCTAAACACCTCCTCTTTAATTTGGATCACCCAGTATATGTAAGGTATACCAGACCAAATAACAGAAAACCAAATCCACCACATTGCAGTTAGAAGAAAGTTCAGAAGATTTCTGACTAATGTAAGAAATATATGGGGAGCAGACAAGAGTGGTGACCATTATATCGTAGTGACAGAGTTTTGAGTTAAAATAATGACGATGACAAATATTCAAAAATTTGAAACACACCAAAGAAAGTTTGACGTGCAAAAGTTAAAAGAAGAGAGGAAATGAGAAGAGTTCAAACATGAATTGAGAAACTGTTTTCAAGTATTTTGTGAACTCCCAAATACAGATGTAGATGTGTTGAAACAGCTTGGAAAAATGTTCATGATATTTACCTAGAAACCAGTGAAAGGTGCTTAGTTTCAGAAACCATCTCAAGAAGGAGTGAATAAGGGAAAATACCTTGGCGGAAAGAACCTCTAGAAAGCAAGCCAAGGCAAAGATAAATTTGAGTAGAACATTATAACAAAAAACAGCAGTACAAACAGAATATTCAGAAGCAGATAAGCAAGTGAAGAAGAGTGCAAGGAAAGACAAGAGGCATTGGATTGATGAGCTAGCAGAACAAGCAGAAGAAGAGAAAAAAAAGAGGGAATGCAAGATAACTATATGCTGTTACAAAGAAATTATAAAATAAGAGTCTAAGGGGAAATAAGCCAGTGAGAGATAAAGAGAGAGAAATTTTTAACAACATCAGAAGAACAATAAAGAGATGACAAGAACACATTGCAGAAGTCCTTAATCGAGATTCAGGACAACAAGTATAGAAAGAGTATACAGATGTAATTGAGGAACCAGAACAAGAAATAGAGTTTTATCCACCAACACAGACAGAAGTGAGGATAACATAAAAACAAATAAAGTGTGGTAAAGTACCAGGATTAGATAAAAATCCCTTCCAAAGTTCTTAAGGCTGACTTTGAGACCATCATTGACTCGCTGCATCCCATATTGGAGAAATTATGGAATGAGAAGAAAATACCAACTGGATGGAAAGAAAGTTTGGTTGTTAAAGTACTTAAAAAAGGAAATATTACAAATTGTAATAATTGGTGAAGTATCACTCTCCTTAGTGTCCCTAGCAAGGTGCTCTTAAGGGTAATACTTAATCAGGTGGAAAAAATTGTTGAATTTCATATATAAAGAACACGTTGGGTATCATAAAAACTGCAGCTTTGTAGATCTCATCAAAACCTTGGAGGATTATCTTGGAACAAAGTTCTGAATGGCAGAACATCATTTATTTAACTTTCAGTGATTTTGAAAATGTCTTTGATTCATTAAACAGAAGGGTTATGTGGCAAACCCTCAAAGAATATGGAATTCCAACAAAGATTTTGCATCTCATAAGAGATATGTATGTATGAGGGATTTAAAACCCAAGTGCTACATATTATCACCACAGTAAGGCTAGGCTGCAACTTCTTTCTAATAATATTCCTTTTGGTACTGGATAGAGTGATGAGAAAAATGAAGGGTACTAGGAACAGAGGGATGGATTAGAAGACCTCATTGAACAGATAATAAGCACCTCTTATCTCAAAGGTTAGATACGTAGAAGAAAAACTTAAAAGAGTTCACGAAGAAGTAAAATTTGCCACGATGAACATTAATGTTCACAAAAGAAAAGAAATTGAACAGGTAATTTCCTTTATTTATATAGGAAATGGTTAGTAAAGATGGTGATGCAGTGGAGGATGTGAGAAGTTGTATTAGGAAAGTGAATGGAGTTTTTATCCAACTATATCCGTAATATATCTAAAGGAATTAAGATTCAAATTTTTAATATCCTTTAATTTAAGTCAGTCCTCCTCTATGCATGTGGAACATGGAAAGTCACTCACCAAATTACAAATAGGCTGCAAACATTTGTTAATTGCTGCTTGAAGTGTATTATTAATATAAGATGGCCAGATATTATATCTAATGAAGACCTTTGGAAGACAACAAAATAACAATATATCGCTACCTAGATAAGGAGGAGAAAAGGCATGGAGTGGACACACCCTAAGAAAACCCAATGATCCCATTGAGAAAATAGCATTAGATTGGAACTTTCAGGGGACCCTAAGTCGTGGATGTCGCTGAAAGACATGGAAACAGGCTATCAAAGAAGAAATTGGAAAGACATGAAGAGAGGTAAAAGGTCTGGTTGCAAACAGGACTGAGTGATGACGCTTCACAGATGCCCTATGCTATGCTATGAGAGAGAGCAATAGGAATCAATTGATTGAAAAGATATGAGCACAATTATTATAATCTTCCCCCCCCCCTCCAATCCTTGAAGTGGGTTCCCAACGCTGCATGCTCAATCGTCCCTAAGCATATATTAGTTATTAAAATAATAATTATAATAATAAAAATAAACTTAATAATAACAAGATCAGAAGATCTAAAATGGTTCTCATTTCTATCAACTGTATCATGTGAAGTCCAGTACCATTTCATATCTTCTGATACTGTATTGTAAAAATTCATTTTATTAAGCTAATTTAATTCATATTATCAAATCGCTGTGTCTGTGTCATTGATGTGCAGAAAGGGACTCAGCCTATAAACTCACCAATCCTCTCTCCAACTGCCAGTCCATCTGGGGGTTGGTGGAGGTTATAATCTTTCCCCCATTGAAGCCGAAGAAAGAAAGAACTTGAGCATTCTCCACCCTTTTTTTTATATTTTGTTTTTTGGTTGGATATATCCTAAATAATATTCATAAACTCCTCCATTTAAAATTCCTAGATACTCTAGTGTGTTTGTTTGTGTGTGTATATGTATGTGGATGTGTTTCAGTCCCTAATAACGTTTGAAACAATGAACAGATTTTCTTAACATTATAAAACAGTAAAACTGCAGTGATTTGGGCTCAGTTTAGGGCTGATTCATTATAGAGCTCTTGAGAACCTGCTAGCTTAATGATCGGCAACCTATATGTATTCGTTTTATTTCTTCTATCGAATAATTAACAGCATCTTTTCTTTTATATACAGTGAAACCTCTCTGAGCGGCCACCCCATAGTACCGAGAATATTTGGCCGCTCAGAGGGGGTGGCCGCTCTGAAGGGTTTTATTTACTATTATAAGATAATTGCTATAATGCATAATATAAACAAGTCTGACATATATTCCTTATTTAAAATGAAATTTAAAACTTATCTAAAGAGAAAATAGTACAGTACTTTATTTCATGCTTTCTTACATTTTTTTAAAAAAGGCTACAATTTGTGTGTTTTAAGTTTTTACTTTTCTCTATAACAACCATTTTTTCAAGTTCGTTTTTTAATTTAAAAAGCAGATCTCTAACTGATTCGATTGGAATGGACTTGACCTTAAGTTTTTCCGCTCAAAATTAAAGCATGGAGTGAGTAGAATTTCCCGAAAAATGAAATGAGCGATCCCACTCGGTGGCCGTTTAGAGGAGGTCGGATGGCCGCTGATACAGGTTATTAGGTCTATGAGTCGAAAAATCCGTGCCATGAAAAATTGGCCGTTTAGAAGGGTTGCCGCTATACAGGGGTGGCCGCTCGGAGAAGTTTCACTGTATTAAAAAAAAAGTTATAACAAAGATTTCGGACTCTACGTTAGTTTCATCAGTCAACTTATAACAGAATACCCAGACTTCGCGAGGGTTACAAAAAGAGTTGTCCTGATGTTCCCCACTTTGTACAAATTCATATGATGATTACAAAGTAATGTTACATTCATATTTTGTAACTTGAAAATCCCGTAAAGTGCCCTTTAACAAAGTTAACCCCCCCTCCTGTTTACATCCCGTAGGATGCGAATATCAAAAATTCGTCGAATTAGAAAGAGGGGGAAGTATGGTGCAGGCGAGTCCAATCTTGATGGCATAAAGGGTAGAGACAACATCGCTAACAACCTATTTAGGATCACATGAAAGAATCTGGAGGGGGAAGGAAGTAAGAATACTCAGAATATAAATTAAAAAAAAAAAAAAAACTGTAAAAAAAAATAAAAATAATATCATTCAAATATAAAATTATTTTGTTTTTATTTGTGTGAATGATTTTGTTTTTTATTTTTCTGTAAATAATATGAAAAAAAAAAGAAAACCAGAAAAAAAGTAAAAAAAAAAATACTTCCTTTGACTGATGTGGATCAAACTTTGCAGAAACCTGTCTTAATTGTTAGAGCCATTTATTTTATTCTTCATAACCATTTGAAGAATCTGTTTTAAATACAAGGTGATCACAATGAAAGTACACATTTCGAAAGGATGTAACTAGAGAACCAAACATATTTCACACGAGGTCGTCCGTGGTGATGAAATTTTATTTGGCGCAAAAAAAAAAAATACTTCCGAAGGTGGCTGCTAGGGCGACGTATGGCACTGAAATACGAGTACATTAGTTGATTCGTTGTGTGTTACATAATGACATGTTCGATATGGTTTCCTCCAGTATCAATAACGTACTGAAATCGCAACCTTGCTTGCTCAATCATAACAAGTAGAGTGTCACTCGTAATGTTGTGAATATAGCTGTTCTTCAGTTCCCCTAAGTTGATTAGATGTTCATGTTGTGCCCCCACAGCCAAAAGTCACAGGATTTGAGATCTGGCGAACTTGCTGATCAAATTGTATGAAAATGGCGGCCGATGATTCTGTCATCGGTAAAAGTAGCCCGAAGCAACCGCTTGACAGGGGTGTTGATGTGAGTTGGGGCACCATCCTACATGAAAACCGCTGCATCCGGACATTGATGTTGTTGCAGTGTGGGAATCACCTGGTTGGCTAATAGAGATGCACAACGTTGGCCAGTGACTCTGCAGATGACGGGACCCTCAGGACTGGGCTCTTCGAAAAAGAAAGGCCCGACGATGAATATGGATATGAAACCACATCAAACGGTGACCCTTGGTGAAAGAAGTGGTAACTGTCGCAAGATGTGTGGGTTAGCAGGTGCCCAAATTTTGCAGTTGTGCATATTCACATCACCATGCAGATGGAAGTGAGCTTCGTCAGTCCACAAAATGTTCCATGGCCAGTCGGCTTCCAGTTCAGTTCAAGCAAGAAACTGCAGGGCAAATGTTTCACTTAAACCTCTGTCAGGAGCTAGTATTTGCTGAACATTGCAGATCTTGTAGGGTACCAGCAAAAAATGTGTCGTAGAACTTTGTGAACAGAGTTTGTCTATTGACCATGCAACATGTCGTGCACTGCTATTTTACACAATATTTGTCATCCTTTCTTCCTCCACAGATATGGCTACATCGTCCACTGGTCCGCTGGTCGATGATTTTCCGTCCTCTACAAGGCTTCACCTGTAAGGAACCTGTCTCTTCAAATTACTGGATCATTTTTGGAACACTATTTGCGGTCACTGCCCTAAACTTTCGCAATGTTGTTAAGGTGCAAATTTTGTGTTATTTTGATAAAACAGCTTCACAATTAGTGCGCGATCCTTTGGTAACATTCTCATTTGTATTATCCACTATAGTATCCCTAGCGGCCATCTTCGGAAGTATTTTTTTTTTTTTTTTTGCGCCAAACAAAATTCCATTGTTACGGACGTCCTCATGTGAAATATGAAGTCATTCCGCTGATTGGTACTTCAGTTACAGCCTTTCGAAATGTGAACTTTAATTAAGAACACCTTGTAGCTATAAATATTTAATACTTATTTAATAGCCTGTATTGCCAGTTTAAATTAGAGTCTGATTTAAAACTTCTTAGAATGTTCCATATTTTTTAACAGTCTGTAGCAGTGGCGGATTTCCCATTAGGCGCAGGAGGCGCGCGCCACGGGCCTCACATATCGAGGGGGCCTCAAAATTTAAAAATTATTTAGCTTATTTCCTTTTTTTTTGGTTGTAAAAGCAAGATTTCCTTTTTTTTTGGTTGTAAAAGCAAGCCTAGGGGGCCTCACCAGTCAGC
>JAFIDM010009631.1:82861382-82883169 GCA_023159025.1 Thereuonema tuberculata | reverse complement strand
ACCAGTCAGCCTAGGGGCCCCATCCACCCAAGTATTTCCTTTTTTTTTTTTTTTTGGTTGTAAAAAATATTTAGAGGGGGCCTCAAAATTGAATTGCGCCTAGGGCCTCTCAAGTGCTAAATCCGCCACTGGTCTGTAGGCTATTTAATAAATGACTTCAAAACTTCGATCCTGGTGGAGGTCAGGGATTTTTCTCGGTTTAATTCTCCTCCAGATTTTTCTAGGGTCTACCCAACCTTAAGTAAAATGAGGGCCAGACTGATTGCAGAAGTGAAGGTAGGGTGAACGCAGCCATTGGAGCTCACCTTCGTCCCATTGGTTTATTTCGCTGGGAACCTTAGCTCGCGAGCCCTCAATAGTCACGAGGCCTGAAAACGGGGTAAAACTGATTTTACTTTACTGACGTCCTAGGGCCCCGCCGTATTGGATTTTTTTTTTTTTTTTGGTTGTTAAAATAGGATTGTCCTTTTTGGGGGGGAGGGCGTTGTTGAATTGGAAATTCCTTTTTTTTTTTTTGGTTATAGTTTTTCGGGGGGGGGGGGGGGCGCAAATATAAGTGCCTAGGGTCCCTGGGTGTTTAAGTCCGGCCCTGGGCGCTTCCCTACCTGAGCATTTAACTCCCAAACGAACAATGAAGAATTCATTTGGTGTGACGAACAGAACGCATCGAACTTTTCCATCGCTTGTCGATAAATCGTCAATGCTCAAAGAATCTAGTTGTTCACTGATTGATGTTCTCGTGAGAAATATCTCATAAGTCATTTTACTATAAAACATTAAAACTATGTATTTGAAAAATATGAATAAAAAAATAAATTTTAAATCTTTATATTAAAATTCGAACTTTTTTGTACATAATAAACTTTAATATTCAAGTTTTGTAATATAAAAATTTGGAGATTATATTCTCATCAGTATATGCAAACAATATTAAGGACTAAACGTCGGGAGAAATGTGGAACCCGCAAAAGCTAAAACAAACAATAAAAACTCGCCGAAAGGACAAATGGCGAGAAAATTCATGTGCCGTTACATGCGGCCTCTATGAATTTATTTAGCGCATTAAAATAAGAAAGCGCAGGTAAATATTAATATTAATAACAATGGCTGAGACTAAGTTGTACCAGGATGTCATTTTGTATACAACTTGGTCTCACCCATTGTTATTATTATTAATATTTACTATTACCAAATATAAATCAAATTCTTAAAAATATATTTTATTTATAATCGATAATTAGGTTTACTATTGTGAACTTATTTGTTAGTAAGTGTGCAAAGTGTTAATTGTTAATATTATTTTTTTTAAATATAAATAATGATTAGCTCGTTTATTTTTAGTTATATTATTTTGATTAGTGTTTGTTTATTCAATACTAGACAGCTACTGGTCGCTTCGCTCCGGAAGCCTCGCATAAGTAACGGGGAAAAAAAACAAAAAACAAAAACAAATTACATCAAGTAAACTAAACAATAAAACTTAAAACTAAAAGTAAATTATAGTTTAATTTCTAAAAAAAATACCTGCAATACAATATTGAAATCCAATTGTAACATACCCTTCAAGAAAGTTTGCCCTCGACCCTCCTTTTACATCCTTTAGGACCCGAATATCGAAAATTCCAGTTGGTTAAAAAGGCACGTGATAGTTATAAATTATGTTATAGATCTGCTACCATCGCTTCACCCCGGAAGCCTTGCATACGTAACGAAAAAAAAAACCCGCTTTATTTCTTCAAAAAAAAGCAAATTCCATCAAGTAAACTAAAAACTGAAACTTAGAATTAAGAACACTCGGGTCAGATTTCATATTTGCAACTCAAGCGGTTTCGGAGATACACATACCCTGCAGGAAAGTTTCCCCTACCCCCGTTTAATCCCCTTAAGCCTCGTATATCGAAAATTCGTCGAATACGTATCTTTACGATTTTGACAAAGAACACTCATATCAAATTTCATGTTTCCAACTAAAGCGGTTTCAGAGATATTCATACCTTTCAAGAAAGTTTACCCTCGCCCTTAGATTAGATTACTTGTGAAAGTGGGTGGCTTGATAGCCGAGCACGTCGACCTGAAAGATCTTTTGTACTATCCCACGGAAAGAAGGACAGACGGAGAGAAAGACTGAGAAAGGATGGTGTGCAGAGGCGGATTTACACTTTGGCTAAGCCAGATTTGCCGCCCTTCCTCCTGACCCTCCTGTCTGAATAGATCACTAGTAAACTATACTGATGCTTATGTTTAGTTTTGAGCTAAGTTACTGATAATTTACAAGTCGTCTATTCGTTAGAATTTACTTAGAGTATGAAAAAAAAATATATATAATGATGCATTCCTTTCCTTAAGTACACATTCTAAAAATATATTGTAAAAAGTTGTTTAACAGAAAATTAAACATCAAAGTTAATTTAAATATATTTCGAACATAACAGTCGCAGAAAATATGTATTAGAAAGTAAATACAGGTATAACGTCACTGTCAGACGGTCCCGCGCCGCCTCCCACGCCTGAGCACTCCAATGCAACGACTACCCCCTTCCACTTCAAACCTACGGCCACAATTATCACTCACCCGATTTCCCAGGATATACACTCAAAGCCAAAAATACGCTGTGTTCGCATATACTGTACAGACGCATCAAAAAGCCAGGAAATGTCTGTTTCTTTTTATGTTTCCTTCATTTTCTGCTTGTAATATGACACTTAATATTTTTGAATACCGATATTAATATTATTGAATAATACAGGGTTTTTATTTTTTTCTTATTTTTTTGCCGCTCCCTAAAGTTGCCGCCCTGGGCTATAGCCCTTTTAGCCCTCGTGTAAATACGCCTCTGGTGGTATGAGAAATGCAGGGGAAACGGGAGAACCCCGGGAAAACCTGCCCAGCGAGGATCGCCACCATCAACGAAACCCACATGAGAACCGAACCCGGTACTCAGAGGTGAGAGGCCAGTGTCTTAGCGACATCGCCAACCGCGCGGCCTTACCCTCGCCCTTACTGTAAAGAAACCCATTAATATTAGATACAGAACATGAAAAAAGGGTTTAAAAATGCAGTTCGTTACTGCGAAACATGTCGTGTACATAATTAAATATTTTTATTAAGCCCTTTTTTCAACCCTTCTCTACCTCGCCTCTACGTTTACATCCCTTAGTCAGTATCTGGGTTTTTGTTGTTCATGCTTAATTCTGGGATGCATGTGAACTCCGTGCCAAATTTGGTAAAGATCCATTGAGAAATGGCGCCATTGTTTCAAGACAAACAACCAGACAAACAAACTAAATTCCGAGCTTATTAACTCATATAGATGAAACATGCAGGAATAAATTACCTAAAAGAATTGGTTTCCTTAACGATTGTAAAAATATTTAAAATATAATTAATTCTGAAAAATATCTTTTAAAAATAATTTAAAATTAATACATTTAAAATATTTCATAGTACTGTATAATCAATTAATTTTTAATATTGCAATATTAATGTTCATATATTATCCTTACTCCTATAGTACTTAAATCAGAATAAGTATTTGATGTTTCTAGAATTATTATCAGATTGTCTCATTTATAGTAAAGCAGAATGATGAACCCCATCGCTGTGAAAAAAAAAGCTAGACTCAGACCCGTAGTTACAATTTTCTTGAGGGGAGGACTCATTCCTAGAAAAAGTGCCTTGTGGGTCAACACTCCCTGCATAAAATTAATTGTATAAGATTGCAATTCTCTTATGTAGGGGTGTTGGTGGGGGTCGGTCATAGTAAGAATAGCAGCACTCCCTATCTTCCCTTGGATGTCGTAATAGGCGACAATTTTACATTGATTTGACTACTTTCTTTGCTTTCATCGCTGAGAGGTTTTTTTTTTTTTTTTGTTTAGATTTTGGGGGGGGGTTTCCCCCCCCCCCCCCCCCCCCTCTGGTTGTATAGACTCAAATGAGTTCTTTATAGTGAAGAAGCCACCCTCGCGACAAATCTGAAAACGAAACCTATAGAAATAAGTAGGACTGTTTATGTGTGTATTGATTTTCTACTATAAACATATCTGTATGCCCTGTATGGATACTTTAATGAATACTGTAGATTACTAAAAGAGTCCCTGTAGGCTAACGGATATTGAATTTTCGGTTAAAAATAATAATTCCCCTATACAGCTATCCATCGTTATTTTGTATTCATGTTCTGATTTCTCTAACATCCTTGTAATGTCATTTAAAAGATATTGGTTTTAAGAGGTTAATTATTGTATTAAAATCAATAGAAGACAACACATAGATATTAAAAAAAAAAAAAACTTCTATGAATATTAATAACACATGAACATTCCGTTTCGGCCAAAATGTTTAGTCTGTATCGGTTGTAAATCATCCAAAAATGTAAAGTAAGCTGTATAAGCTTATATTTAAAGCAACAGAACAAAAAAAAAAAAAAAAAAAAAAAAAGCAGAGAAACTGATGTGACCAAATATGGTTAAATGGTGATAGAGCTAATGTTTTGGAGCACTTCCAGATTATTCGAGCTTGTTGAGTGTTGCCATGGTGACCGAGATGTTGATGGATGTCTATACTGCAATGATGTCACAATTAAGTTTTTAAAACGAGCCGCAAATGTGTTGCTTGAGTACATAATATTCAGTAACTATTAATTTATGAAGATAATTAAGAATTTTGGAAATTGCATATTTTTTTTTTTTTTTGTCCTCAATGCTTTGTCCTCAATTCATATTCAAATCAGCTTAAAAAATATATCAGACTATTATAAGTTCCATACTTACTTTTCAATTCTTTCCTTTTAATAGTCATATTAAAGTAACACATCCTCACACCAATTAAATATCTAAAATATATTTAATGCTAGCGAATTTTCAGAAAGGATTTTAGGTCTTTCCTTTTTCAAGCCACAATCGGAGAACAATTGTAAAAAATAGTAGAAAGTTCTATTTAGGAGAGAGTAAAAGAACGATACGAGAACGTATAATTGAACACAGTAATTATGTAAAATAAAAATAAAACTGATATATCAGAGGTAGCTGAACAGTGCTTAAATTGTGAACAATTTTTTTTTTTTTCGCCAACGCCCGGGCTCTTAGAAGTGAATCTATTGGCCTCAACAAGGGGCGAGAAATGTGAGCATTTAGCCGACGAAACGTTGCCCAGGGTACGCCATAGGAGGCAGCTCAGGCTATACCCGCAGAAACGGACGAAACACAGAAGGAGAAAGAAACATCCATGCCACGACCGGGATTCGAACCCGGGTACTGGCACACTGGCCGCAACGGCAGACCGCCGTCTAGACCGCACGGCCACGCCAGCACGGTTAAATTGTGAACATCAAATGAGTAGCAATGTAAAGACTTTATACATTGGAAAAAATACTTCAATTACAAAGATGATGGAAAGTATTTTAATTAGAAATACAAGAGGTAGGAATTTAAACAGGAATGAAGGCATTGAGGTCGGTGAAAAATTCGTCAGTCTACTTATGGATTTGATCCATTTAAAATCTAACAAAATTATGAAATTTGTGGAATTAGCGTATTAATTATTAGGTTTGAAGTTTTAGTAATTGTATTGTTAAAATTGATGATTTTGTAATGAAGGCAAAGCTCGATTTGATTGTATATTTAGTCTGTTACATAATGTTAACCATGTTTCATGTTCTTATATTCCTATTTTGTTTATGAAATTATCGTATGATTATTAATATCAGAGTATTTTTAAATGTTTAAAAGAGATCTGTTTAAATCATGCTGAGGGTTTTTCAAAGAATTCTACAGAAATGAAAAAGGAAAGATAAAGTTTGATGTGCAGAGTAATTTTAGGATCAATGTCTGGTTTGTCGCGTGGATATAAATGCTTCGGGGATGCTAGAAAGGTGGAGAAACAGGCAGCATTTCTAACTTCTGCCGAAGTAACACCCACACTCACAGTCCTTCACTTCCAGTTTTTGCCCGGATGTTCTGGAAGAGCTCCAAGACATCCTGCTCTATAGGCATTTACCCATATTAATTTATCTGTTTTGTTTTGTGTTTTATTTATTATTGATTAGTTTGAATTATAACCATTCTTTAGATGCATCTATTTCATTTCATTTTTTTTTGCCAGTTACACCAGATGAAGGATATATTGTTTAGCCGAAACGTATGTAGATACATTTTTTACACAAACTGTTAATTAAATTGAGACATTTCTTAATTCTCTCATGCTGATGAGAAGAACTTTATGTAGCACACAAGAATACATAATTTTAATCTTCTGTCTTCTCGCGATATTTTACGATTAATCTAACATAAACGTGTCCATTGCAAAAAGCCTAAAGTATTAAAAATGTATACATTTGGCTTATTGCACAGAATTTTTCCATTTACAATTAATTAAACTCAATCAAGGTGAATTGTAATAAGCTTGAAAAATATCAGGCAAATGAAAAAAGAGAGGTTCTGGCTCGTTCGAAAATGTCAGCGCTTATTTCACTTTAGCTCGATTTTCTAATTCGTCTAAGACATGCTATATTTCTTCATTCAATAAATAATCCGATATTTTTTAACGTAACGTATCATCAAAACTAAACATTTCTTAAAAGATAATCTTATATAGAATTCAAAAATATTCATTATAAAAGTTTTTTACATAGCCTATAAAATTATTATTATCATTAAATAGTTTTAAAGTTTGAATCAATAATTAAGTTATTATTTAACTGCAAAATAAAAAAATAAAAAAGCAGTTAGTAGGTTTAATAGAACTTTTGACACTGCGTTTTGTCTGTTAATTGTTCATATTCAGGAAAATTCAAAGTTTATACGGATAGTTTTATAATAAGATACCACTTAATTTCGACTTGTAGGCCTACTTAGAATTTATTATTTTGAATATTTTTTTAATGTCCAGAATCTACATCGACATAGGTTAAGTCGATTTATCGTTCAGGCATAGTCGAATGAACTTCTGATATTCTGAATTTGCATTCAAATCGAATTGTTTAGAGCAGCGGTCGGCAACCCGCGGCCCGCGAAGCGTATTGGAAGATTTATTTATTTTTTTTTTTGGTTGTTAAAATTAGATTTTCCGTTTTTTTTTTTGTTTGTTAAAATTAGAAGTCCGTTAATGATGTTCAATTTTTTTTTTTTTTTCCCAAAACATAAGGTTAATATTTATATAATGATTACGTAAGTAATATTGAGGAATTTCCGTTGAACTTCCGAGATTGATGACCACCACTAATATTTCGTACTTTACTGCTTGCATATTATGGCAGAGAGTAATTTATTTGCAGAGAGTAATACAGTCGGACCTCTATTTAACGAAGTCGCTAAATCCCGAAAAAAAGTTCGTTATATGGAAAATTCGTTAAATAGAGATTCACCTTTTAAAATTACTTTAAACTACATAAAACAGATTTAAAATACATAAACAATAAATATTATTAAAAAAAGTAATAATTTTAATGACATAAAGCATACATTACCACATGCGTACTTAAATTTTACTAATAAAGTCTGTTAATTTTGTCTGTGTTTTTTTTTTTTTTTTTGAAAAAGTGTTTTCGCTCATAGTACGTCTCGCATCTTTGCAATGCACTAAAAACTCCTTCAGTATTTTCTCCAAATTGTAATCCGCGTCGGATTGTTTCAAATGATTTTAGCATTTCATCAAGCGAAGGTTTTTTGATTTCTGCATCATGATCATTTCCATTTTTATTCATCTTCATCTCCATCGCAATTCATTGCTGTATTGTTTTTATTTTTCACACTGTCCAAAATATCCGATTCAGTTAGTGTTTCCGAATCAAGTGAAAGGTAATCATCACATCATCAACAATTTCTTCTTTTTCCCTCAGCTGTATCCACATTTCTTTCATTCCCTCTAAGGGAATATTAATAATAAAAACATTTCAAGGAGAAAAAAAAAATAGATACCACGAAAAAGTTCATTAAATAGAAAATGCACTTCGCTATTTGGAGGTTATTTTACGAAGAAATTAGCAAAATGTTCTTGGTTTCAAAGAAAAGTTCGCAAAATAGAGAAATTCGCAAAATAGAGGTTCGTTAAATTTATAGAGGTCCGACTGTAATACTTTTTAAGTTAAAATTAAAAAAAACAAAACAAAAAAACAACAACTTTTTTTATGATAACAAGCGGTTGACATTTAGCGGCGAAATTAGAAACATATCCACTAATGGGAAGCGTTTGTGAAAGTAGAAAATATTTGGTCTAAAAAATAATAGCAATTATTGTAAGTAAAATAAAAGTTGATCTCCTTTTGTCACCAATATATACATGTATATACACACAGGGTGTTTCCGAACGTATGTTACAGAAGAATAGAAAGGGTACGAATACAAACAGTTTTCATTAAGTAACGTATGTCCGGTCTTGCACCGAAACGGCGCTACAGTCGTTTTAGAGTTGTAACTGGTGGACAATCATTGCCACCTGTCTATTTGGAGCGTTGTGCTATACAGAAGATGTTCAAGTGACTCCCCTTTATTCTACACAATAGTGTCATCGCCGGAGCAGTGACTGCCGCACTCGTTTAAAAATGCGAGATGTAGTACGACAGGTGTGGCATACACGAAGCTCTTTGCATGGCCCCAATAGAAGAAGTCAATCGGACGAAGTCAATCTGCCGATCGTGGAGACGAGTTCCGTCAGACTGTACTATTCTATTATCTGTTGAATATCTGATGACTGTGCTCTGAATGACTGTACGTACAGTAGACAGTAGACAATCACGCACTCATGCGCTTGGCCAACACTAAAATGACTGTAGCGCCGTTTCGGTGCAAGACCGGACACACATTCCTTAATGAAAACTGTTTGTGTTCCTACCCTCTATCTACCTTATTCTTCTATAACATAAGTTCGGAAACACATTGTTTATATATTGAATTTAAATAAAATATGCATTCATTCTTTACAAAGTTTCTTTCAACAATCGGTATTTTTTTCCTTCATAAATAGAGTTCAAAAATAATTTTCAATTGATTTAGCTTCAATTTTAAATCGATCTCTGTATTGATAAATGCAATAATTTATTAATTATGTCGCACCCCGGTAGAACAGTGACATAACTAAAAAATACAGTTTTTGAGAAAAATCAATTTAAAGAATACTATGAAATATAATGTTGAAATACTATAATTTCCTTTTAAATTTCAGTTAAGTATTTAAGGCAAAAATATTCTAGAGAATAATAATACTGTAACTGTTAATCAGCTGTAGTTTGTGTGGTGTTATCAGGTAAGAAAAGCTAAGTCGTTTGAGTTGTGTCACTGTTGTTGCCAGGGTGCGATGTGCTTAACATCAAAAATATTTCTCTCTAAATTTAATCTTTTCTTCAAGCTAAGGAAGGTGATAATTGGAAATTATTTTTTGTTTTGTTTTTTTGAAAGTGATAGATAAAGTTTAAAATTTGATTTGAATGCATTTACAAATCATTACTTGAGAGATACCTTTAAGTTGCGGACGATGATTTTTGTCTTGAAGTTGGTTAGAGATGACAAGCTCTACGACCAAAAATCCTTCAGTTCATCGAAATGCTTATTCCTTCATTATATATATTTAAATAGCTGTGACAGAATTCGGTGTAATATTTAATCTTTCTGAGTCACTCTGCCTCTCAAATGAAGATAAGCATTACTGAGCATTGTGTTGATGTAATTTGATTTGGAAATTCCGCCTTTCGTTTCTAATTCTAAGCCTACTTTTTCACCCAATCTATGTTTACATCAGAGTGTACAGTTAACATCATTAAGTTTCCTTTGTATACCACAAAACAATAAAGATACGTTTTTGTTACATTTTTTCGTGGTTAATTAAAAATTATTTATGTATTTTGCTTTAAGTAATAATTAATTGCATGTATTAAGTAACTTAATCTTGATAAATTCAATGAAATTATTAAATTCTTTTGATTAACTAGTCGGCTACCCGTCGCTTCGCTCCGGAAGCCTCGCTTAAGTAACGTAAAACAACTTTTTATTTATTAAAAAAAAAAACACACACAAATTACATCAAGTAAACTAAAACTAAAATTTTTTAAAAGTTTTTTTTTTTTTTAATTTAATTTTTGATGTTTATATTCTGTCAATCCACGATTGCTTTTAGAACCAGCGTGTGAATCATATATCTATGATATATTTTTATTTTTTATTGAGATTAGAATGTAGTCTTCGTGGCTAAGACGTCTAACTTCGGAGCAGAAGGTTGCATGTTCGATTACCGTAATGAATTTGTAGAAATTATTTCTATTTTCACAAATTACAACAATTGCACCAGACAGACAGAGAAATAAAAGCTTTTAGTAATATAGGTATACTTTTCAGTGGTTTTTGAGTTACAAATAGTATTGGTTTTTAGTTTACAAATAGTGATTTTTCAATATTCTACCTAATAGAAATAGTGCTTCTTTCTTTCTTGACTCTCTTTTTTTAATTACAATTGATACCTTTCAGTGGTTTTTGAATTACAAATAGTGATGGTTTTTGAGTTATAAATAGTGATTTCTCAGTATTCCAACTAATAGAAATAGTGCTTCTGTCTTTCCTGAAGCTCTTTTATTAATTACAATTGATACCTTCAGTGGCGTAGCAAGGGGGGGGGGCGATCCGCCCCGTGCCCCACCAGCCAGTTTATTTCCTTTTTTTGGTTGTTAAATAGGAAATTCCCCTTTTTTTTTTTTTTTGGTTGTTAAATAGAAAATTTCCTTTTTTTTTTTGGTTGTTGCTTAATAATGGAACTCCCGGCCCGGGCCCCCCAAGACGTTGCTACGCCACTGGACACCTTTCATTTTTGAGTTACAAATAGTGATTTTTTTTCAGTATTCTATCTAATAGAAATAGTGCTTCTTTCTTTCTTGACTCTTTTTTTATTCAAACATCTCCCGTGTACACGTGCTTGTTTTTCAATATCACATAGAATTTGGTTAAGTAAGAATATTATTATAATTAAAATATTTCAACATTTCGGCAATTATAGTTCTAATTGTCATTTTCGAATTAAAAATAAACAGACGGATCGGAACTAAATAAAAAATCTTAAGATTCAAAAAACAAAAAGGTTGAATTCATTCATTATTGATTGGGGGAAGGGGAAGGACACATAAGTTAAAAAACAATATAAAATGAGTAGTAGTCACCTTGGCCTAATGGATAAGACGTTTGACTTCGGATCAGAAGGTTGTAGGTTCGATTCCTGTCGCGGACGTTTCATTGTAAAAATTAATTCTATTTTCCATTCGCTCAGGAAATTGAAAAACAAGAACAAAATGTGGAATCCAAATCCTTGGGCAGCACTCAGGCTACCACAAAAGGCATTTGACCACAAAAATAAAAATAAAAAAAAAATAAACATATATAAATAAATAAATAAAAAACCCTCTGATGGGTAAATGAAAAGCAATTAATTCAATAAGAATGCCTTTTGAGTCGAGCTGATACTCTGGAACGGCCGTTTCGAGCTTGTTAGGCTCTCATCAGCCAGAGCTTTTGTGGCAGCCTGAGTGCTGCCCAAGGATTTGAATTCCACATTTTGTTCTGGTTTTTCATTTTCTTGCTTTTAGTTTTTGAGGGATCACTGTCTCCATCGAGTATTCCTAATACCTCTCCTCGTATACGCCTTTTGAGTCTTGCACTGGCTGATTAATCATGTTTCACTTCGTGTGAAAGAGCGCTAAATGTATAAAGTTATGAATTGTAATGCGACTTTTTAAGTACGTATTTCTAACTTACAAAGATGAGTAAGTATTAACATTGTGATTACAATATAATAATTGCAGATCATAGATTCGCAGAGAATTGGTCAATAATATTAATAATTCTGTAATATGAATTTTTCATCTCTCGTCCTTTTACTTAAAAACAAAAATTCAATTTTGGCCGGAACCCAGGATGTCACTTGTAAATAATTTGGTCTCATCCATTTTATTAATAATTCAAATGCGCCGTTTGAATTTTATTGCATTAAGAAAATTCATTGGGGCCTGCGCAATGCTGGCACAAGGGTTTACTAATATTTCATTGCTGAATTTTTCTTTGTTTATTTTATACTTTGAGGCACCACTGCGCTTCCGATATATCATTCATATCAGCCTCAGTAGCGAGACCTTCTTGTTTGCAGTGACTTCTCCTGGCTGATGATCGCCAACGAGCGTGAAACAGCTGTTCCAGGATGTCACTTGTAAATAATTTGGTCTCATCTATTTTATTTTAAAACTAAATTACTTTAGAGAATGGGGACTTTGACATTGAAAAATTCATATTAGAAGTTCGTGAATATTTATGAACAAAGAAAATTTTTTTTAGAAATGGATTTTAATAGAATTAACAAAAATTTATTTCTATAAAAAAATGCTTCAAAACAAATTTATTTTTGAAAACTAATGAATCCAATGAATCTGCATGATATTTAGAAAGCCTTTAATCTAAAAGTTTTTTATTATGATTATTTGGTAGCACTTAAAAAAAAAAAAAAAAAATAATCTCAAACAATTTTTATTTATTTAAAATAACTAAAACTAATTATTTTAACTATTGCACTAATAATAAATATCTTAAACACAAATCATTATTTTATGAATTTTTTTTATCATTTAGGTGTTTTCTTTAAGTTTTTTTAAGTTGAAAATATCGAGTAATACCTCAACAACCCCCCAAACATTCACTGTTTTTGAATTTTAATTTAATTAATTACAGAATATTTTGAAAATTAAAGACAAGAAAATAGAAATCCCAGATGCTTCACAAGTTCATATTTAAATTTTCAGAATTCTAGGTGCATTGCTAAAGTAAATATATAAAAGAAATAAAAAGTTTGCAGTCGTCTGAATTGCTTGAGTCACTTTAATGAGCTTCGGCTGGTGGAGTTTTTGGCCGCGCTGCCGTGGGCGATTCGTGTGAAAGAGCCCTTAAAGCTCTAGGACCTTTCAAGTGGGTCCCGTATCCTAATTCTAGGGGCAGTGGTGTATATAAGATTTAATTTTTGGGGAGGGGGGGGGGAGTTAGGGATAGGTCAGCAACAACCCCAAAAATTAAAAAAAAAAACGAAAGAAAATAGGACTAATCTATACATTTTGAGATTTCGAGAAGGTGGGGGGAGGAGGCCAGGGCCCCCTCGATCCCATCTCTAATTGCCCATGCATAGGAAGGATATATATATACCGGGTGATCCAAATTAAAGAGGTGGTGTTTAGACCTCTCTACACGAAAAACTAATGGGCGAATCACACTCAAATTTCGTACACATACTGTTCTGACAAGTGAGTATGCGGTTTCGATTTCAAAAAAAAAAAAAAAAAAAATAGTTCAAATCAAAGACATATAATAATCAAATATCGGCGCTAAGGATGAATTGTGGCGCTGCTGTCCCCATAATTTATATATTGCTTAAATTACCTAACAAATATCGGCAAACAAAGTTAACGTGCAATAACTTTATTGCAATCACATGTGGAATCACACTAACATCACAGATACGGCTCCACATGCCCTCCATCGCCTTGCTATACATATTACATTCGCTGCACAACACACACAACAGCAGAACTCAACTGACAAGCGTTGAGTTGTGTCACATGTTGCGAAATCTGTCTTTCTACACAGCTAAGTTCGGAACATTGCATTGATAAAGAATGCTCTTTAAGTAGTACCACAGCCAAAAAAAATATCAATTACAGGGGTTTAGATCTGGAGATCGGGGCGGCCATGCCGCGGGAAATGATCTGCTAATTACTCTATCGCTGTAGTAAGGCTTTCACAGGCAAAGTTAAGTGAAGGGCTGCACCATCTTACATGAAGATTGTGATGTCAACACAATTCCTCTGTTGAAGTTCCGGGGTATATCGGCATATCTGAAGCCATTCACAGAACTTGTCACTGGCCCGGATGCTGTCAGTTCTTCAAAGAAAAGAAGACCAATGATGAAGAATGCCGTGAAGTCACACTTTTGTGAATGCAATGGAAATAGATGATGAACGTGTGGATTACTATCAGACCAAATATGGCAGTTATTAGTTTTACAGCACAATTCAAATGGAAATGAGCCTCATCACTCCACAGTATTCGCCATCATCCAAGCAACGAATGTCAAGGCAAAAGCTTTCCGTGTATCATAATCACCAGAAACCAATTGTTGACTGTGGGATATTTTATGGGGTAAAACCTCAATACATTTCGCAGAACTCTCCACACTGCTGTATAGGCCTACGGCATGTCCGATTTCCGTGATATTGCACGTGCACTACTGCAGTTCAACTTCGTCCTTGTTTTTCAGCAAAAGTTCATGTCTCTTCAAAGGAAAAATCATTTTCCGAAGATTAGTAATCTGTCAGTGGACCTCTACGTAAATCTTTTAACTGCCGAAATGCCTTAAGTGTAGCAGAAGCATTGGTGTTTCGTTGATAGAAGAGTTTAACAAGTAACGCGCGATACGGCAATGTGAGTTTCATGCTCTGCGCTTGTCGTGGATTTGTGAAAAATGCTTTGTAACTACTTTTATAGGCAGAGGTTGTCCAAATACATCGCAATATACAAATTACGGGGACAGCAGCGCCACAATTCACTCTTAGCTGCCAAAATTTGAACTATTTTTTTTCCTTCAGAAATCGAAACCACATGCTCAGAACAGTATGGGTGCGATTCGCTCAGTAGTTTTTCCTATAGAGAGATCTAAACACAATCTCTTTGATTTGGATCACCCAGTCTTCACGATTTTATTTGGGAGGGAGGGCCCAGCCCACCCCAGAATGGCCATGGCCCCCTCCCCCCAGGGAAAAATACATATTAGTGTAATTACTTTATATTTTAAATATAAAAATATATTAAATAAAACATTTTTTAACTTATTGGCATTGTATGCATTATTTGCAACAATAATAAGGTGACCAACCGTCCTCCTTTTAGGGAGGACAGTCCTCCTTTTTGAAGCTCTGTCTTCCTTTGAGAAGTGTCCTCCTAAATGTCCTCCTTTTGTAAATTCTTCCTCCTTTTTGATGTTTGAAGAGTAATATGTCCTCCTTTTTGATATGTGAAGTTTAAAACCTTTTTTTGGTTGAACAGATAGGTTTATACCCCTGAAACCCCTGATTTAACATTTTTCTTTTCTTCAATTTATTTGCATCCTCCTTTTCATTTTAGAAAAAATGGTCGCCTTAACAATAAGAATGCAATTATTCGAAGGTATATGCGACAAAATGTGATTTCCTATCTACTTTGCATTTCAAACAAAAAGGGCCTGCCCCCCCCCAAAAAAAAAAAATTCTCTATTTATGCTTCTGCCCTGTATATGCCTATGCCTAATCCGATTGCTTGGGGGCACTAATCTATATAGAATTAGCAGGCGCATCAACAAATCTGCTACAGGAATTCGAGATTTCACTTGGGGAGAGGGGGGCGGGGAACGTCCGGGTATATTTTTTTTTTCTTTTAATGGGAAACTTTATCAACTTCTTTATGTCAAAAGTTTTTTAAACTAATAATAAAGACTTTAAAAACTTTGAGAAACATTTCAAAAAGATGTATGTAATAGCTTGTATGTACAATATTAAAAATAGGCCTATATGACTAAAACAGACTCCTGTTTACTCACAAAATTATCACTTTCACTATTAGTTGTTTAATATTGGGTTTTCAGTTAAAAAAGATTACTTTTTACATCAAAACATAGCCTAAAAATATGTCTTTTAAGGTTAAAATTTTCAAAAATTTCCCGGGTGGACCCCTCGACCGACCCCCCCTTTGATGAGAGTTGTTCCATACCAACCAGACCCCTCCCCTTTGCAATGCCTTAAATTCGCCCCCTGTTGTACAGTCAAGTCAGTAAAGGTTTTCTTTTCGTTTTTCTGTTCTTTCTTTTTTTTAGCGACCCATTTGGGAGCTATTGCGTTTGTCCTTGAGTCTGTCCAGGCCTGTTCTCCCCTAACAACTCCCGAACGGAAGGTCGCATCGGCAAACGGACTTCATTATCGTGTTCAGAGGCCCAAACACTAGGAATTAGGTGTTTATTTCTACCTATCCGGAAAAATGTACAGTTGACTCGCGATAATCCGACACGCTCGGTAGTCCGACACACTCGGTAGTCCGACACAGGTTGGTTCGAAAACCGACCCCATTGAGGCGGTCACGGAGGTGAAATGCACAATCACTTGCAATGAAATTATGTCGGCTGCAAACACTTTGATACGTTGATGTGAGGAGAGGGAACTCGACTACGAGAACATTTTAATGTTAAAAGATATTCAAGAAAAAGCCATGGCAGACTCTGAACGTAAGAAACAAAAAACGATTACAGATTTTTTTAAGCCGTAAATATGTACGTATTTTTATTTTTTATTTTAAGACATCAAATTATATTTTACATTAAATACTGTAATTTTATTTTTTTAAGACATAAATACAGAAGTAAATTAGTCTTACATACATACGTATTCATTTGTGTAAAACTATGCATAATGAGTTTTTTTTTTATATCCTCAGTGGCCGTAAAATATGTACTCAATATGTATTGTAACAATATACGTACTGTAGTACGTACAATACTGTATATACATCACAACTTAAATTTTCTTGGCTTAGAAGTCAAAATTCAGTTTTAAAAAATCAACCTTTGGTAATCCGACACCCACTCGGCCCGTAACTGTCGGATTACCGCGAGTCAACTGTATTTCTTCGACTGTATCTATAACTGTTTGCGGACACAGTCGACAGTTTTTCTGCATTTTTTTTCGGATAGGCAGAAATAAATATATATATATATATATATATATATATATATATATATATAAACTCGGTTCATGGCGTCAGGTGTCGCCTTCCGAAAGAATCTACAAGAAGTCTATTCCAGGTCTTCCGGTCAAGGGTCCATTCCTCTTCCAGACCCCTAACCCTCATTGCTTCTTTAATATCGTCCACCGAAGCCTTTCGTGGTCTTCCTCGTTTCCTTTTTTGATTTGTTTTGTAATCAAAAGCGATTTTGGTTAGTCTTTCATCACTCATTCTTTTAACATGACCAAACCAAATTAATTGTTTTCTTTGAAGATCGTCCAAAATGTTTCCCTTTATTTTCATCATTTCTTTGATTCTTTCATTTCTTATTCTTTCTATTCTTGATACCCTGCATGATCTTCTTAGAGCATCCATTTCCACTGCCGCTAATTTCTTTTTTTCTATCTCTGTAATTCTCCATCCCTCTGCTCCATATAACAAGATGCTCTTTACAATAGAATTGTATATATTATATTTTCTTTTCTTAGAGACCTCTTCACTCCACCAAATAGAATTTAATAGTTTATAGCCTTCCTTCCAAATTCTGTTTTTAATTTCTTGTGAGTCTCTGCCTTATCTATTAATGTCTACTCCGAGATACCTATAATCAGGGGCGTATATAAGGGGGGGGGGGCCGAGGGGCCCCGGGCCCCCCCCGAATAAACAAAAAAATGCAAAACAAAGTTTGTTTTTGGTTGAACAGATAGATTTTCATTGTTTTTTTTGTTTAGTTGAATAGATTTTTTGGCCCGGGCCCCCCCGAAATGTCCTCCCAATGTTTTTTTGTTTTTTTTGGTTGAACAGATAGGTTTCCATGGGGTGTCGGCCCCCCCCGAAAATATATTCTATATACGCCACTGCCTATAATGTTCACATCTTTCTATTTTCATGTTATTATTTAGATTTAGGTCCGTCTCATTTCCTCCTATACATAGGTATTTGGTCTTGCTAACGTTCATGTATAGTCCCCACTTCTCATATTCTTCCTTAATTTTTATCGTCATTCTCTCTAAATCATTTTTACTCTCTGCAATTACGACTTGGTCATTTGCGAATTGCAGAGTAAACATTGACGTTCCTTTCACATTAAGTCCCAATCCTCTGCAGTTTTCTTCCAAACTTTCAATACTGCTTCAACATAAATTTTAAAAAGTGTTGGGGAGATACAACATTCCTGTCTGAGTCATTTATCTGTTATAAAACCTTTTGACAATCTTTGACCTGTTTTAATCTTTGTTTTTGATTGTCTATAAAGTTCTTGAATTGCTCTAATAATATTTAAATTTATGTTTGTTTCCTTTAATACATTCCATAATTTTGCGATTGGAACCTTATCATATGCCTTCGTTAGATCAATAAACAGAAGATGAATTTGATTTCCCACCGTCATTTCCTTTTCAATAATTTGTTTAAGACAAAATATATTATCCATACATGATCTTCCTGCTCTAAATCCACTTCGTTCTTCACTTTCTTTCATTCTTATTTCTTCTTCAATAAAATCTTTTAAAATTCGTCCATATAGTCTACTAAACGTTGCTGTTAAAGTAATGCCACGATAATTTTCACATTTTTGTCTGTCTCCTTTCTTATAAATTGATGTTAAATATCCAATTCTCCACTCTTCTGGTGTTTCTTCTTCGTTTAAGCATCTTTCGAATAATTGTCTAATTAATCTGAGCAATTTATCGGTTCCATTTTTGATCAGTTCTGCTGATATTCCACCGGGACCACTTGCTCTTTGATTCTTTAATTTTTTAATCGCTCTTTTAACTCTCTCAAGTTCCAATAGTATAGGTTGTTCTAAGATATCAATATCTGTATTTTTTACTTGAAATTCATTTCTAGTTTCCGTAAGCAAAGTCTTATAATATTCTTCCCATTTCTCAACCGATATTCCTTGCCATGAATTACTACCTTCTTTTCTAATATTCCTTAAAAATTTCCATGCCTCTATACATCGTCTTCCTCCTATATATGTCTCAATTTCTCTGCATTTTTTATCCTAAGATGTTCTTTTTTTCTCTACTACTAATTTCTTAGTGTCATTTCTGAAAGTTCTATAAATCTGTCTATCCTCTTCCTTTTTTGAACTCATCCACCTAAAATAGGCTTCTTTTTTCTGTTGTACAATCTTTTCAATGTCCTTATCCCATCAAAAGTTTTTTGGGGGATTTTTTCCCTTTCTTTTTTGTCCTAGTGCTTCCTTTGCAGCTTGGTGTAAAGATGACTTAATATGTTGATATAGTTCGGTTGTATTAGTATAATTCCTTTCTTCTAATTTTTCATCTAATCTTACTTGAAAAAGTCTTTTTGTACTCTCTTCATGGCGCAGCTTAGCCGCAGCTGCTTTTGCGCCATAAAACACCAACCAACAACAACAACAGCAACAAGTACTCTCTTCTGTTAATCCTTCCAACATATATTCTGGGATATCAATATCCTCCATCTCTGTGGGATTTCTTTTCTCTCTAATTATATTTGCCGAATAAGGAAATGCAAGTCTTGCTCGCACCATAAAATGATCTGAGCCACATTCAGCTCCTCTCTGGACTCTGATGTCTAATAATTTTAATTGAGCCCTTTGTTTAATAATTATATAGTCAATAATTGTTTTTAGTTGTCTAGTATGCTGATACCATGTGTATTTGTGAATATCCTTGTGTTTATAAAAACCATGTGTAATCTTGAGATCGTTAGTTCTGCAAAATTCAATAAGTCTTTCTCCATTATCGTTGACTACATCCTCTCCGAACTCTCCAACAATGTTATCTCTCTTCCTGCATCCAGTTCTTCGATTGAAATCACCCATCATTATAATTTCTCTTGTTCCTCCAATTTAATCAATGATTTCCTGCAGTTTTTGATAAAACATATTCTTAACTTCAATAATGTCATCATTATTCGGAGCATAAATTCCCAAAATAGTAATTCTTCTTCCAAAAATATCCATATTGATCTTTAAAATTCTTTCATCCACAGCATCAAAGTTCTTAAGATTTCTCTCAAATTTCTTTTTCATTAAAACTGATACTCCTCGTTTTGCTCTTTCCTCCTTTGGGACTCCTGAGTATAAATGAATAAATTCTCCAGTTTTTTTTTATTCCTGATCCTTTTTTCTTAGTCTCTGTCAAAACAATCAAATCGACCTTCATCGAATCAACCTCTCTCATTATATCAATCCATTTTGATCTAATAGAAATAAAAATAATACTAATAATAATAGTAGACACTCTAAACTAAAGCATATCCAAATTTCAAGTCGATCAAGTCAGTAGTTGTCCAGAAAAATTTTTTCCGGTGGACAATCAGCTGTCGTCGAGTGGTGGATAACCCTCCAATGCTCCTCAGGTGAAGTTTAAGGTTTTAATGGGTACTTAATTTAATGCTTTAGCACAATTTTTTTTTACTTCCTATCTTAATTTTTTTGGTTTGGGAGGGGGATTTTAAGACCATCTATTCTATATTTTTGAATTTTCTGAAGGATTTCTGAAAAAACTCACTCACAGGGAAGCTATGTAAACAATAATGTTTGCACAAACTTGTAAGCGAGATAGAGTGAAGTATAAAATCATCTGTGACCATTTAACTCATGCAGTAATTCCAAAGTACAAAGTAGATATTGTTTGCACTTTGCCTTTTCTTCACACTTAAACGATTCAGTGAAGATATCCTCGATTTCATCCACTGCAAATGTTGCAGACAGTTCTTCAGTGTTGCTCCAATCATCAGTGAATTCGAAGTCTCTGTCAGAATCTCTGCCATAATGTGTCACAAATTGGATCAATTCTCTGAACAACTCAGAATGATTGGTTCCCTTAAGTTGAGCCAATTTTCGAAGCATATGATCCTCAAGAACATTTCGGCACTCTTCAGGCTCTTGACTTTTCTTGGATCCAATTGTGCATGTCCTTCGTAAGTTCTTCATTGAAGATAAAAAAGTTATTTTATTTGCTATACTACTGTATCAATGATCGCAAAATAAACATCTCTTTCGAATTTCCTGGATGGTGGTGTGCCAATTTGTCTTGCCTCCTCAGCAGCTAATTATCCTGCTCTTTGCTTTGCAATCGGGATTTCCTTCAATGTTAAGCTAGGTTCATTATTGATGTGGACTTCCTTCTGAGCTAAATGTTCATTCCGATGAGCCACAAAATCAGTGGCGATGTTGTGCAGTACTTTAAAGTTCTCTTTTTGCATGGAATTGCCCATACAAAGTGTTTATCATTTGGTTTGCTGCTAGGTAATTGAGACCACTTGTTTCGAGATACTTGGAGACAGGAGTCGAAACATTGAATAATTCACGATAAATGAAGGCAACCATGATGTTCTTAAACTTGCACCAGTTTTCGAGCAATGTCTTTGCTGTAAATGCCACATCAGATGCAAAATCACTACTACTTGTAATCGTAAAGAGGCAGAGTAGCAAAGTAAATTGCTTGTTGCAATCTTCAAATTTGCGCCATTAAAACACCAACAAACAACAATCTTCAAATGGAACATTCAAGTCAGCAAAGACACTTTTCAATACTCTGTCCTAGCTCCACCAACAAGTCGAATTAACCTTCTGAAGCCAGTGCAACAGTTGATGACCTTTATTTGACTCATTAACTTTGGTCTAAACCAGCTTAGCTTGTGCGATTCTTAGATTAAAACCACTATACTCTACAAGAGACCAAGAAAATCCTTAGCTGTTTTACAACTTTCTGTCAAATTTGTGAGGACCAAGTTCAGCGCATCAGCACAACAATGAACGTATATCAACAAATCATTATCCTTCTTAAGATGTGCTTGGAGCCTGTTGTATTGGCCACTCATATTTGCAGCTCAAACGAACATCCAACTATTTGCTTCATAATGATTTGAAACTTCTCAAGTTCTGCCTTTGTCTGAAGGTAGAGTGCCTCGCCTCTGTCATTTTATGTGCAACAGCCAGCTTCAACAATCTCAGATACTCTACCACTGGGACCTGAAACCTGCTCTGTAGGTAGTAGTCCGGTGTCTTTTTTATGTTTAGGCTAAAGCAGAC
>JAFIDM010009631.1:82814895-82858650 GCA_023159025.1 Thereuonema tuberculata | reverse complement strand
GCTAGTTATGCTAACTTGCCTTTAATCTCTAGGAAGAAGTGGAAGGCTAGTTATGCTAACTTGCCTTTAATCTCTAGGAAGAAGTGGCTACTGGATCCATGATAATTTAGATAATTAACTTAATGGAAACTGACAAAGTTGTTGTTAAAAAGGACTGGATGTGATTGCTGAGATGTCTTCTTCTAATTTAAGTTTATATTTTAATTATTTGACTTTTATACATATTGTTCCAACTGTGACTGATAATGATAAATTGAAAGTTTATCATTAAAGGATGATAATATTTTTATTTTAAGATAAACTTTCAATGTTACTATACTTAAGTCACAGTTGGAACAATATATGAAAAAGAGTAAAAGTCAAATAACTAAAATATAAATGATAATATTTTTATTTAACAGAAAAGCTTTGGTACTTCATTCATGCTTTATTATATGATATTTATCTAGCTAAACATAGATACTAAGTTTTTTTTTTTTATATATAATTTATATTTAATTTTAGTTGTTTAGAACAACCAAAAAACTTAATGTTATGATCTGAGAGTGAAGTTTCTTGATTTAAGGATTTTAGATTGGATGTATTAGCAGCATGTTTTAAAGATACTTCTTCATTATGGGATATTAAAAATAGACTGTAAGGGAGGAAAGGAAATCAATCCAATGGTATCACAACAACTTAAACATAATACAGATGTTTATTAATAAATACAGATTTATCCCCAAAAATAAATACAAAATGTAACAAAAAAACTTAAATTCAAGCCCATAAAATAACTAAAATTTTGTGATATAATTACAGAAGCTGTAAATTCAAATTCCAACCAATACAATCAGTATTTATTAAAGAATTCCTTTAGATCCATTTTGCAAAATACAATTCATTAAGATACCCAACTCCCTGTGCTTTAAATATAAATACAACAATGACACTCTTGTCAAACCTACATATATATATTAGTTTTTCAAAAATAAAGATCTTCATTTCTTAAAAATATAACATCTATTTTTTTCAAAACTACATAAATGGAATTCATATAAATTCAGTTTTTTTTTTTTTTTTTTTTTTTCAATATTTCTATTCTATAAATATATGTACAAACAACAAATGTGCCACTTCTTGACTCACAGGTTATGTGTGTGTATGGCACAAATAAAAAATCCCCAAATTCTACTTGGTGCATATAAATGTTAAAAAGTGATTTTAAACATCTGCAACAAAGGTTTAAATGACTTCCTTATAATGTAATATTCTTTGGTTTTTATAACAGTAAGGACAAAAAAATTAAGCATAACATATTATTAATAATTTAGTTTATTATCAAGCTTTAACTGATCAACACTGATGTAATGAAGTTAAATTTTTAAATTTTAGTTCTTCTTCACTGATTAAACTTATTTTCCACTTAAACTTTCTAATAACAACTATATCATATTTTAAGTGAAATGTTGCTACTATTTAATGTTATTATAAGAAAACTAGGATAGAGAATGATTATCTACTTTTATGTATGTAAAGTACATTCATGGTATTGATAATTGTCAATCATCAGGCACTGCCCAGTAATGCAAATATCTCATGATGTTTGATTTTGCAGATTGTATTAAGTGAGATCCTCTGGTTTCTGTAATAAAACAGAAGCTCATCAAAACTGTCACTCCGTTTTGCATACTAAATCAAATTATGATGTGCATGGCTACAGGAAACTGTGGTCATACATTGCCCACTGGTGAGGTATGGTCCACTGCTCAAGGTCAGTAGATCCCAATAAATCTAATCTGAGTTCCAACTATTCATTTTGAGCTAATTACATAACCTAACATTTTAGTTAATAAAATTTTTTATTCAGCAAATAAAGATGTTCTATGAATATATGATATTCAATCTTTCTTATGAACTTTTGGAAATCAGAGAATGGAACTCTGAACGAAACTAGAACTAAATCTTTGATGATGCAAAAATTTCAAACCTTTCTGATTTGTGATAATATGATGGCGATTGTGATGGATCCTGGTGCCATTATGAAAATCAGAAAACTTCATTCTAGTCTGCAAGTTCAAAGATCTTAATATATCTTGTAACACTGCGTAAGGCAGTTCTTCTCAACCTTTTCTGCTTCATGGCATACTTTTATCTTTGCAGAAATCTCACAGCGCACACAATTTTTTCTTTACTGAATATAACAGTCTTACTTTTAAACATTTAAAGCTTTCTAAAATATTTTTTTAGCGGATTTGAATGTGATTTAATATTCCATTATCTTTAATTGTTAGAACGAAACAGAATGTAGTTCATATTTGTTTGCCCAGATTATTTGATATCTCGATTTTATTCTAGATACAAGCATTTAACTAGGGTGAAGCTAAATGTTGATTTCAGATACACTCAGAATTTATTGTGGCACAACAAAGACCTGCTCAAGGCACACCACTGTGCCACAGCACACTGGCTGAGGAGCTCTGGTGTAAGGCATGAAGGTGAAGACAACATTGATGTCTCACTGATTGATAATTATTCTTAAACTGCAAATACTTAACATAAAAAAATAATGTAACTAAGCTATGTTTCAATCTAATATAATGTATCTAGTTTGGTCCCAAAGGTTTAATACACATACAATTACACATTTTAAATTATAAATAAAACTTCTTTTTTTTAATCTCTGCAGAAAGAAGGAAATATATATGAGAAGGTGGCGTACAAAAAGCATTTTGTCCAAAAAAAAAAAAAATTGAGTTGTAGGTATTTTTGTGTAAAGTTTATTCATTCACACATAGTGAACACATCAAATAATAGTGTCTAGGGTGCTCCTAGAAGGGAAAGGAACATAAACATATAGATGTTATTTTGTAGTTAATTATAAATCAGTTTTTTGCATATACTGAAAATTATGATCTGTGTGACAAAATGCTTTTTGTACACCACCTCCTCATATATCCAAGAAAATAAACTTTATTTCTAAATAATGACTTTGTGCTTTAAATAAATCACAATGTGTCTATTTGAACCTCAACATGGCCTTAGAAATTATTGGAACCACTTCACTGTTGGATAAGCTTAAAGGATCAAATTATTACAGTTGCTGAAGCATTGCTTACTTTACAACTAATGAATTTTTGATTACCATATCAGGAAGTCTCTTTATCCTATGAAAATATTCACATGATTTTAAAGTACAGTGGAGCACCGTTTATACGTTTTTCAAGGGACTGAGAAAAAAAAACGTATAAATGAAAAAACGTATAAACGAAATTCACAAAAGTTACGAACAATTTCGTAATAAACAACAATAAAAAGTCAGAGGTAAATTAAAATATTACACGAAAATGAAATAGAAGAGGTATGTAATACAAAACTTTTTATTCCAGATTTAATGTACAACTAGTACTACTATTCGTATTCATTCAGCATTTACAAAATATTTTATTATTTTAGGTTGTAAGGCTTTTTTTGAATGGTTGTAGGGCTTTAGGAAAAAAGTTCATTGTGCATGGTTAAAAGTGCCATCTTAACTTTATCATTTAAATCACTGCCAATGAGGTATTCATGCATGGTGTTAAAACCCGCCAAAGCTTATTGAAAACTTGGCAGAGGTTTTTCAGTGCAATTTTCTAAGACTGGACAATCGGTAAATGCGCATTTTCTCTCTTCTTGAGTTCTTGAAAAAACGTATAAATGAAATTATTTAACGCTAATATGCATTGGATTTTGCCGGGACCATTCAAAAAAACGTATAACTGATAAAAACGTATAAACGAGAAACGTATAAACGGTGCTCCACTGTATTCCTTCATTTAATCTCATTAACTGACCAATGAATCAATGCAAAAATCCTTAGTATATTTGAAAACAAAATTAAAAATAATTTCACTTAACATAAATACCACCTTAATGTTTATCTATTTAGAATAAAAGTATTTCAGTGTACTTGTGATATTTATTATTTCAAAGAAATAGAAAAGTCTAGACTTATTACTCCTTCACAGAGAAGGTGACTAATTTTAATCTTAGTGATTGACTTTTATGTCATCTTTCTATGCAAGTCCATAACATTCTAAATGTTAACCCTTTAATGGTTAGAACAAATCTCATCAAAAATATCCTTTATTATTATAAATGTCTTAATTAAAGGAAAAACATCTTCTATCCTTTGCTACTATTACTAATACTACTAATAACAGAAGATGCATATTTCATTAAGAAATATTTTACAGCCATTCCTAAAAAGTCTTAATATGAAGAATAGCTACACTAAGCAAAGAAAGTAGGAATTATTTTTCAAGAATACTGCTGTATTAATAAATGCTCTTCAAAATGTGTCAGAAAGCTGAACTGACAACTCAAAAGTAGCTTGGAAATTAACTGGTTAAAACAAAAAATGATGATGAAAAATTTTTCAAAAATCCATACCAACATCATACAACAGACTCGAAACTCCATTGCGGATGAAAATTTAAAAACAATGGTGATTAAGATATAATAATTTTCAGAAATAATATAATAATTTGTAAATACTGCCAAAGAAATTTTTGAAGGACAAAAAAAAATTGTCAAATGGTAACAATGCTGAACATATGCAGACTTGTACTGTGAGAAGCAGAAAAAATCAGAGAAAATATATTTTTTAATACAACAATCACTACAGATTTATGTTTAAGCCAATCTAACATAAAAACAGTATAAAATGCATATCCTCTATAATGGAATATTTAAAGATCATTTTAATATTTTTTTTTCCATTTCCCTGAATTTAATAAAACTGCATCTCAGCAGTGATAAAGAATATGCATTTCAATAAATGTTTAATGAAAATTTATAAGTTTTTTTATCAACTAGATAAAACGTTTTTTTATTATATTTTGATACTGATATTATCACTGAAGATCAAAATTTTGATCAACCAAAAGCTACAAAGTTTTACAATTAAACATTACTTGTAAACTTTGAATGCTAAAAATAGAAATGTCAAAATGACAGGACACTTTAGAATCAGTATTTATACTTTGTAAGCCATTTTTTTAAAAGGAGTTGAAAATCAATACTCTGTTATGTAATTAAATTTTTTATGTTCAAATAAACAAACAAAAACATGTATTAACTGGCTACTTTTTTGAAATTGTGCAGATGTGAAATACTGACGTTTGGACGGAAATCTTTTGTGCTAAATATTTATGAGCAACATCATTGAAGTGATGAAATTCTATCATTCAATGAACAAATTACTTTATATTCTGATGCCAATAAATTGTTAGCCAATGTAAGTAAGACAGAGTCAACCAAGAGCAGTAACTCAATGTTAAGAAGTCAATGTTTAGTTTATTAAAAAAAAAAAAAAAAAAGTTGCCATTCAAAAGAATAGAGATCAATATTAATTAATTTTTTAAAAACATTTTCTTTTCTAACCAAATATAATTAAAACATTCACTGTCAGTTACATCTTTTGCTTTCTTCATGAATGAATTAATTCTGTATCTGCTCATTTCCTCCATCTGTTAAGTATGAGAGGGCCCAGACTGTGTCTACTAAAATGTCAATATCTGTACATTGTATCAGCATATAGAGATGACTTAATTAACTCTGGCATTCTACCAATTTTAGTTCACTGTTTACAGTGCCATGATAATCCATCATTACAGTTTGAAGCAGCATGGGCATTAACTAACATAGCTTCAGGTACTTCTCGGCAGACTCAAGCTGTGGTTGATGCAGGAGCTGTACAGTTATTTTTACAATTGCTTCGTTCTCCACATCAGAATGTTTGTGAACAAGCAGTATGGGCTTTAGGAAATATTATAGGTGATGGTCCTCAATTGAGAGAGTATGTGATAGGTTTGGGTGTGGTTCAACCATTATTGTCTTTTATTAACCCTGAAATGCCAATTTCTTTCCTACGTAATGTGACTTGGTTTATTGTAAATTTATGTTGAAATAAAAATACTCCACCACCAATAGATACTATTAAGGAAATTTTACCAGCTGATACAACATACAGATATTGATATTTTAGTAGACACAGTCTGGGCCCTCTCATACTTAACAGATAGAGGAAATGAACAGATACAGATGGTGATAGACAGTGGTATTATTGAAAAACTTGTTTCATTACTTAGTCACGAATGAATTAATTCTACCATTTAAAATTTTTTTTTTTTTTCATTCCAATTTTGAAATAATTTACTTATCCTTTACAATCCAAGTGACTAACCATATAATCTGAAGACAAACACATCAAATACTGATAAGACATTTTCTAAAAAGTTTTCTATTTTAATTTTTAAAAGAAAATTATATATCTGGCAGTAAATATGTTAAAATTGCTACCGACTAGTTACAGGCTTTGCAGTTGTAGAGATTGATGATCAGAACTTGACTGAATGTAATACTACATTTTGACTTCAAATAAATAGTCATAAAACAAAAATGTTAATGCAAAACTTAGTAAGTGCTTCCACCTAAATTATTTTAGAATTTTTAAGATAAAACATCCTCAATTAAATCAAAGTTTGAATATTAATTAGAAGTAACCCAAGTTTGTGATTACAAATATTAAGAAGGATTTTGAACTATAATGATTTTTTTTATATCTTGTCTAGTTTAACCAACTGATAGTTTTGGATGTGTTCTGTTGTATATCTGGTACTACACTGGGTCTTTCCTGACAAAAAGCAAATGCATACTTATATTTTGTAAGTTTTTTGCTAATGTAGAAATGGCTTCTTCAGACAGAAAAAAAATCTGCAAAACTGAAAAAAAAAAAACCACACTAAGATATTATTTAAAATATACTAATTAGAATCTATATTACTAAAATCTTTTATTTCTCTGTCTGTCTGTCCGGCACAATTGTTAATTTCCTATGATAAAATTACTATAATTTGCAGTAATTTATATTTAAAATAATTTTTTTCTGATGTTTTTATTTTGTATTCTTTTTCTATGTTGTAAAGATTTCTTTTTTCCTATCTAAAGAAGCAAATTGTATAATGGTGTAAATTTACAATTAAATTTAAGAGAATAAGCAGTTATTTTTATCATTATTATAAAATTTTTGTTGGTTTACAAGAATCCTACTCTGAATTGTAATGGTCATACTATTTGAAATGTTATTATTAAATGCTATGTTATGTGAGAATCTGTTTAAGTAACAACTTCAATTCACAATTCCAATGAATTTAATATTTAAAAGCAATTAGCAACTTTTAAATAGTGATTAATATTTATTTGAGATTCATAGGCACTAGTGTGAATATTTTTGTTCATTTGTCAATGTATTTAAAATTAACATTGCAGATTGAATAGATATTTTGTTAATTACGTCAAATTTTTTAAAAATGGCATTTGAATTGTTTTAATTTTCAGATATGGATTTAATTAAGTCATGATTATTATTTAATTCACATGCTTCTGAGGTTCAATAAAAATTCAAAATGTACATAGAAATTGACAAAAATTAGAATATCTGAATCAGACTCCAAATTTACAGAACTCTAGTTATCGACTCACAATTCCACAAAACTAAATAACTGGTTTCAAAATATAAGCAACTCTGATCTTGTGTTAGGTTTGGATTAACTCTAGGCTTCAGACCTGTTTCCTCACTTTGCTTTTATCATATATAATCCATTTTACATCACAAGTGAAAATCTAATTTAGGAACTGATCGTTATTAAACCATAAAGGCACTTCTAATTTCCAGATTGCACAAATGGGACATCTTTTGTTATTATCTCTCAATTCATGAGGTAGACATTTGTCCAACTTTATGACCTTCCAAGTTCATTTAGTTCATTTAACTACAAGAAGATACTCAAATGATTGACTCCAAACTTCTCTTAAGTAGATTTGTGAGGATCAACTCAATCACAACATTCAGCATTAAATGATAAACTTTTTCTACAGACCTAAAATCTTGAGAACTATGAGAATCTATGTACAAATATGCCATTCACTTCAAAAATAGTATTAGTTCCATAACATAACAATTTTAACACCATTGCAATAATTTCAATCAAAATGTTACTGACAGGAATTTTATAATTAAATATTAATCCCATTCTTCATTTTTACATAAAATGAGATTTATAAACAGTATAAAATATACTTCTGCATGTTTAGAAGATTAAAAAAAAACCAATATTATTTAAGTTTGTTAAGCAAACTTCCACTATATATAAAATGAAACTGATTTTTCAAGATCATGAAACACAACTTCAAAACAATAAAATAACCTTTTTGACAAAAAAACTTCATTGAAAGATAACAAATAAAACTTTAATTGAAGGCATAATTTCATACATATTATCTTCTCAGTACAAACTGTGATCAAACAACAGCTGAACACAAACAGATTCCCATTTGAAAAACACTATCCATTATTTAAATCTTTTCAATTCATTAACATTAAAAGCTGTCGATATAAAATTGCAATTGGTAACAATAATTAAACACTTTCAAGAAGCATACATTAAAAAGAAAATAAAGAATTTTAACTATTAATTAATGTTAAAGTTATTCAACTCAAATTTTGCTAAGTTTGATAGAAAATTAAGGAGAAAAAAATGTAAACATCTATTATCTAAAATCAAAAATCTTCCTTGCACTTCATTACTGCGTATAGTGGCTTAGGAGAGAAGGAATATTCTGGAGTCATGACCGCTTCAAATAATATAATTTTTGATTTGGACATTAATTTATTTTCAAAAAAAGGACAATTTAATTTTTGATTTGGACATTTGTTTATTTGGCATTTTCACATTTTATTGTTTTGTATAATAATGTGAGATGTAGGTCACGTTTATTTTGTTTTAATAATGTGAGATGTAGGTCATGTTTATTTTGTTTTAATAATGTGAGAAGCATACAACGTATATTCCATCTGTTTGTTAATTAGTTTTATTATTATTTTGGGGGGAAGAAGACGAGGAGTCTTTTCCCTTTTTATGTAAGAGGCTTGTAAAAGACAGGCCGTTTAGGCCGTTGAAACATCATCAAAGGTGAAATTTATAGTTTAATAAAAGATTTTAAGAAGTTTCTGTAAATATAATTATTTAATTTTTTTTTAATGAAAATTAAAAAAGCAGTGAAATAATGTATAATTTATTCATTGTTAATAATGTATTGAGAACATTATGCATGTAGTACATGTAAATAGCTTCATGCATATTAAAAAAACTTTACTTTTGCACAACAACCTCCCATTGATCAGATCCTAGCTATGTAACTGACTTTCCACTTATAATTTTATACATACAGCTGAAAAAGTATTTAAAAAAATATGTGTCATGATTTCAACAGCAGGTTAAACTAGTAGAAAAAAAATCATTTTATTATTTAATAAATGGCAAAAATACTGTCAAAATTTCAGTTTTAGTTAAGGAAAGAAACAGCTTTCTAGGAAAAAAAAATCCCTTATTGTTTCTTAATCAAAAATATTCCTTTAAGATTTTAAAAAATAACTTATCAAATAATGGAAGACTAATGAATAACATGTCGGTATTAAATTTTCCAAATAAGACTGACTGAAGCTTTTATATATAATACAAAATATCCAAAATTCTGCAAACAACAAACACTTTAAGTATCATTTCTGTAGTAAAATTATTTATGAATTAATTTTTTTGAAATTAATAATGAAAATAAAGAAGCTTTCTTTAAGTAATAAATAATATGAAAGGAATATAGTAATACTATTTTCATATTAAATTCATAATATCTAAATACAAGTAATGGATTTTTAGTGATTACCAAAAATTAAAATCAAATACAGAATGGTAATAAAATAAGAAAATCTGAAATAACTAGTAGGAGATGTGGGATGGTCTCAAATAAATTTCATATTAAATTAGCCCTCTTATCTCCTACAGAATGCATATAAAATACTCATAATGGGAAGCAAAAGTAAAGACAAAATAAAATTACAAAGTTGAAAATTTTCAATTATCTCTAAAAAGCATAATAATAAAAAAATCTTCATCAAGATTACATTTAATCAGTTTTACAGAAACATTTTTAATAAAATAATAGGAATAAAAACAATCAAATATTTAATTTTGATATGAAATAAATAAAATAAATATCAACAATGTAATCTTTTTGAAATGGGGGAAAAATAATATAGATATTTATGAAAGGTATTACAAACCAAGCACCATAATGAAATTTATATATTAGTATAACATCACAATATTGAAGTGAATATGTAAAGTCATTTTAATTAATTATTTCATATATTTATTTAGTTGAAATGATGATGATGATGTTAATGAGCTTAAACATAAAACATGTTTTGAATCAGTATTCAGATCATAAAATTTACATTAACTTTTATTTTAGTTGAAGTTTTAAATAAACTATTTTTATTTAAATACTACTAGACTAGAAGACTGACAATTCTTTAAAAATACTTCTTGAATAAAATAACTTTTTATCAATAACTAGTGCATTCCAGAAAGTTGGCAATGAAAGTTATTAAGAATAATTACACAATGAATTATTGAAACTAAATTTTCGTTTTGCAATGTTTTCATTATCACATGATGTTGTTTTTCAAGATTAAATGTTTTTAAACAAGCATAACTGATATAAAACATAACAAAAAAAGTGATATCCCCCTCTGTACTAACAAATAAGTAATTGAACATTAAAAAGATTTAAAGTGTGATATATTAAAACATCAAAACTGTAAAAAGTGATGTCAGTATATCAAGGCATGATTTATTTTTTTTTAATGGAAAAAGGTTAATTACTAGTAAAATAGCAATTTTTAATTTTGTGTAATTTAAAATTATTATAATTGCATATGCTACAATCTCAACTACTAACTCTGCCTGAATATCCCTTCTTCTTATAAAGTTCTTCATCAGAAGAACTTTCATCGTGATATTCCCTAGAAGAATGTTTATAGCCATAATCTTCTTCATCTTCCTCTTCATCTAGCAATCCTGGTTTTCCATTTAATAAGTGGAATCCATACTGATTTTGTTTACGAATGCAAATACTGTATGTAAATAAAGCTGCAATCATCACAACCAAAGTAACTGATCCTACAAAATAACAATAAATAAATAAATAAATAAATAAATAAATAAATAAAAGTGCAACGAATGAATACCTAGTACTATCACAAATGACTTACCTAGTACTATCACAAATGCATTGCGATTTAAGCCCAATATCCTTTCATCTTTAGTAAGAATAAAGTCCACTTTCGTCGCTTGGCCAGGAAATACTTGTATATACTGTTATGATTTGAACAGAATAAATAGGTTAATTGTGAGAAATTCACAATTTTTTTGACAAAAAAATTATAAATATATAAATTTATTATGATCGTTATCTTTTTTAAAATCTGAGTTTTGAAGAAAGCTGTTTGTACCACTTAATAACCCCTAATGTGAACTTTAATCTAGTGACTTTTTTTTTCTTTTTTCATTTCTGCTCTTTAATTCAATTTCAAATTTTAAGATTACTCTCTCTTACCTTTGTATTAGGCATATAATTATCCGCTTCAACAGTGACAACGTAGTTTCCAGGCAACAGCAATCTCCAATATTCTCCTTTAGTATGACTGTGTACAGTATGGTTGATTCCAGAAACAGATATCCTTGCATTTATTAGAGGCTCATTACTGCTACCGCTCTTTAAAGTGCCATGTATGCCTTGGTAAGCCTTGAAATATTAATAAAAAAAATCATATTTTTAACACATTATTGGTCAATTTGATGGTATAAAATTTGATTTCCTATCAAAAGATGCTTGCTTATTTATATTATCTATTTAAGACAAGTATTATGTTTTGCTTAAGGATGTGATATTTATCCAAGATTAAATATTTATTTAGTTGAAATGATGAATGATGATGATGTTAATGAGCTTTGTATTATTTATTTGATGTTCTGTATTTAGGAAAAGGGAGAGATGATTCTCCACTCCTAAAAATCTAGTTATGGCCTGAAGAAGTCTTTGAATAAAAAAAGATGAAATATAGCCAAGATGTAGTAGTAAGATACAGTTTGTGTGTGTTTTTATTGAATTTTTGGCGTTTTTAAGAAGATATAATAAAATATTTTATTTATATACTTAATATGTTCGCAGTTAAACCTTATTAAAGTAATATATAAATATTCTCTGAGGATGAACACTTATTTTGTAATGATCCTACTGAATTATTGGAAGTTCAGATAGTTAACTATTTAGAATGATGCAAACACAGGACTAAGAATTGCATAAAAAGAAACGTTCAAGATTTATATTAACAAGAAATAATAATGAATAGTAATAATAACAATACTATATTAATAAAATAATTATATTCTAGTTATTTGAAGATTATATTAATTCCATTCATCACATTTACATAAAATGAGATTTACAAACAGTATCAAATAACCTACTTCTGCATGCTTATTTGTTAGTACAGAGAGTAATTTCACTTATTTTTTGTTAAATAATTATTATTTTATATAGTATTACGCACAATACTATATAATACCCATAGTTTTTCATAAAAAACATAAAAGCAAAACATAGAATAAATTTTTGTTGTTGAAACACTCATTGATGAATTTTCTAATGATAAAGAAATATTAAGCTCTAACAGATACAGAAAATTCATTATTCCAATTAATATCCACAATAATTCAACGTAATAGACATTCACATCAAACCTTGACATTAGCCCAATTACATTACATTAAACATCTGTAGTCTTTTAAGGAAAGGGGATATTTTCCCAACATGTACCAAAGAAAAGAAAAACAAATGTCATGCCTAGAGCTTGTCAATGAAGTGGAGTCGGAGACGACCGTTTCATCATTGTCATGATTCCTCAGCCAGACTTACCATTTCGATGACAAGCTCAGAAAGGCAAAAAACAAATGAAAACCACACCCGCTCCCAGATGTGAGTTCCCACAGAAACAAACAAGAAAAGAAAATTCCCTGTTACTCAACAGAATTTCATAATCTGTCCCAAAACTTTCAGGCACAAGTGGTTATTAAATTATAAAAGAAAAATACGCTTAGATTCCTCAGCCAGACTTGCTCTGGGCATGAAATTTGTTTTTCTTTTCTTTGGTGCATGTTAGGAAAAAGTCCCCTTTCATTAACACTTTATTCTGCACATTAGGCTTATTTTTCTTACGATTATTCATTTGGTGATGGATTTTTGTTTACAATTTAATAGCCACTTGTGGCTGAAAGTTTTGGGACATTTAATGAAATCCTGTTGAATAACAGGTAATTTTCTTTTCTTGTTTGTTTCTGTGGGAGAGGGTGTAGTTTTCATTTGTTTTCATGCCTTTCTGAGCTTGTCATCGAAGTGGTAAGTCTGGCTAAAGAATCATAACAATGATGAAATGGCAGTCTCAGTCTCCACTTCGTTGACAAGCTCTAGGCATGAAATTTGTTTTTTTTTTCTTTAGTGCATATGGGGGAAAAAAAATCCTCTTTCCTTAACAATTTATTTGGCACGTTAAGCTTATTTTTCTTATCTGTAGTCTTTTCTTCAGGACTTACTAAAATAATAATATATAAATAGATGAACTAATGAAATGTAATATCAGAATACTAGATTTATACAAAACTTGAGTGATAATTAAGATTACAGGTTGTAACCTTTACAAAATTCAAAGGTTCCTAAACAACAATAAGGATCTATTGGGTTGAGTAATTAATAACTTTCGTCCTCGGAAACAAATTTTAACTCATTTATTATCAAATTAATTATCAAATAACTCATTATTAATACAAATGACTCATTATTAATACAAATGACTCATCATTTTTAACAAGTTTTGACATTTTTAGAATGAGCAAATGCCCCTCACTTATATCACAATAGTGACAGCTTATAAAGCACATTAAAATAATACATTTGTAGTTAATGAAATGGAGCAGTTTGAAATGCTTACACTTCCCTTAATGTTGAGAGGGGAAAAATACTATGGAGACTGCTAAAAAGTGGAGTGTGAATAGCAAAGACACCTGTTTGTGAAATTTAATTTTGGAGATATGTTACTGAATGATGGACCAAGATTAAGGCAGCCATCTGACTTTGAAGCTGATGCTTTAAAAGCATTGGTGGAATGCAATACTCACCGAAGTACTTGAGAATTATGAGACAAATTAAACACATCTTAAACCACCATATGCTGCCACTTGGAAAAGTCAGCAAGCAGGGGGTTTGGGTTCCATATGCTCCTACTGAAAAGAACAAGGCAAGATCATTTATGGATAGGAACAAGTCTTCTTTCATGACAGAGAAATCATCCGTTTGATAAAATCATTACTGATGATGAAAAGTGGCTCACATATGATAATATTGCATGCAAATGATAGTGGCCTGACAACGATACATCTTCAAAGCCAGATCCAAAGGCCGAGCTTCATAGAGGAAAAGAATGTTGGATATCTGGTTTGATTGTTGTGATATTATTCATTTCAAGGTTTTAAATCGCAATGAAACGGTTATGAAAGACTTATTTGTACAGCAGCTGCAGCATGCTTATAAGAAGTTTGCTCAGAAGTGGCCAGCACTCGTTCATCGGAAAAATGCTGTTGTTCATAACAACACAAGACCTATGCAGTAAGAGTAACACAGGAAAACATTTTGGAGCTTGGCTGATCTATTCTACCTTGTCCACCATACTTGTCTGACTTTTACACCTACAGATTATCATCTTTTCAGATCACTGCAAAACTCTTTAATGGGGAAAATGGTTTGTAATGAAGACCAGGTTTGAGAGTTTGTCGAAAACTTTTTCACATCAAAACTGATGGAATTCTACGCAAATGCAATCAAAGAGCTCCCTATTAAATGGCAACAAGTCAATGCAAATAACAGTGAAAGTATAATAGGTTAAGATACGATGGTAATTTTTTTTTATTAAAAAATAAAATTAGTAAATTTCATTTGGAGTTTTTTATGACTCGACCCAATAGAAAACGTAATAAATCTAACAAATATTAAAAGTAAAAAAATAAAATAAAATATATATATTATAACCAAACTTAAAATTTGTATTAAAAATGACAATTTGGAACAAAATGTTACTGAGGAGAGACAAAAATTTATTTATTTATTTTTTTACAGAAAAAGTCCAAAATATTCAAATTAGCTTACCTCTGAAATCATTGCAATTAAGGCATCTTTATTGGCATGCCAAATAGGTTGCAGCTCTTTTTCTTCAGGGCAAGGTTTACAGTTAACATACACTCCTATTTCAAAACATTCTCCAACTAGATAATTGTAATCCTATAATATTAAACACTGATTTAATAATGGAAGAGATTAGCAGTAGATTTAAAATTGGCAAACATGGATGAAATTTAAAGTTCCATTGAACAATTAATTTTAACTTACCATCATGCTACCTTTATGTCCTCTCCATTCACCTCCTGTTATTATACCATTCTGGAAAACTGATGCTGCAATAAATTACATTTAATTTCTGTTACTTTATGAGCCTAGAATATTATTTATATTAACTAAAAAAAGTGGTGTTTCTGATCCACTGCCAATCGGAAGTTAAGCATCATTCACTTAAAATTTCAATAATAATAATAATAATAATAATAATAATAATAAAGCAATCAAGAGAGATTTATGAAACATTAGTTGTGAGTGTACATTATATGGATGGTGTTATGCATCATTTGACCAAGCACCGAAATATATTTTTTTTTAGATTATTGCTCTAACTACTAGTGAAAGATGTAAACTATTTATAAAAAAATTGTTCCTGCTTGCTATCTCAACATAATTCTGGGGAAAATTAATTATGAATAAATGCCAATTGACTAATTGTAACGAATAAGATTTGCATCATGTGACTAATGACCTTTGAAGGATGTTATTAATTTTGATAATGATCAGAATTGCCCTATGAAAATATCTTCATTTTGATAAATGACACTCTTCATTCCATAAAAAATGAAGTAATACATAAGCTTTTGCATTTATGCAAATATCTCAATCAAATTTGGGCATTTGGTCAAATGATGCATAATACCATTTATATAAAGCCAGCCCTATATAATGTTTGCTTTAAATTCTCATCATTGCTGTAATATGTTTTAAATTATCAAAATGCCAGCAGAAAGCTAATGGACGTAAAATTAACAATTACGGATTCTTTGGTATCCCGCCAATTCTTTTATCATAAGGCTATGAACCTTGTTCCAAACAATTGAACAATTGTCAGGCGTTATGGGACAATTCACAGCGGCCAAGTCGTCGCCTACCCGTCTTGGTACAATCCAACTGCAGTTTTAACAATGAAATAAAACAAGACTTGATAGTAACGGTACCAAGCACACAAGGATAACTTAAGAACATAGTATCATGCACATAATTAAATGTTCGATGTTCAATTCAACAGTAATTCATTGCTATTGCACCAATTTGGAACAATTCTCAAGGATTAAATATTCAATTTTAAGATGAAATTACAAAAGATATTATATTTTTATCTTTAAAAGTCCATCTTTAAAGTTTATCTGGTAATTTCACACTTTATTAAACATCTTCCACTACACCAGAAATAAATGTTAAACACTACATTTATTTAAAAAAAACAGCAAATTTTCGAGGAGAAAATAAAACATTTATTTCTGGTGTAGTGGAAGATGTTTAATAATATACTTTACAATAGAAAAGGTTTGAAGACGAAATATGGGATGTTTATTTATAATTTCACACTTTGCTGGCATCAGTCTGCACTGTTTTATTTTGAAGCAAGCTATATACTTTACATTGAAGCACAGATGAATATATAAGTTATGGCTATGATTTCTTCACATACCTTCTTAAATCTCTATCATCTTAATCTAATTCATTGTCAGTGAAACGTGTTGGTCTTACTTTTGGACAAGGAAGTGAGAAATGTAATGCACTTCTTTTAATATGTATGCTGTGCTTTATGGTGTCATTTCTTTAAAGGCAAAGAATACCTCAGTCTCTTTTTTTGTTGTCCTTAACATACACATTAACAACAAAATTGTCTTGTTGTGGGATTATTTACTTCTGAATTTTACTAGTGCTGTTACTAATAGCTGCATAAATGAGAAAATTCTTAGTAATATTGTGGTACTTCAGCCTACCTCTGTATAAAAACTTATTTAATGTATCTCCCTTAATTCATTTGGACCTTAATTCATCTAACATTTTACTTTTCTACCTTATTTTTTTTCTAGAATAAGTCACAATTTCTTCATGAGACATGAGATAACCAAATGGCTAGAGATGAAGTCCAGGGTTACATGAAACATCAATATGTGATGTTCCATTTTGAAAAAAACACAAGAGCTAAATATGTATTGCATGTCAAGTATTTGTACAAGAAAGAATGTAAAAGAAATTTTAAGCAAACTTTTAATCAGAATAAAGATTAAAAAATATATGTCAATGTTGTTCATCTTACTTGGCTCACTGTCACAGCTTGGTTTCCCTTCATGCATAGTAGGATGCTTTTGTGCATATGTTTTGGCTAAATGCTGAAATAAAGCTTCATCAGGAGTAGATAAAACAGCCATGTTTGCAGCTGTAAATAAATAAATTTTCAAAATAATCAAATTGAATTCTAAAGAAGAAAAAGTATTTTGTTCCTTCAATGTTACTTATCAAGAAACTGCAAGTAATTAGCAGAAGAGAAAAAAAAAAAAAAAAGAAAAGAAAAAAGTTAATCCAATCTTTAATTGTAGAATTATATTGCTGTAAGTGGATAATATCTAGAAATTTCAAGAAAATAAAAAAAAAATTAAAAAAAAAATAATACCTGATGGTGGTGCAAAATTGTAAGGATAAGTGGTTACAAGTGCACCAGCATGAAGAGCAACGGACAAAGTAAATGGTATATCTTTCATCCATTTGATCACAGCAGCAATTTCTGGCTGAAGAGCAGGTTCCGTAGGTGTAAGTCCTTTCACTGTCCAGACAATATTAAAAAGAAAAATATATCTCAATTAATAAAAATTCAGATACTGATGACAAAAATAATTTAATAATGATTAAAAAAGTTTTAGTTGCAATGTTTTTTTAAATCAAATATCTCAATCAATTGCAGAAATTAAAAAAAAAAAGGCATAAAAAATATTTATTTATTTTTACTCTACAGTAAAGCATTGCAAATGTTAAAGTTGAAAAAAAATAAAAAATAAATATCAACAGATCTTGTTTTCCTCCTAAGAATTCTGCAGATGAATGCCATGCCATTGTTAACTGCAACTTAAAATTCATTATTAATAAAATTAACCTAAATATGTTGAATGTTTCAAAATACAATTCTCCATTCTAAGAGAAATTTAAGATTGATGCACATTTCATATCTTTGTGGTGTGGAGAAAAATAGTTGTGAAACATTCTAGAAGATACATTAATTATTCTATGGTTAAAAATGGAAGTTTAGTTTCAAATACTTTTCTCTATTAGTATGACAACATTCAACTGCATTTCATCACAGTGTGCTGGTATGTTTCTAATTTACTGTTTTAAACTTTCTTTCCATTTTTTAAGATACACATGACTGCACTTTCACAGTAGTTAAATTCACATAGATGCTTTCAAGATAATGACAATTTTACGATTGTGTGAAATGTCAAAATCTCAAGGTTACTGAAGGAATCTGACATTTTGTGATACTTCTATCCTGCCATATTCCTTGCACGAGATGTTACAGGGGATTTTACAATCAGACAACTTTCTCTGAAGCTCTCTTCAGCTACTGTAAAAATAGTTTCAAGGCAAACCAAAAACGAAGGCTTTATTGCAAGATGAGATATATATGCACTCAACTAACAGGAGATTCTTTACAGATTGATTTATGATGTTGAGCAGTGGAGAGAACAAAAAAAAAATAAACAAATCCATAATTATTTGTTAAATAATAGACAGAAAAACTATTAAAATTTTTTGGAATTAGAGGGATGATCTTGGGTAGCATGATATTTGAATATAGAACACTAGAGGAAACTCTTTTTTATTAACACTACAGCAATAACACGGTTCATCTCCATGTATGACTTCTCTGGGATGTTGTTGGTCTTTAATTTCATTTTCAAGACAATAATGTATGCTTGCTTGTTAATAATTTTCTTTTGAATGATGATAATTGTTAAGACTGGCTAGCCAGATTGCTACATCTTATAATATTTGTTGTCAAAAGAACTGCTACAAGTGATCTGGATAAACAGATGGTATATGAATTATTGAGGATATCTTTGACATATTACTGATTAATAGGAAAATAGTCTTGAAACAAAGGAAATTAAATGTCCTCGAAGATATGATGGAAGTAAAAAGGAATGGAAAGCAACTGCCAAATTTTATGGAGTAATAATCTTCAGTAAGCAGTTCAGGCACAGCATTGCAGTCTTGGCAGCAGCTTGCCATGAGGCTGATACTGCTTGAACCTCAGCTTGAATCCCAGTCCATGCATGGATGTTTACTTCCTTTCTTATGTGTTTGTTTCCTTCTTTTCAGCTGGCAGTAGCTCTAAAATGCCTTTGGGAAGTGGTGCATCCATCATAATTGTAACTTATAAGTAATATTGAGTTAAAGAATGCTCCCTCTACCCAGAAAAAAATGGATAAAGGGGGAAGAAGAAGAATAACTTTCAGTAAATCGATCATCATGATCACAAATTAAATCATTAGAATAGAGGTAAAGTACTTCATCATCCAACAGTACAGAAAATCAATGGATAACCCTTGGTGTGTCAAAGAATGATTCAAAATCGAAATGCAAAATCTCAAGTCAAAAGAGCAAAATTGCAGATACATGGGTTAATGAATTAGGGAAGAACCAGCACCACCATGCACACCATTCTGTAGCATCAAAAGATGAGTCAAAACTGAGATTGCAATTACAATTGTAACTGAATCAGAAAAGTCTCAAACTTGCAAGGTATCAGATGATAGTTGCCACACATTAAGCTACTATAGTAAGCTACTTGAAATATGATTTTTTTTTTGAAAAACATTCTGGTGCAACTTGTCAAAAAAGGAAAAATGTGTTTTAGAAACAATGTGGTTTTTAGGACATGTAATGGATGATTTTACACATTATAAGTAACATTGATTACTATACTATACATAAGCTTTCAATTGGCACCAATCTGAAAAAAATTGTTGAGTTTCTGGCTTAACTGAGTTTTTGCAATTTTGACCATGTAAGCAACTTTTGAAAAGACCGTCACTAGCTACAATTGTGTTCTACTTGTTGAGATCAATATTTTCATTCTAATATTTAACATTGTCTTATCAGTATACTTAATTTGAAATAGTTTGTGATTTTAAGAGACCATTTAATTCATAAACTTGTTTATTTAAAAAAGTCAAACATTGAACACTTGATTGAATAAAAGCCGTGCTGGCGTGGCCGTGCGGTCTCGGCAGCGGTCGGCCGTGGTGGCCAATGCGCCAGTAACTGGGTTCGAATCCCGGCAGTGGCATGGCTGTTTCAATTTCCTTTCTTGTGTGTTCGTCTCTTCTTCCCCTGGGGTTGGCGCCCCCTCGTGGTATCTAGCCAATAACTCCTATTGTAGGAGGCCGTCCAAACCCTGCACGGGTGTTACGGACGATTAAAATAAAATAAAAAGATTGAATAAAAAGGAATCATGCAATGCTTTAGTTCATTTTAATGTCATCATAAATGTTCACCATTACACCCAGCAGCTCAACAACTTCGTCTTCTTTGTTCCATCTAGTCAACATCAGGCTCCTCTGATGCTGTCAATTCATCCACTTGAAGCTCGCATTCCAAGTACACCAAGATTGCAGCCACATATGAACAGCATCCAACAGTTCGAAGACTAGTCAACATGTGCATCACCATCCAATTACAGCCCTCCATCTGGACTTGTTGCAATCATGACAAACGTATGCTTTCCACTTCTGAGTACTGTTGTGGGCTGAACGAAATACGTTTATGGAAAGTTGCACCGGAATGATTTTTTTGAAAATCCTATTTTAAGTACCTTACTACCGTGTCCAAATTGAGTCTGGGCACCCTCTCGACATAGCCATTTTGGGCACAAGACCAAGTGACGATTTCTAAAAATAGGTGAAACAGGGACGTTGGGTCATAACTTTTTGCATTTGTACGAAGTACTACCAAAGGTCTACCTAATGGCGTCAAAAGTATGAAGCCATCTATTTTTGAGGAAATCGAGTTCAAACATTTGAAAATCACGTGGTCAACGGGCCCTTTTTCAAAATTTCTTTTTAGCCAAATCCCTTTAAATGGACCACAATGAAGAATGCCTAACAATTTTTGGGATTTGGAAGACTGGCTGGGACTATCAATTCCTGCTGGTGTTCTTTAAGAAAGAAAATTACAATATATTTTCCGGAATAATGTTTTTCTGAATCATTTAAATATGGTTGGGATTACAGTTATTTATTTAGTTTTAATTATTATTCTTTGAGAAGAAAATTTAAAAATCAAATTAAGAAAATTACAATTGGCTCTCCACACTTTTCATTTCATTTTAAGAAAATTATTATTATTATTATTATTATTATTTATATTCTCAGTAATCGAAACCTTATTATTTAAGCCTATTAGGCTTAGAGTATTATTTAAACCTAGTTTTGATTTGGTTATTGTAGTTTTATGTGCAACAATAGGCTTACTTTCAAAGGATTTTTAATTTAAAAAGGCAATTAAAAAAGTCAATCAGGAAATAATTATATAAAAATGCATGAAACTCTACAGTGAGAAGGAGAGAACGAAAGCAAAGAAACATACATTGGAAGCTGAAGAAATTATATTTTGTTTCACAAATTTTACTTTTCTTACAGTAATGTTCATTTACTAAACAGTAAGCTAAACAGTAATTCTAATTAAAATTAATAGCTAATAGATATACCTGGAAAATTTGTATCTAGATCGACATTATTTTGATTATTATGACCTGCTTTACAGGAACTTTCTGCCTTTAAGCTACCATCTGGATTTACAAGGGGCAAAATATGCAGTCTGACTTTACTTAAAATCTAAAAAGAAATAAATAGCAAAAAAAAAAAAAAAAAAAAAAATTAAAAAAATAAAAATAAAATGTAATTATTAAATTCATATTTTCTGAGAAAGAATAACCAACCATATTAATATTTTCCATTGATATATAGATTATTTTTAGCCTTAGCAATGAAGTTTATAACAAAGAAACTAACTACAAGGATTCAATTCATCTAAACACATTTTTTTTTTAATATCAAAGAAATAAAATAAATCAAATTTACTATAAGTATAAAGTGCTACAAATGTCACCTGTGGAATATTATTTTCATACACCCTCTGAATACAGACTGAGTATTAGAAGTATGCATGAAATGTATGTCCCAGTCTTGGGGAAATCCAGATGATGGTGTCTTTGTGATTTGTTTGCTTTTTTTAATAACTCAAAAGAATAGTATATTACTATCTCTGTAAATGTCCTTGTTGTCTTGCCCATCTCCATCCATCATCTGTTATTGGCCATTTTGAAGTTGTTACAAGATGTGATACAGTTGTCAATAATAGTAAATAAATTACATGTTGCTATTTTTAATATACCAAGTTTTGCTTTTGGTAATTGAATTTGCTACTAATATTTGATCATTTCTAATTTTCCAATTTATATCTCTTGAGTTTTCAGCCTATAAGTACAGTTATAATTTTTTTTTCATTAATTACTGAAAACATCATTAATTCCTTTCTGACTGTATTAAGCAGAAATATGCAGTCATTTATTTTGTGAACTTCCATTCTTGTATCTAAGTTCACAGAAAAATGCTATGCTAGAAAGATATTCCTTACACAAAAACAATTACAAAAAGTAGTGTGGGTTAATATTCAATATATACAAATAATTTGATGCAGGAACTGTTCTAGTTCTTACAAGTTTTAAATTCTATGTTAAATGAGATGTAAATAGCCAATAGGGAAATGTCCATATGCATAGCGGAGGCATTCAGAGAATGTTGAGGCATAGCAGCAAATGGTACACAAGTATAGAGGAAGTAAGGTTTTTTAGCTGACAAATGAAGGAAGTAAGTTCACTGGAAAGCTTCGAAAGTGCATGAAACAGTAACAAAGCAGCATTCAAAACTTGGAAAAGGTGAGACACCATGGATTGTCTGAGAAAGAGGTTATCAAATCCACAAGCATGATCTTTGATGACTTTGCAGTTAAATAACTTTAAATCTAAGCACAAAATAGAGGCTGACAGTGATCTTCTAATACTGTCAGAAAGTCATGCTGCGGAAATCTTGGGAAGCTTCTTTGAGCGAGGGTTAAGAGTTCTGGTGTGAACTTAATGTCACAATACCAAATTTCACCTTTTGAGGATAATTATAGAACTAAGAATATGAACAAAGGATACAACTGTTATGTTGATCACTCCTTAATATTGGTTGCTCACATGAAACATGATCAGTCATAATCAAATACAATGACAGTAAGAATGGAATTCTAAGTATAAGAAAGATCTTATCTGAGAAAAAGAAAAAACAACAACAACTTATAGAGAACTGATAAGTAGGAAAATAAATCAATTCTATTTATTTTCCTGCTTACTCATCAATTCTCTATAAGTTGTTTTTTTTTCTTTGATTGCTTAAAATTGTATAAATTTTGAAAAAAAAAACCCCAAATATATCTGCAAGATATATATAAAGCCCAAATAAGATAAAGCAATTCTATACTATATGCCAGAGCTGAGGTGATAGCAACTTAGGCAAGCATTGTCTTATGGGATGCCTCATAAGTTATGCCTATTTGTAATTTCAAATTACAGTGGTACCTCGACATACGAATTTAATTCGTTCCGTGATGATCGTCGTATATCAAATCAATTTTTCCCATAGAAATTAATGGAAATAGAATTAATTTGTTCCAGTGATAGGAATTTACCCCCAAAAAAATAATTAACATGCTTTAAATACCAACCAAATACAGATTTAATATAAGATAAATACAATGTTTATTGTATGCATGATATAAATGTACTATATTTTTTTACTAAATGTACTATTTTTTTACTTACACTAAGACTAATCACTATCACTGCCACTCTCACGTGGTCTTTTCCAAAGGAAATGATCAAGAGAGATCTGTTTCTGTCTCTTTTTTAGAATGTTTCTAAAAAGCGCAAGGCACGTGTCATTGAACAATGCACTGGCTCTCCCTGTAGACAATTTCTCCGGGTGTCTCTTTTCAACAAAATCGGACACTTCTTGTCACTTAGCAAGGATATCACAAATTTCACGTGAAGATAGCACCTCCTCTTTCTCGACCCCTCCTCACTGCTGAGTTCCTTCATCACCTCTGAGTGCGTCATCTCTTATAACTTCTTCAGCTCCTCCGTTGTGAGTTCTTCTGCATGCTTCTGCACCAGATCCACAACATCTAGCTGTACTAGCTATTCGTATCTCAAAAATATCTTCGTATTTCGAGGCGTAAATTATATGAAAATTTTCGTCGTATATCAAAAAAATCGTATGTTGGGGCATTCGTATCTCAAGGTATTACTGTACTACAATAAGTATTTCAGAGCAAATGCAGTTTCACTATTGTGAATGAATTAATGTTTCTACAGTACTCATTCAAAACAGCAATTATAAATAATGGCTAATGAGACAAAATCAGAAACATGCAAGGAAATTTAGATATTCAGGAAACTGACCAAGTATATTCCTGGTTCAGGCTGCTTATATCAACAACTTATCATAAACAAATAACCTACATTACAAATCCTCTCAATCTCTTCGAATTATGGCAGTGACTATCACTATTCCTGAAAATTTAGGGTTGATCATAGAAGTTACTTCGAAATCACTATTTCCCAAAAGACACAAGAGTTGTGATGTGCAAGATAATGCTACTCTCTTAACTCTATCATTTAATAGGCAGATAACTGCCTTATATTCTACTAGATCTTAAATCACAGTACCTTATTATATAGCTTTAACTGACAGGCAGCTGTAACTTAGCCAATATAATTTCAAGATAAAAACTTGTATTTAACTTCTGTTAGAATTATTAAAAAAAAAAATACTTTACCGTTGTTATGCTGTCATCTTGATTGTAGTGAGTTGCTAGATACTGAATTAGCTGTAGTAATAATTCTTTTCCAATGATCTCATTACCATGGAGTCCAGCAACAAACTTAATTTCTGGAATATCAATTTGATGTACACCAGGTTGTGCACTAATTTCCATTACCCAAATGTCTCGCTGTTCCACTGATTTTCCAATACTAGATAATGATGAAAGTAACAGATTAACAAGGTAATAATTTCGTTGATATGGATGTAAAATGGGCACATACTACAACAGAATTTGTATTACTGAGTGATAGATTATACAGAAAGATACATCAATCAATCAAAGAAAGGGAAAAAATGAGCTAAACTTGCTAGATCACTATAGGGCAGTTAATTATTTGATAATTATGCTGAAAGATTAGGGAAACAAGAGCTTTACCCCGATTTTTGGAAAAGTAACAAAATGTAGTAATTTTTCTATTAACAATTTAAGTGTAGATGGGCAACAGATAAGAGGAATCTTTTTCAACAATTATTTATTTATTTACTCATTCATTAAACTCATTCATCTGCTTTGTTCCTCATCATTAAAGTGATCAGTTAAAGAACAAAAAAAATAATACTTAATGATTATTATTAGAAAGAACTTTTTTTGTTGTTTTTGTTTACATCAAATTTTTGTAATATCATGTACATCTGCATCTTATTTCCTATGAAATCGTGTAACAGGTTTGTAGTTTTTAAAATTCTCGGATAGCTATGGATGCAGTCTACTATTGCAATTTTTGAATTTTTATATTTTTTATTCTTTGCCACTTAATTTTTACTACTAGTTAAATTAGTTTGCTTATTTATTAATGGTAAGTTTCCAAACTAATAGAATTAAAATCATAACCTAAAAATCTATATTAATATTCCAAACGTTATCATTTCTGTTACTTTAATAGTTGATTTTTTTTTTCTTTCAGTCAGCAGGTAACAGTATCTATGTATCTACAGGTATGAGTTGATAGGGATTTTTTTATTTTTATTTTTTGATATAACGAATGATAAAGTATTTCTATTTTCATGACATGTCTGTTGCTTATTTCAATTAATTTTCAAATAATATTTACAACTTATCATATTCACTTCTAATTATTTATAATGGATCTGAATGCAGTCCTTTACCTGATGTAATTTATGAGACTGTAACATAATCGAGAACATTTCTTATGCTAACTTAAGGATCAAAACTATTAGCAAAAAGACAATTAGCTTTTGGGTCATTTTAAATGAATCAAAATTTCCATTAAAAATTTCTGAGATTTTCAATGAAAATATTTAAAGAAAAAATTGTGTGGTAGTAAAGAATCCGGAATATTAATTATGTATTTATTTAAAAACTAAAATGTTTTATTAAGACAGGCTATCTTAAAATTATTATATTTAAATATTTATATCAATCTAACTACTGTGAACTGAAAACAATTATAATTGAATATAACTATTCAATTTTTAAAAATATATTAATGAAATAGATGTAATTACCTGTACAGTTTAGTTATATTTGGATAAACAGAGCTGATATTTTGTAAGAAATTAACCATTTTTGTGAAATTGTTGTATTGCAATTCAGGACCAAACAATGGATCAAGCACCACATTATAAACAGTCTTATGCCCTTTCGAAACTGATATTTGTATTTCTTTACTTTCATATCCTGGTAAGGAAGCTATAAAAATGTAATTGAAATTTTAGAGATATAATCACAAAACAAAATTTAAATCAAATAAAATTACAATTTGCATTCAATTAATGAAAACATAAACTTCTTAAATAACAATGTAAGATCACATTTCGATCAGAAATTCAATGTTAACAACTTACTGGAAACAGCTGAATCATTTATTTGAGATATGAAATATTTTAATAAAAATAAAACAAAAATATTTAATTGTTTGAGCAATCACTACAAAAAAAACGTTTGAGTAACAAAAGCTTTATTATTTATAAATACTTGAAATAGGTTTCAATTCTTTAAGTATTAACATTAGGAAGTTACTGATCATAATATCATTTTCTAATATTGATTTGCTGTGAAGTTCTGCAATTTTTTTCTTTTTTTTTAAGAAAGTATTTTTTTTTTAAGCTACAAAAATGTATTTGAAATTTCAGAAATATAATCACAACACAAAATTTAAATCAAATAAAATTACAAATTTGAATTCAATTAATGAAAACCTAACTTCAAAAATTTTACAAGGAAAATCCCCAGGACCAGTTCAATGCCAATGAGTCAAGAACCTAAGCTGATGTAGAGATGATATAAGTTTAAGTACGTAAGCAAAGATGCAAATGAAAAGCTTTTCTAGATTAGCAAAAATGGGTTTGAATGTTTGCTGTAGCAATGGAAAAAAATTGCTGCCGTAACTTAAGATACTGGTTGGTGGTAGATGCAAAAAAAATAAAAATAAAAAGTACACCTAATGTAACAAATACACTTTTTGACAACAAAAAAATCAATGCACCAAGAAAGAATTATCCAACTGAGACAAAATTTGGTACATTTAATGTACATGTATAGAAAATGAAATGATTAGAATTTTAGAACAATTGGATGATTTATTGGACAGAAACAGCTAATCAAGTGAGTAAGGTCATTATGGCATTGGATACAATAGACCTAAAGCCTGGATACACGCTGTTACCCAAAGTGGCATTGATTGATACAGTTGGTGGATGGTGTTCTGTGGGATTTTTTGCCAAATGGCCTCCAATTGGAGGACTAATTCATCGACATTCTGGGATGGTCGCAGGCAATGCCCCATCACATCACAAACATGCTCAATAGGATAGAGATCTGGCCGCAACCATTCAGACAATCATGTGACCGGGCCTTATTTTGCTGAAAAGTAAGCCCAGGGTGCGTGAAAGGAATGGCAACACAACGGGTCGTAGAAGGCTGTCTCCAGACACATCTGCACTGGTCGTCGGGGCTCAGTTTAAAATGGGACTCATCACTGAAGTCAATTCGTCCACAATCAGCACAATTCAACGTCGATCGTGCCCAGCACCACTGCAATCGCTCTGACAATGCATACTGGTCAGTGGTAAGCAGCATAATGGGCGCCACGAGCATAGATTCTGTCCCCATAGTATTCTACTAAGGGTTCGGGTGGTCACTTCAGTATTGGCTACACGTTCAATGATTGATGACGAATCTGGTGCTGTAACAAGTGCTCTGACAATATCTCTATCTTCCCATTCTGTCGTCACCCTAGGATGTCAGCTGCTCTCTTGTCGCTGAAATCTGCCATTCCGGACCCATTCCTGCCAGCATCGGTCCGACCCAAATGCTGAGCGATTTGTTGGTTTATTCATTCAGCTTTATGTAGTATGATAGCATGTCCTCTTCGAACTCAGTCATACAGTGGTAGTGGTCATGAATTCGCCAGCAAGGCATTGTTACAGTCAAGGTAGGAAAACGCAATCAAAATCCACTGGAAGTTTTATTCCTGAAAATGAGATTTAATCTACATTTACACAATCAAGATGCTCAGTTCCAGTGTGCTGTAGCTCTGGCTATTCATTCATTAGATGTGAAATTTTGACTATTTGCATATTTGGTTGAAAGGTTTTTGCATGTGAAGTTTCATTACTATTGGATTATTTTTTCTGGGTGCATTTTTTTTTGTCAAAGAGTGTACATGATGTGCAAATGCTATCTATGAAAAAGCAATGTTGTGGTGAGATAAATGATTAGTTAATGGTCTTCCAGGCTATCAATTTAATAAGAAGCAATTGAAATAAAAACTTGCATGACAAGATACAGTGATTGAACTCATGTGTCTCTGTGCTTCTAGATGTACAGTTGCATTACCGTGGGCACACTAGCCAAGTGTTAAGACACTTGACTGGGGCCTACAGTAACGGTTCAACCCCTGGTAGAGGTTGGGGATTTTTCCATGCTGCTGAATTCTCCCCCAGACAGGTCCTAGGGTCTACCCAGGTCTCTTGATGAATGGATTCCAGGTTTCTTCACAGGAGGGTTAAAGATGGGGGAGCATCAGGCTGACTATCTGACCTCAACTTTGTCCCATTGGTCAGGAAACATTGAAACCTTACCTCTCTTGGCCCCATAAACCACGTAGGCCTGTTGTGGGATATTTTAACATTTGTGTTACCTGAGTGGAGCATTATAAAATATCATAACCTGAGTTGCAGTGAACCAGGAGATGAAATCCTGAAGGAAGGATATGTTTCTTATATAAGGTATGTGGGATCAGTGTTAGAAGCAGATGAACAATCTAGGATACCTGCTTGAAGGGAAGACAGAAATTTATGTTGAATGAGAGAAGTTTGTGAACAATGCAATGAATGTATAATTGAAGAACCCTTGGGTAGTAATTTGTTTGTGCTCTCCAAGCATGGTGAGAATTCAAAGGCACAAAATAGACATAAAGGATAGTTGTGCAAGTTGAAGATCTTGAAACTGGTCATTGTAAAGGTGGATGCATCTGGATGAACATAGACTTTGACAGAAATTTAAATGTTTTTGAAGTGTGTATGTACAGTGTGAATACCTCTACAACACTGATAATGTCCACTATTCTTAAGGAGCTTTGGTGATCATGAAATTGGAGTATGCAAATTGATAAGAGAAAATTTTCTCTATAAAACACCGTAGACAGTATGATGTTTATGAGATCCGAAGCTTATATAAAACATGGCAATGACTTTTTTAGTTTTGAAATGTATGTGACAAACAGGAAATGGAGTGAAATGATTTAAAGAAGGTTCAGCATGTTGGAAGGAAGTGCAGCTGTGAGTCGAGAAACCTACTCGTGCAAATGACATGATGAATGTATATACAGAGTAGCAAAAATAATCATATGAGAAAAACTGCAGTGTTATGAAGAATGGCAATAAGTAGCTATTGGGCAAGTATAAAATGATAAAAAGTCATGGGTGAGAGTTTGGCTTGATAGCATTTGTCATGCTATCAGCTGAAAAACAATATATTTTGGAGAGAAAGATGAGATGTGGTATTTTGACCAAGGTCCAAATGGATTGAAATTCAATAACATTACTACATAAAGGTTTACAAGAGTATTGAAATTTAATATTGAATCTCCTTAGAAACTGCAAAAGGTGTTAATGAATAAAAAAAAAGGGCATTAATGTAGCCAAAGGAATAGGACGAATTCCAGGTGAAAAGACCTGTTTGAAGGAATTACCAAAGTGCAGAAGCTGACAAACATATGTAGAGTAGTTGCTTTCAACAAAAGAATTTATGATTTTTGATTGTCCATGAGTAAGGGGCATGTGCTACTGTCAAAAACTTTCAAAAATATCAAACAGATGCCAGAAAGTGTTTAACACAGGACGAGAATTGATAAAAGGATGGTGATAAAGTCTGTCTGCAAGAATGATAGGTAACATTGTTGACAATTCTCAGTGGCTGTATGGTCTGAAGGAAGAACACTGAAAAGTCCTACATCTCTGATATGAACCAGAAAAATGAAGGTTCAATAACATTAAAATTTGCATTTGTTAACAATAAGAATAAACTTTTTTTTTTCTCAATAGCATTTGCTTTAAATCCAGGAAAAGCAAAATTATCCAAGTTAAAACCAAGATTAAAAAAACAAAAAAAATAGTAAATACCTTCAATATTATATTGGCCTTCAGGAAGTACAAGATTAAACCAGGCTTCTTTGGGAGAAAGGAATATTTGATCCTTCCTATCTTTTAATTTAAGTGATGCTTTAGGTAGGGGATGACCATCAATATCTGTAACTCGTGCTTTAATACCTGAAATAATTAAATCAATCAATAAATCCATCCATCCATACATACATATTAAGGGTCTAATGGAAGACGAGGTTCTTTGCAAAGATAAATTATCGGACTTAAAATGTTTGACTTTTTATTATTATTAAAATAAATTTATTTATTTTTTTTTATATAAAAAGAAATACTTCTTTAGAGGTTACCTTGCTGAAGAGTATCCAAAAAGGCCAGAAGAGCTGGTAAATTATCCATCCACATTTGAGGAAGTTGTTCTTTTCTTGGATAATTGCAGCAGCTAATATGTGAGCTTATCTGTGTAATTGTTATTAAAAAGTAATTAAAATTTATTGTAATTTATATAAAATTTTACAAGCAATATATTTTTGAATATTTAATAGCAGAATGCAATAAAAGGAAACTTTTACTAAAACCCGAAATGTATAAAAATCCCCAAATACTCCAATCTATTTTCTGATATCTACCATTCTTGCACTTTCAAATTATTTAGGCCAATTGCTGTTCTATTACTTCATGTTACTGATCAAATTTTATCATCTTTTATTTTTTCTTCTTCTTTAAAATTTTATATACTAGAAGTAATAAACTTTAATTGTGGTTCCATTCATGGATCACTACATCTGTTATTATTTTGATTTATTTAAATTTACTTATTTGATATTTTAAAATTGTAGTGCTTGAAATGATAGCCAATCCAAATTTTTACAACTTACTACAACCAAATCTAGTATATGTAATAATATAGCAAAATTAATCATAACAAACTTATCCTTTAATTGCTAGTGTGTGTGTGCTTTTAAAAACTTTTAAATCATTCAATGTTTATGAGTGATAGCAGTTTTTCAAAGCAAGATATGTGATCATTATTTTTCAGAAATGATTTCTTATAATGGTTGTAATCCTCTTTTTGGTGTTTGCCTCCTTTTCTGTCTTAAAAGATACTCAAAATTGTATCAGCTCAAATGCCTCCCCCCCCCCCAAAAAAAATTGTAGCTTCTTCCTACAGTTTTAAACTATTTCAGCTTTTAATAACTGATACACTTCATGAAATCATTGAAAAGACACAAGATGCACACAACTTAATTAAATGAAATTACTATATGGTGATATTCATTCAACAATAAGGAAAGTTAATCAAATCCACAGGCCCTGATTTCCGCCTAGGCCTAGAAGGCCCGGGCCTAGGGGCCCTGCCGCATTGGATTGTTTTTTTTTTGGTTGTTAAAATAGGATTGTCCTTTTTTTTTTTTGTGGTTGTTGAAATAAAGATTCCGGGTTTTTTTTGGTTATAGATTTTCGGGATGTTGGAGGGGCCGCAAATATCAAGTGCCTAGGGGCCCTGTGTGTTTAAGTCCGGCCCCGCAAATCCATTCAATAAAATTTAAAACAAAGTATGTCTTTAATGCCAAATTGTAGTGAAGCCTAGATTCAATGGCAGTAAAAGTAAATAAAGTTTTATTTGTGCATCAAGAAACACCATTGTAGATATACTTGGTTGTAAACAAAATCAATTCAACTTCACTTGATTTTGTGTTGTAGTCTTTGCAACCAGGCAGAAAAGAATGCTAGTGCATGTATAAGATTGTGCACTGCTGTCAGAAAAATTCTGGCAAGAGCATAGCTGTATTCAAATCACAGAAACTTTTAGGCCTCCAGCATGCAACATTCTAAACAAAATTATTATTCTTTGATGCTTAAATAATAATTCTGAATATTTTTCATTAAATCAAAATCAGAATCAACACTGAAAACATATTGTTAACAAAACAACTGCATTGCAAGTCCTTATGCCATTCAGTGTTTCCAGTGGTAGTAAATTAGTAATTCCTCAATAACATGATTTTTTTCCCTATTAAAACCATCTCCTCACTGATTTGGAACTAAGTGCCAAACATAAATGATAAATGGGCAAGTAGTTTAGAAGTGTTTTGAACATATTCACAAAAATGATGTGTATAATGGTAGCCGGGTTTTTTTTTTTTTTTTTTTTTTTGGCAATCATTTCTATATAAGTCATGATTGAACTTTGTTTTTTTTATCTTAAAACCATCCTCTCATTAACCTGGACCTCTGGCCAAATTGCAATTGCAATTGTACCTTCTAATTGCATTGCTTTATGAATTCTGCAAACAGCAAAAAGCACAAGCTAAATAAAAGATTTAGGTCATTATATGTAAAATTTATAAAATAATGCTGTAAATTACATTTAATTATAACTTAAAAAGTAGCCTGTACATTTAATTTCTTTTATTGACATATAAATTTAGTTTAACTAACATTTAAAGTGGATCAGATTGGAAAATAAAGGCTATATTACAAATATAAATAAGTAATAAAACTTCTGATACTTGCCATTAATGTTCCAAACTGTGAATAAACGTAATTCTGAAGTGTTTGGTTGCTATTGAATTTTACTTGATTACCACGATGAACTCCTGCTGGTTTTCCACTGCCACAAACTTCCTGTTTACTTGCCATAACCACATGATTCAAAGCATAGGCTTTTCCTAACCATAAAAATGTTTGGTCATCTTCAGAACTATCTGAACCAGAATCAGGTGGATATCTAAATAAAAAAGATCAATAAAGAAGAGAATATTATATAACAAATAGATAGTAATTTAATAACTCGTTCCTTTACTACTTTTTTATTTTCCGGGGGGGGGGGGGGGTAGACAGCAGGAATCTGACTTTTCTTTAAAGAGCATTGAAATCTTTTATTATACATTCATTTAATTTAGTGAACAAATTAAAATGGTACAGTAAACATTATATTACATTTTTTCCATTTGAAATGGAATATTTTCAGTTCATTTCTTCTATTCTTGCCAACAATTTTATTTAAGATTGTAAATAAAATTGCAATAGAATTAACTTATAGATTTGGATACTGCTACATGACTATAGCATATTAGGTAGGTTTCTTATCTGAATTACAAAGAAATCAATGAATTAACTTACCTTACAAATACCCCTCCAGATTCAACCCCTAGTGCTACATGAATATGATGTTTATGAAATAATTTTTTCACTTCTTCTTTTGAAGAATTAAACACCTATAAAGTTAAAATAAAACATTTTTACATTAAGTGCACACTGAATAGTAATTGAAGTTTTCATGGTAAATTTTATTCATCAAGATATCTGTCACTCTTAATTTTTCTACCAGAGAAAAAATTTAATCCTGCAATGATTCGTCTCCTTATTTTTGCACAGTTTAAGTTTTGCTTTATTTCATACTCACATCAGAAAATAAAGTTTCATTTCAATAAATTATACAAAGAATTTCAACTTTACTGAAACTACCAATTAAGTTAGTCTGTAATTAAACTGCTATCCCATCTCTATATTGGATAGACTTCAATAAATTCATTGAAACAGTATACTTCTAAAGTCAATGCTGTGAAGAAAAATTGTATTGTTACAACCATTAGCCTGGACCAAGCATTGATGCCTCAATGTATTCACTGATAAAGTGTTCACAAACATGTAAACACTTCTGTTATATCTACAACTTAATTACATTTAAGTCTTTATTTTCTAAGGTCTCAGTGTTCAATAATTCATCACATCCTTTCTTATTGAAAGGGAATGGAATGGAAAGTCTCATCTGCTTCAATGTAAACTTATTAGAAAGTTCAAAAGCTTTTATTTCCCCTTCAACTGCAGTACTTGACATTAGAAGCGTGTCTGCCTTCATTTTCCCAATGTCACTAGATATTATTCTTACAATAAACTTTTGTATCTTAAGGATTTCCTTGTCCTAACCTAATCACACAATAATACTTAGAATTTTTATAAACACTTGTAATGATAAGCATAGTCAATGAAGGGAAATATACATTTGCTCTAAAATTCCCAATACCCCTTAAAATGTCTTGTAAGAAGGAAAAAAAATTAGAATGCAATTTTAAGTCAACATAAATATGTCCTCCATCTGTTATCAAGAAACTCTCAGTTTGTTTTGCCTATGAATCTGAAACTATAACTGCAGGCATGATCCTACTAATTCAACATACATACTCAACCTATACTAAGAAGCTAGAAATCCAAAATAAGTGTTTACCATTAGAAGTGCCTTAAAAATAATAACTCAATTAACAAGTTTCTGATAGAAGGCTGAAACTTTAGTCATACAGTTAAGATAACAACTATAAGATCCCTAAAGATTTTTAGCATATTAAACCCACAGATTAGGAGTTAGTGGATAAAAAGTCCCAATATAATTTGCCATCAAAATGTCAGTCATAAAAACTCAAAAACTATTTATTTCAAAAAAGAAACTTTCATGATACATAAATATTACAAGCTGAGCTATAAAGATGGTGAAACTATGATCTAAAACCCATCATTACATGACGTAGTTAAAGTAATGTTGTAAATCAACAACTAAGTATCTTGGAAACCTGAAAGATAAATGGTAGGTTTGTGCTATCTCTGTAAATACAATTTTGGGATTGCAAAACACTTTTGAAAATAGACATGTTCATTATAATTTTTTTTTTATTTGTTTTTGGAATACATATGTCGTTTTATGTAGCTGCCATCCTACATTGAAATTAAATATTAGGGGCAGCAATCCAAGTTACTTTTTTTAAGCTTCCTTAAGAGCTTTTGACACTAATAATGCAGTGTTTTGGAGCACGATATCATCTTCCACTTCTTGAATCTTATTAATTACAATGGAGAACTTCCTTGCTTGGTAGCAGAGTTAATATTCTTAGTTACCCTTATTCTTACAGATCTTTATGAGAATTAAAGCCTTTCTTCTATCTAACTAAGTCTCTAGCCTGTTGTAGTTCTATTACACATCAACTGTATCACCTGTTTGTTTAATGTCCAATTTCAACTAAAATCTTAATCATAATATATCCTAATTGATTTATGTAGTAACAGTTCCTTTTCTTTCTAGCTAGAATGAAACTAACAAAATCAAGCCTGTAGGTAATGAAGAAATATTGAATCTTATGAGCATAAAAAAAAATGCAAATACAAATAGAATAATAGGTTTTAAAGTTAGTAATTAATAATTTCACAGAAGTGGTTATTTATTGCAGAAAGACAGGACTTCAAAGTTGTATTCAAAGTGGCATGCCAGCTTTGAAGTGATAAAAGTGAAATCTATCTATTAATTGTCTTTAAATGATTTGGTCTTAGTTCAGGTAAAAGGTTGGCAAAAAAAAAAAAAAAAAAAATAACAACTATTGCAGTTTCATTGACCTGTAGGGATGTAAGTAACTAGACATACACTCATCTTGATTATGTAGTGGCGACTGAGCATACAGCCCTGGTGGCAGTGGTTGTGGGTGGGAAGATATCATGTTCATATTTGAGGTTGGACCATAAATAAGCATCACAGAAATCAGTCCAGTCATTTCAGAAACAAATTTTGGGGTTTATTGTTAAAGAGATGGGAAGGTGGAGATCAAAATAAATGTGCTATGTTGAAATTGGACTATAAATAAGCAACATGTCAAATTTTATAGAATCTATTCTTTGGTTTTAGCATGATACCCATACCAACAGACAAATATAAAAGAAAAATATTCAAGTTCATTAGTAAAACTTCATATGGTAAATCAACAACTCCATGATTAGATATTAATAAATATAATATCAGAATAATGGTTTTGTGTTCACCATAAAATATTACAATAGTAGTATCTTTTTTTTTTTCATACAGATTTAAACCCTGCAACAATTCTACTGATGCTTACACTGTAAAGAAAAAATATACAAATGTCTGAGATTTCTTTAATTTTGAAAAATGTTTAATGACCCAGATTTTTTTAAGAAGCAACTTAAATTAATTACCACATCTTCTGTGAAGCCACCATTAAGAGCTGCTATTGCTTCATCTGTACTATGGAAAGTGCAATCGCCAACAGTAGCTTTATCAAAACCATCCATATCAACAGCTGGAATAATATGAAGCACAACAGTTTCCAGTAATTGCAACATACGGGGATCTCTTCTAATGTAGCCTGAAAACAATATGTTTAATGAATTAAAAATTAAAAAAATATTGCAAATTAAAGTTCAAAATAATGTTTGATTAAAATTTCAGTACTAAAATTTCAGTATTTCAATAACAGTAATCAGTTTCTTTTCAAGAATCCAAGATATTTTAAGCTTAATAAAAGCACTCTTCCATAGTAAAAAATATTCTGCAATTTCTTTTTATTAAACAGATCAGAGCATGCATCAAAAGAGAAGGATCATTAAAATGTATATGTACGTATCAAAATTTGAGATTTGTTTTCTGTCAATCAAAAGACTGGATACAATATTCAAAACAAAGATACAACAAAAGGCTACTGAATTTCATTTAAATAACTCATTTGCATCCAAAAGATGAACCAGACGGCATCAAAAACAAATCCACTGTTATTCTTGAGTAATCAATGAATGATAGGACTCAGAAGTAGAAATGATAAAGCAGGATGTGATTATACAGCTGACTGAACTGATCACTGTTTCTGAATAGTTCACTTGTTTCAACATTTTTTAAGCATACTGCTGGAAGCTCTCTTTCTCTTTAGTTTTCATTTTAAAACATTTTATACTTTATGAAAATTTTATGAAAAAAAGGCTTTCAGGATTAAACACATATTACATCTGCAAAATGATGAATGACAATACTTTTTACAGATCTGTTTTTTGAAGAATTTTAATTTAGCTTATAAAAAATATCATTGATAAGATTTATTCTTTATATCAATCATATATTTATACTAATCAGGTTTAATATGTTTAGATGTCTTTCCTTTATAATTCATAGTTACAAGATTTGTAATTAATTTTCATTAAGAACCATGAGGTATTCAACAGCATTAACAATATTTTTATTACTGACAATTATAAGGAGTATCTGTCTTCACCATCTTCAACCTTACTCCTTGATGAGATACTGGAATTTCAATACCTTTAAAGTGTGTAAAGAAACATGATTCTAAAGGCCTCACAACGAAGCATCACATTTTGTCCAATACATGCACAATATCAAACCTGAACCATTTGATAAAGTCAAAAAATAACTAGGAAAAATGAAATTAAAAATTGAGTTAAATTATAAAAAATGAAATGATTGCACATTTGAAAGAAACCAATGTTTTTGGCTCAATCAAGCCTGTGCAATCAGGAATTAATTTTCATTTAGTCTTCATGCTTGAATTGTTATGCTATGCCCATTTGGTTTTCATATTTCCTAATTCTTTTTTAAAGTTCTATTGAATGAGAATTTGGTTTTTGCACATGCACTGGACAAATGTGATGTTTCCTTGTTAGATCTGATGGATCAGATTTGTTTCCGTCTAACAACTCAATTTTTTTATTTCACTATAGATACTTTCAGAAACTACTGGCATGTTTTTCTCCTGTTGTTATAAAAGATACAATAACATATCTTTTAGAAAAAAAAAAAGAAAAAAAGAAAAAGAAAACCTTTTATACCTGAGTGTATGCACAATGTAAATATAGCATTAATTGAGTGGAGTCAATAAAGGTCCATAGTCAATGGTTGTAAAGCTTACTGTACATTCTTTATGCAGAGGCTTCAAAGAACCTTCAGAATATTTCAGAACTTACAGAAATCTTGTTTGGTACAAGAAAGCATGTCCCAGAAAGACAAATTCTATAGGTAGGTCTCATGTTCACATACAATAATTGTACTGATTCTTCATTCAGCTGACATTTACTAGAATAGGATTTCTAATTAATTTATATGTTTTTCTAAGATTTTTTTAAGTAAGTACCCAGTCTAAAGGAGGAAAATACTATTAGCTGGGCTGCAGGAAACAGATAGACTTGGTATTTATTACACATATATTCTAGCTAAGCTTTGTTAATTATATTTACCTGTAGCTATATGTCGGGCAAGCCGAACCAAAATTTCCCGTCCTACAGGCTGAGCTCCAACTATTCCTCCAATTAAAGCAACATGTAAACGATCTTCAGGAAGTACCTAGTGATGAGAGCATTAAATTTTTCCATTAAAAAAACGAGATTATAAAAATAAACATCAATGCTTGATAAAACTAAGTCTTTACAACTTTAGTGATGACAAAATATATTACATGGCAGATTCAAAGGGATAACTTTGATGCCAGTAACAAAACTAACTGGAAGAGTTATCTTGCCAACAAACTGGCTGGCCTATCTGAAGGAAGATATTCAGAATCACAGGGATCAGGCAATTCAGTAAGAGACTTAAGGCAGAATTAAGTAATAATCTTGTTATTGCTCAAATGTTCCATGTGCTCCATTTAATTGATGAAGATATTACTTTTCAATGAAACAGCATTTGAATGCAAGCAATTACATTATTTTTCTTGTGAATGAATATAATTTATTCATTCACAAGAAAAATAGGCCACTATGAAGACCCTCTAATTTGCTCTGCAACGCATAACCCATTTCATAATTACAAACACATATAATTGATATAATGAATTAGTTTCATCTGGTATAAATGAAGAGGAAAGTGTATAAGTTGCCAGGGTTATTTGTTAAAATTTTTTTATACTGATTTGCTACAGCAAATCAAGACAAGCCTAATGCACTAAAAATTACTCCATTTTTGCAAAGATAAAATTGCCACAGGGTGCCAAACATTTGATCAATGATTACCATTTTGAAATTGGTATCAATTGATCAGTTAGCTTATCAGTGAGTCAATGGCAGACAAGAAGAAAGTGCTTGTTGGGAAAATATCTGCTCAATCTACAAACTAGTGCCAGCCATTCGATGTGTTTTAATTTTATTCAGTGAAAGATTACGTTAAGCATTTGACAAATCACATCAGGATCAAATATTTGGATACATACATGTTCAAACATAACAAGGCCATCATAATGTTTATTATGCACAATCAATTCTCTTCGACATGGAATATGGGTTTTTGAAAGTACACATTCTACAAAGCCGATATGCGGTAATCCAATTCTCCTACCAAGTCCAAGTTTGTAATTGGTGTTCTAAGCTGTGACATCAAAAATTGTCATAATCTAACTTATGTACATTGCTCTTAGTGTACCCAACACTTTTACTTCAATCACCTTTTTGGATCCAACCCAGATTATGAACCAGGATACCACTATTGAATTAGGATTATAATTAAATTAAACTAATTTAATTAATTGAATTATAATTAAACTTTCTTCACATTTTGACAATTAATTTTTTCATGACTTTATCATTGAGAAATAATTTTCAATGCATTAGACTTTGTCTTGATTTGCTGTAATGCATGCATATAAAAATTTTAATGATTAGAAATGACAACTTGTACACTACCCTTTTGAGCTCCCATTAATAATAAATAAGTCAAAGTAAACTAAAACATTGAATGAGGAAAAAAAATATTGATCTTCCAAAAGTAATTGGACTTAGAAGTGTTAGGTAGTGCTATCAGTGTTTAAAAGCTTTCATTCTGGAAATTTTAGCCTCCAGACTGAGCTACACTTGGAGAAGCCATATTCAATAAATATCATTAAAGTTTGGCTAAACAATAGTTTAAGACCTCTTATGGATGACAGTTGGGCAGGACTTCATTGTAACGGTTGAAGAACTTGCTGAGAAACTTCAAACAACCCATTCCATTGTTCACTGGCACCAGAAAAGTTTCCAAACTTTGGGATAATTGAGGCCATATGAATTAAGTAAAACAACTCAAGCATAGGCTGTGTTTGTGCTAAGCTGCTCATTGAAAAATGAGCTATTTTTGAACTATATAACCATGGGAAATGAAAAGTGAATTATATACTGGCATATTAAACATCACAGGCAATTGGTTAGCTCTGGAGAAATGCCTATACCACAATTGAAACAAAACCAGAGAAACTTTTATTTTATTGAGATGTTTTTGGAATTATCCATTTTGATCCATTAAATCCTAACAAAACTTGTATAAGGAGTTGTACTATGAGCAAACAGGCTTATAAAAAGTTTTCTGGAGCAAAGGCACTCACATTTGATCAACAGACAAAGAGTTCTTTTTCACCAAAGCAATGTGGCCACTTATTTTAAGATGTTCCAGAAGCAGCAAAGTTTTGATTGGGATTTAAATCGTCTACCATATTCTCTAGACATGAATCTACTATATTACAACCTGTTCCAAAATTTCAAAGCCATTTGGATGGAATGTAAATGGTTATAGTTGGTTACATCAGAGATCTACTGGAATGTATTTTTTTATTTTTTTTTTTAGTTGAAGACAATGAAATTTTATAAGAAAGGCATTGAAAGTTTAGTAGAAAGAAAGGAAAATGTAGAAAATGAGAAGAAAATAGAAGTTGATTAAAATTTCTCCAAAACAAAAAAATTCATTAGTTTCAATACACTTTTAATTGAAACTTATTAATTTTAGAACTAATAAATTCAAGGAAAATTGTACAACATTTATTTTTAAAAATATAGGCCCAACTTACATTACTGCTCAGTGTAAGAACTGGTAATTTCAGTGAGTAATCCACTATTGCAATATCTGGATGATGTTTTGCTATGTCTTCTAATGCTGACAATAACTGAGAATTAGCAATATATTCAGCGTCCATGTTGATAGTAATACCATAATCTTCTTCTAGAGACCATTGATAAATAGGATCTGAATGTAATGTGAAATTCAAGGAAGTGGCACCTTCAAGTGGTATGATAACATTGCTAGTTGTATTTACATATCTAAAATATTTATGGGAAAAAGTTAATAAGACATGCTATTCTGAAATGTTCAGGACATTTTTTCTTAAAACATTAATCATTTTGTTAAAAATATTTCCTCAAAATGATAAATGACTTAAAACTTACAATTTATATTTTATAAGAATCACTTTCACTGTTGCTTCGATTCAATTAGTATTTTTTTTGTATTCTGTTTCCCAATTAAACTTTTTCGTGCAAATAATTTCAATGTTTTAAATGTTAACACACTACGAACTTGCTCGTAAAATTTGCTTTTTGTTAGTTATAACTTTGAACATGTGAACAATTCAATTACTGATTCAAATATAATGACCAGTATGATGTTACAAGTCATATACATCTTTACTTCAGGTTAATTACGATGAAAAGAAAATTATAATAAAAAATTGTCACATGAAAAGCATGAAGCAACTGTTTAAATTAACTCTATTATATCATTATAAATATTATTTTAAATTCTGTAAGTTATGTAGTTAAAAATTATTCCAAATAAAGAGTCCAAAATAAAGGTCAACTGAACTTGGTGAAAAATGTTAGAAAATAAAAATGTTTTAGAATATATTGAATTTTGTAAATTTAAATTTACGACTTATTTAAAAATTTTCATTTACAAGAAATAAGAAAGTGAAATTCTTTGATATCAATTTTCAATGCCAAGTTAATTTTAGTCTACTATTTGGAAATAATTATCATATTTTGATATATTTGTTTCATTTTAACAGTAATTTTTCTTGGTCATAAGTATATTGTAAAATATGACTACAGGAACTTATCAAACTTGATTACATGGCTCTATTATGTAATTATTATTTTCATTTTTTTGTTTTTACGAGGGGGGCATGCAATAAGTGATGCAACACATTTTATTTTTAGTTCAGGGGTTTGTTTATTAAAATGCGAATGTGCCACATTGTTCCCCAATATTTTGGCTACACAGTCCTGTTTTTCTACATAATTGCCATGCAACTCTATGGCTTTGCACCACCTAGATGTGAGAGCCTGTATACCATCATGGTACCACTCTTTAGGTTGATCCACATATTGCGGCGACGACTTCATCATCATTGTCAAATTTCTTCCCGTGGATTGTATCTTTCAGAGGGCCAAAGAGAAAGTAGTCAGAAGGTGCAAGATTCGAGCTGTAGGGCAGATGAGGAAGGACAGTTCATTGCAGTTTCGTGAGTTCTTCTTAGGTGCGCAGACTTGTGTGTAGCCTCACATTGTCATGAAGAAGAATCAATTTAGTCACATCTTTGTTGGGGCAAACGCACTGGAATCGCTTCTTCACTTCCTCAGTGTTGACATATGCTTCAGAGTTAATTGCAGCATCACGAGGCATAATGTCGATCGAAATCACCCCTTCAGAGTCCCAGAAGACTAATGCCATGACTTTGCCAGTTGAGGGTACTATCTTGAACTTTTTCTTTCGAGGAGAACCTTTGTGAGTCGCTCCATGGATTGTCATTTTTGTCTCAGGCTCGAAGTGATGAATCCATGTTTCATCTCCTGTGACAATTTTTGACATAAAACCTTCACCTTCAGCCTCTTAACGACCAAGGAACACTGAACTTATGGTGCGTTATTGGTTTTTATGGTCAGCAGTTAGGTTTCGAAGGACCCACCTGGCGCAAATCTTTGAATATCCTAACTGGTGGATAATTGTGTTGACACTACCTACAGAGATGTCGGATTCAGCAACTGTGTGTTTTGCTGTGATACGCCGATTGTCCAGAATAAGGGTATCGACATGTTGCAGCGATGCCAGTGTCACTGCAGTGTGTGGCCAACTTGAGCGCAATTGATCCGACAGCCTGCTTCGACCGTCTGTCGAGGATGACAACCGCATTACCCAATGACTGACAGTGCTTTTATCCACTGCCATTTCTCCATACATATTCTGAAAGCACCTATGAATGTTTGTGATGCCAAAAGAAATTCAATGACTGCTCTTTGTTTGGAATGAAATTCACCCAGTCTCCATTTTGGAAGCTAACTGTATCACCACCATCTAGTGGATGATCTTGAAACTATACAAGGTTGTGCAAGAGGGTTCAAAGATGCTGCACATTCAATATTTTAATTTTTCCAAACAAAACGAATAGAGATAAAAAATATGTTGCATTACTTATTGAATGCCCCTCGAACATGTACATTAGAAAATCATCACTTACGGTTTCAAGTAACCAAAAGCCAAAATTTAAAATATTATGGAATAGTTAAAAAAATCTCTATTAATATAATA